>VXBW01002579.1:153469-412095 GCA_013400375.1 Thinocorus orbignyianus
GGGACCGGTGCCACCTCACCGTGCTGGACGAGGACCCGCTGTGGCAGCGCCCCGGCCGGCTGAGCCCCCGGCGCTTCCCCTGCGACTTCGGGCCGGGCGAGGTGCAGTACTCCCACCTGGGCGGCCGCAGCCCGGCCCGGGACCGCATCCGCCTGCAGCTGCGCTACGACTCGCCCAGCCGCGCCCTGGTGCTGCCCCTGGTGCTGGAGGTGGAGGTGCTCTTCACCCAGCTGGAGATTGTCACCCGCAACCTGCCCCTCACCGTCGAGCGCCTGCGGGGCACCAGCAACCCGCTGGACGCCCGCAGCCTGGAGTTCGCCTTCGAGCCGGGCCGGCAGCGCTGCCGGGTGGGCCTGCTGCCGCAGCTGGCCGGGCTGCCCCGCTACGGAGAGATTCTCAACTACCCACCCGCGGCGGTGGTCGCGGGTGGGGAGGTGGCGGCGGGCGGCCCGATGCCTGCCTCCATGTGGGACTGCGAGGAGTTCCTGCGCCTGGGGCTGCGCTACCGGCACACGGCGGCCGGCGGATCCCCGAACCGTGACCTGGTGCCGCTGGTGGCCGAGCTGCGGGAGGCGTCTGGCAGCGGGGCGCTGCTGAAGCGGGAGTACTTCCAGGTGCTGGTGCGGATACGTGCCGGGTCTGAGAACGTGGCCCCCAAACCCAGCTTCTTGGCCATGCTCATGATGGAGGTGGACCAGTTTGTCCTCACTGCCCTCACACCGGACATGCTTGCAGCTGAGGATGCGGAGTCACCACCGGACCTGCTGCTCTTCAACATCACTTCACCCTTTGGCCCTGGCCAGGGGCACATGGTCAGCACGGATGACCGGAGCTTGCCTGTCACCTCCTTCAGCCAGCGGGACGTGAGGGAGCTGCGCATTGCCTACCAGCCACCCACAGAGGACTCGGATCGGGAGCGCCTCTTTGAGCTTGAGCTGGAGGTGTTGGACCCTGAGGGTGCTGCCTCGGAGCCCTTCGCCTTCGTGATTGTGGTGAAGCCCATGAACACCCTGGCACCTGTGGTGACCCGGAACACTGGCCTCGTGCTCTATGAGGGGCAATCACGGCCTCTCTCGGGCCCTGGTCCCAGCCCCAACCTGGTGATCAGCGATGAGGATGACCTTGAGCAGGTGCGAGTGAGTGTAGTGGCAGGGTTGAGGCATGGCCACCTCACTCTGCTGGAGGACACCCCAGTACCCGCTGCCCCTCGTAAACACTTCACAGTGGCTGAGCTGGCAGCAGGCCGGGTCATTTACCAGCATGATGGCAGTGAGTCTCCACTTAGTGACAACCTGGTTCTGCGCCTGGAAGATGGTGGCTCTCGGCACCGTGTTGAATTCCTTTTTCCCATTACCTTGGTGCCTATTGATGATCAGCCACCCCTGCTCAATGCTAACACAGGGCTGGCCATGGCTGAGGGTGAAACAGTTCCTATCACCACCCGTGCTCTTAGCGCCACTGACATTGACTCGCAGGATGCCATCCTGCTCTTCACAGTGGAATCTGGCCCCACTGCTGGGCAGCTCCTCCTCCGTCAAGCGCAGCCACCTCCTGGCTGGGAAGAGGAGGAAGAAGATGAAGGCTTTTCTTGGACAAGGGTGCCAGGTTTAGCCGGGAGCTCCCTCATCTATGAAAAGCCGGTGAGAGAGTGGCTGCAACAAGACATTGTAGAAGGACGTCTGTATTATCACCACTTTGGTCCTCACAGCCCTGGCCCTGGTGTTGTGTTGGACCAGTTTGTCTTCAGAGTCCAAGATGACAATGACCCACCCAACCGCTCCGGACCACAGACTTTTGTGATCCGGGTAAATCCTGTAGACAGATTAGCCCCAGAGCTGCATAGCAGCAGCAGCCTGCACTTAATAGTTGCAGAACAGCAGGTGACCCCACTACGGAGGAAGCACTTGTGTTACACGGATCAGGATTCAGGGGACCGCGAACTCCGTTATACAATAACCCAGCCCCCCACTGACACTAACCACCCTCCAGAAGTGTATGGAGCCCGTCTTGGATCCCTCGTGCTCACTGAGGATCACTCTGTGGAAGTTACCCACTTCACCCAAGCACAGATCAATCACCACAAGATATCATACCGTCCCCCACAGGAGGAGCTGGGGGTGGCTCCTCATTTGATTCAGTTTCAGTATCAAGTGCAAGATGCAGCTGGCAATGCAGCCAAAGGGACTTTCACCATCTACCTGCAGCCTGTGGATAACCAGCCTCCTGAAATCACTAATACTGGCTTCACTTTGCCTGAGGGAGGCAGTCATGTCCTTAGTCCCACTGAGCTGGATGCCAGTGACACGGACACTGAGCTTGCCCATCTCAGGTTTATCCTGACCCAAGCTCCTTGGTATGGTCAGTTGCAGCTTTCTGGGTACAGTTTGATCCCAGGAGCTGTCTTTGGCCTGGAGGATATCAGACAAGGGAGGGTGGTGTATGTGCACAGTGGAGCTGAAACCAACAGTGATATTTGCAGACTTGATGTGAGTGATGGGGTTCATTTTGTGCCTATCACACTGAAAATGAATGTGCACCCAGTTGATGATGAGGTTCCTATGTTACGGTTGCCCCCAGGAACTCTTGGTTCCTACCTGGATGTGCTGGAGAATGGTGCTGCTGAAATCACTGCTAATGTCATTCAGGGCACAGATGAGGATACAGATGACTTAATGCTGACCTTCATTGTAGAGGATCCACCTCAGCATGGGAACATCCTGGTCCAAGGGGTGCCTGCAGAGAGATTTTCCCAGAGAGATGTGCTGGATGGTGCTGTGGTATATGCTCACACTGGTGGGGAAATAGGACGCCTGCCCAAAGAAGATACCTTCAACCTTACCTTGTCTGATCTGTCTGATGAGTGGAGCGTCAGGGGCAATGTTGTACAAGGAGTTTCTGTCTTGGTGACCATTCTTCCTGTTGACAGTCAAGCCCCAGAGATTTTTGTGGGGGGGCGATTCATGGTAATGGAAGGTGACAGACAGGTCATTACTTCTGCTCACCTCAGGGCTGAAGATGTGGATACGCCTAATGATGATATACTCTGCACCATTGTTGCTCAGCCTACATCTGGGTATGTAGAAAACATCTCCCCAGCCCCAGGATCTGAAAAATCCAGAGCAGGTATAGCAATAAGTGCTTTTACCTTGAAAGATCTCCGTCAAGGGCATATTTTTTATGTCCAAAGTATACATAAAGGTGTGGAGCCTGTTGAAGATAGATTTGCTTTCCGCTGTTCTGATGGCATTAATTTTTCCCAGAGGCACATCTTCCCCATTGTCATTATGCCGATCAATGATGAAGAGCCTGAAATCTTTATACGAGAGTTTGTTGTGATGGAAGGCATGAGCCTGGTTATTGATACCCCTATCCTCAATGCAGCTGATGCAGATGTCCCTGCTGATGAGTTGTTGTTCACAATCACCAGACTTCCCAGGCATGGCCACATTGTGAACCAGCTGGTCAATGGAACTGTCCTAGTGGAGAGTTTCACCTTGGATCAGATAACAGAGACCTCCAACATACTCTATGAACATGATGACTCTGAGACAAAGGAGGACAGTTTTGAGGTGAAACTCACAGATGGGAAACATACCGTTACGAAAATGGTACTTATCATGGTTATTCCTGTAGATGATGAGACACCCAGAATGGCCATCAATGATGGTTTGGAGATTGAAATAGGGGAAACTAGAACTATTAATAACAGAATGTTGAAGGCTACTGACCTAGATTCTGAAGACAAAACCTTGATGTACATTATAAGATACGGGCCAGCACAAGGCTTCTTGCAGAGAATAAAGCCTTCGGGTGGAGTTGAGAATATTACCCTGGGGATGAACTTCACCCAGGATGAAGTGGATAGAAACTTAATTCAATATACGCATTTTGGCCAAGAAGGAGTTCGTGATCTTATCAAGTTTGATGTGACAGATGGGATAAATCCCCTCATTGACCGCTACTTTTATGTGACAATAGGTAGCATTGATATTGTCTTCCCAGATGTAATCAGCAAAGGAGTTTCTTTGAAGGAAGGAGGGAAGGTGACCCTTACTACTGATTTGCTAAGCACTAGTGACCTGAATAGTCCAGATGAGAAGTTAGTGTTCAAGATTACCAAAGCACCTGTTCGTGGTCATCTTGAATGCACAGATCAGCCTGGGGTACCCATCTCCACTTTTACTCAACTCCTATTAGCAGGGAATAAAGTCTATTATATTCACACATCAGAAGATGAGGTGAAAATGGACAGCTTTGAGTTTGAGGTGACTGATGGCTATAACCCTGTATTTCGCACTTTCAGAATTTCTATCAGTGATGTGGACAATAAGAAACCTGTTGTCACCATCCATAACCTGGTGGTGAGTGAAAATGAATACAAACTGATAACCCCATTTGAACTGACTGCAGAAGACAGAGATACACCTGATGCATTGCTAAAATTTATCCTCACTCAATTACCAGTTCACGGTCAGATCATGTTCAATAACTCTAAACCAGTCACCACCTTCACTAAACAAGATCTAAATGAAAATCTAATCAGCTACAAACATGATGGCACAGAATCAGTTGAGGATAGCTTCTCTTTCACTGTTACGGATGGCACTCATACTGATTTCTATGTCTTCCCTAACACTGTGTTTGAAACAAGGAAACCTCAGACTATGAAGATTCGAATAATGGCTGTGGACAACAGTGTACCTCAAATTGTAATAAATAAGGGTGCTCAGACTCTCCGTATTCTGGCCACAGGTCACATTGGGTTTCAGATTACCAACAAGGTGCTCAAAGTGGAAGACAGGGACAGTTTACATGCAACTCTCAAGATCAGAATCACAGAGGGTCCACGCCATGGCTTCCTGATTCACCTGGGGAAAGGCAACCATAGCATCAGCCAGTTCACCCAAGGTATTACGATACTCCGTGCTTTCTTTGTATCACTGGAAAGACTCTTGTTCATGCTAAACTCTATAATTGATTGGAGAAACTTTATGACAGTGAGCTTATTTTTTTATATATATTATTTATATATGTATATATATATATTAGTTCTGTTTATTATTTATTGCATCTGTG
The DNA here is from genome assembly GCA_013400375.1 of Thinocorus orbignyianus. Classification (NCBI taxonomy): domain Eukaryota; kingdom Metazoa; phylum Chordata; class Aves; order Ciconiiformes; family Thinocoridae; genus Thinocorus; species Thinocorus orbignyianus. The sequence continues at coordinate 158,546 of VXBW01002579.1, forward strand.
GCAGCTTGAAGCAGGAAAGGGGGTCTGCTGGACAAACACTGAATAAAGGAGCTGTGGAGAGCTTACAGTCCAAATAACAGTGATTTGGACTTTCTGTCAGTGATAGGAATTTTGATAACAGACTTGGACTGCACTTGGTTCCAGATCTGTAGAAGATGAATGCCTCCTTTAAACAGTTTTATTTAGGAAATGCTATGAGAGTGCCTAGGCTATTATTAACCATAACATGGTAACATCAGTTCCTACACAGTCTGAGTTAATTTAACTGTAAAAGCAAAATCATTTCCCAAACGTGGAGAAATAATATATTATGAGTGCAATTGTTGCCTTAATTACACAAATACCACAGAGTGTTTGTGGTAAATTAAAAGGTAATGTAAACGTTTTAAAATTATGTCAGTGGTACTTACTTTTTACATGGAACTAAAATACTAGGCGGTATAAGTAGAATGAAAACCACATGTGCTGTAGGTTCTGAAGTAAAGCCGCAACACAAGGGTATGAAGTAACTTTAATTGAAAGAGGAGCACATTAGATACTCTCCAGAGAATTTTGCATGTTACTTTGCAATGAATTAATAGCTGGTTAATTAAAAATTAAATGAGGTTTCTTGGAGCCTCCTGCATCTCTCAAGTGAGTAGACAACATGATTTAATGGAGAATCAAAGTTGTGGGAGGCCAGACAGGCTGGGCTGTGGAGATGGTAAGGTTAGAGATGAACACTTGTAGTTCTCTGTGTTTCATTTCACAGAGCCCATACTGGTATGTGTCCCATATTACAGTTCTGGCTGTAGTGATGTTCCTGTCAGACATATCACATCTTACAAAGAGGCCTGATGAATGTTTGAATGGGTGGGGTACCATTTTGTGGCTTTGTGGTGTTAGTGCAAAAACAGAGGCAAGAAGAGACCAAACCATGTCTAAGCTTTGGGAAGCACCACATCTCCTTGAATGTAAGGCTTCAGTAATGGGCTGCTTGTAGTATTAAGAGTAATGTCAGAGTAATAAACAGAAGAGAATGGGAGTGAGCAAACAGATTACCACTTTTTTAGTGGGTTTTAATTTACACTGGAGAATGTAGAATTACTGAGTGGATGCTCCTTGAAAGCAGAGCACTGCATAGCACAGTGATACCTTGTTTTTTTTGAGGGGGGACGGTGTTCAGGATAGGTATATATTCCATTTGCTTTAGTGCCATGTGGCCAGGCGTACATTTGTCAGATTACTAAAATGCAGTTGTTACTTGGCTTGTCAATAATACAGTTGGTTGATGTCTCAGTATTCCATGTAACCTCCTAAGGCCAAAGATATCTACCTGGCTATTCCAGCCAAATACACAGCACTTTGCAAGCAATGATTTTATTCAGAATTCACCTGATACTGCTTTCTATCTTCTTTTTCAGGCAAGTGTTTTCAGAGAAATGAGTGAATGAAGTTGGGAAGTGCATTTGTTTTCTAGGAAATACATATTAATATATGTGTACCTTTAATAACCACATCAGTTTTGCAGAATTTAAAATGTGAAATCAGTGCCCTGATCTAGTGGAGACAATTATATATTTTTTTTAATAGAAAAGTATGTTGAATTGATATCAAAATTATGTTTAAGAATTCTAATATCACATTAATATTTAGTAGGCACTGCAGTTAATACAGTACTGAATTGTGCTTACTGAATCATAACCAAATCAACTGTGGAAGGAAAGTGTAGAATTGCTCAAGTGACTCTGAACATATTAGTGAATAGAAAACAGGTCATTCCTTTCCAATTCTTTTGACAAAATGATGATGTTAAAATGCACCTCTATTTAAGAAAATGCACCACTAAAAATATTAAATAATTCTGACTGTTGAGCTCATGTTATTACATTTTGTTTCAGTTCTTTTTGTAAATACATCTTGAAAGAGGGCACTGGGAAGTGGGAAGTAAAGGGAGAGAGAATGAATGCTATCTGTAAAAGTTCAGCACTGTTAATATTGAAATTCCTGAGCCCTGCTGGAGAACCTTGACCCCTCTCTGTTGAAGTGAAACTATTTAATACTTGTGAAGTTTTTCTTGCATTTATTCAGCATTTTAAATAAAATCTATTTTCCCTCTTTCCAGCTGATATTGATGATATGAAGATATGCTATGTTTTACGAGGGGGTGACAACGCCACCAGTGACATTTTTCATTTCATAGTTGAAGATGGTGGTGAGTACTCATAATATCTGTGCTTTTGTTGTTCTTGAAAGATTTTAAGTATACATCAGGGGTTTGGATTGAGGGAGGTCTGAGTTACCTCCTGTAATGTGATTTTTGTTGTGACTTTCCCATATTGTGGACTATTTCTGGTGATTGCAAAGAGAGATGTTGATATGGTAGTTGCATCTAATGAAAAAAAAACTACTCTGGCAAGAGAGTGAAATTCTTTAAGCCTATTCAGATACCTGAGCTTTCTGTAGTTTTACCTTTGTATTCCCTGTCCAGGCCTTTTACACGTAATTATTCATACACCTTTTGTCTTGATAAACATTCTAAACTTTGATTTTCAGTTATGGTTGCCTGCCTCTTTGAAGGTTCCAGCTATAAGACTATTCATACGGATGCATTGTCTCTGATGTGCGTGTTATTTAGAGTTCAAGTTCTGATTCTGTCTACTTAATGGAATCCTCAATGGCTTGTCAAAGACCTTTGTTGGGTAACTGATGTGAATTCTTCTAACATATTATTGTGGAGGATGCAAAAGGAAAGACTAAAAACAAATTGAGAATACTGACTTATAGTCGCTTTAGGAAAAAAATATGTTGTGGTTTTTTTTTGTTTGTTTGTTTTTAAAGAACAAAGAAAGAACAGTTTAAGGGGTAAAAAAATAATATCAACAAGCCTTTTTTTGTCCTGTCCAAAGGTCTGTCCTTAATGTGGATATTCCTAAATGTAGACATTCCTCTGTGTGGTAACAGGTGTCTAGATTATGTTACTTTAATACCATTTTTAATATGTGATATATAGCTCTATGAGTAATTGGCAATAAATTTTATTACTTGGTTTAATAATAAACTTCTTAGAAAGAAATCCTTTAAGTTAGCTTATTTTCAGCTCATGTGTACTCATCTTGTGTTACTGCTTCACAAGAAGCACAGCCAATTAATGGTATTAAGACCAGCGTACAGGGATTTGTCATCTCTGTTACAGATTTAATAGTTTTGTCACCATCTGCTATTGCTGGGAGTAGGATATTAAAGCATATGCTCCTGTTCGTTGTGCTAGACAAGCACAGAAGAGACAGTACCTCTAGAAACTTTTGAAAATGTCTTTGCAAATATTTGCTACATCAGAGAACACAGAGTAAGATAAGAGTTTGTAAAACTACTTAATTTTTCATAAATATATTCTTTTAACCAACATATAGGTTAGAGAAATTTAAGTAAAATAATGGAGCACAGGGTGCTATGTTTTCTTAGGAATACCATCATTTTCATGACAGATGTCGCCACGTGGTGACATTGTTCATGATTTTCAAGTTGTTCTTCTGGTAGGTGAACATATACTCAGCCCTGAGACATTTTAAGGTTTCATTTGATGGGAGTAGGAGTAATTTAAGCTGAAGAAAGTTTACTCTCAGCAAACTGATTAACATCAATTCTTAAAACTTAGTTGCTTCTTGAGAATTCAACATTTATGAGACTTCTCTCCATGCTGTTTGAACACTTTCTAGTGGCAAATGCATAGTTAAAGCAAATTGCACTTCATATATTCCAACTTTTTCATTCCTTTTTCATTGGAAAGCTGACCTGCCACATCTGCTTCTACTTGGCAGGGTTGTAACTGCCTGTCAATTGTAACAGCGTCCTATTTTTCATAATACAAAGAATCATTATGATAACAAGGTGCTTGCTGATTTTTTTAGAGCCTTTGGAACTTGTGACAACGTTATCATCTTGCAGACTACTTAGTTAGATGGTAAGATGGTCTTTGCCTTCCTGGGGCTATTTGTTGACACAGTGAAAAATGAGCTGTGCTGCATTTCAGAATATTTCTGATTTTCTACTTGACTGAAAGTGGTAAAACTGTATTTAAAAGAGATGAAGTTGTGATCAAAACAATAATATTTGTCTGTCTAAAATAACTCAAATTTATTAGTAGTGCTTTTAGAACCTGTAAGAGGTAAAAAATACAGCAATTTAACCTAGCTTTATTTCCACCTTCTTCAGAAAAACATCAAAGCCAGTGTTTTGCAGCTCAGGTATATTTTGGCAGAATTTCAGTTGTACCAAGACTATTGTTTTAGTGGTTTTGATTTTAAGCCAGATCATTCCAAGAGACCAAACACAAGATTCAAGTGAGAGATGCACAGACTACCAACATGCACAGTAGAATGGTAGACAGACTTCTGTCTCCTGTATCGGGAATTTTGGAGTAGTAACAATTTTGTGATGGCTACCACACAATACCTAATGCTGTAAATTAAATAAGTGAGACTTCACTGAAGATGAATTGTGCCATAGTCCGTAAGTGATCCAGCTGAAATCAGGAGGGGCTTCAAAATGTGATTCAATGAATGAACATTTGCTTTTATTACTCAACTAATGTCATTTTGAAGAAGTGGGGGAAAAAAACCAAACCCTAAGGCACATTTTGTGGCCCAAGTATTTTATATCTTCCAGTTGTATCATGCCTCAGTGAAGGGAACCTACAGCACTAATTGCTGCTCTCTTCAAATAACATGAATTAGAAAGTTGATTTTGCCAGATGTCTCTACTGTTCCCTGTAAAATGCTCTTCTGTGTGTTTTTGGAATATTTGTTCATCATCTATGAACTGCAAATAGGAGACAAGAAGCGTGACTTGCTCTAACTCAATCTTTTGATGGTTGATCTGTCCAGCTCATTACACTGTGACTAAAGAGAATAAATGCAGAAGTTCTTTTGTAAGCCTCTTAAATGATGATAGTCTGATTTGGGCCGGAATCTGTTATCTCAGGCAATTGCATGGAGGCCAAGTATGAGGAGTCATCAAAGTGCTCCGGTGTGAATTTTGTTGTGAATCTGGAATTTTGTTTATCCACTTACACGTGGCTGGTGTTTGTGGTAAGCAAGTTAGGGCAACAGCAGACTAGGTGGTGGGTAAGTGAGAGGAAAAGAGCCAAGTCAGCACTCTGCCAGCTCTTGGCCCCTTGCCTGCTTTTTTTTTCCCAGCAGAAGTAGGGTGGTGCCATCTTGTGAGGCCCCACCTTGAGTACTGTGTCTAGCTTTGGAGTCCTCAGCATAGGAAGGATATTTACGTGTTAGAATGGGTCCAGCAGAGGGCCATGAAAATGATCAGGAGGCTGGAGCACCTCTGCTATGAGGATGGACAGAGAGAATTGGGATTGTTCAGCCTAGAGAAGGCTCTCGGAAGATGTATAGCAGCTTTCCAGTACGTAAAGGAGGCCTATAGGAGAGGTGGGGAGGGACTCTTTATCAAGGAGTGGAGTGATAGGATGAGGGTTTTAAACTGAAAGAGGAGAAATTTAGATGAGACATTAGGAAGAAACTCTTTGCTGTGAGACACGGGAACAAGTTGCCCAGAGAAGCTGTGGATGCGCCATTGCTAGAAGTGTTCAAGACCAGGCTGGATGGTGCTTTGAGCAACCTGGTCTAGTGGGAGGTGTCCCCATGGCAGGGGAGTTGTCGAGGATCTTCAAGGTCCTTTCTGACCCAAACTATTCTATGATTCTATGCTATGTACCAAATTGTGACCTAGGGTCTGAAAGCATGAAATATGACACTGGGACAAACTTTACTTATTGGCTGAGAGAGAAACCTCCAGTCTAGGCAAATGGAGAACTGCTCAGGGATTATTGCTGTCTTGTGATAACTTTTTCCAAGTGTAATTAAGAGAACAGAAACCTGCTCAGTACGAAGAGAAATGAAGCCCATTTAAGAATAAAAGGAAAGAAAGGGCTGTAATTCACAAGCGAGAACATAGGCCTGCTGTATTCAAACCAAAATTAGAGGTTTCACCAGAAAGAATCGGTTGAGGTTTTAAGCTCTAAAAGAGCCTTATTATCACCATCAATTACCTGCATCAGTTATCACCATCAATTACCTTACTACTGGCTGTAGTGCTTTCCTGGCTTTAAATTGCATGTTTCATAAGAGTAATTAGAAAGTGAAAAAAACTGAACGCAACTCAGCTGTTTACCAGCACTGATATTTTTAAAGGTAGAAAACTGTTTAATTCTTCATACTGAGAGATTTAGCCTTGAGATGATCTGCTATGAAGTGGGCGAGCCCTTGCATTTCTGTTAGACTTAGACCGAGAAGACTCTGTGGAATGTTGTGTGCTGCTGGGTTATCTCTGTGATGTTTTGAAAGGAACTACCGTAGTTCATATTAAAAATTTGCTCTCTGTTTTGTTTTGAATTTTAATCTTAAAACGATTATTGGAGATCTGTTGATACTGAAAAACTGGTATGAGTATTTTAGCAAAACCTTGAAGAAAGCAAAAAAACTTTCACAAAATTAGCAAAATAGTCTCGGTTGAATCGGCCTCTACATTCCATTAGCAATTGAAAGCCTATGACAGTATGAACCCTGATGGTTATATTATTAAATTCTTAATTCATTGATCAATAATGGCACCAGTAATACCAGAAGACATGAAAACAGGATTATTTTTTTTTCCCTGCAAGGAAGTAAAAATAAAAGGAAATCTAGACTGATAGTTGAACTCTTGGATGTATTTGTGGTATGTGGTATGTTGCTTGCCTAGCGTTCTCATCACAGTTGTCTGCGTTACTTGTTCCTCTTTCTACCCTGTCTTCTGAAGCTTGGAGAACCATCAACTGGGACTGCAGCACTCATGGAAGAAATTCATGTTATGTGCCTCAGTATTTTTTGTTGCAAGAAGCTTGTGCCATACTAATAATGTTTTGCGTTACAGAGTCAGTTCCATTACATTTTCCTATTTTGAGGAAAAAAATGAGATAATGTTTGTTTGGGTCTGGAGCATTCTGAAGAAAAAAAGCCAACTGACCAACCAACCAATTGTGTAAGGGGGAAGCCCATTTCCTGATCAGCCTTAGTTTGAACTATAATCTATCCCTCCCTTACCCAACTGCCTATTCTGCTCGGTGCTTGATTGGAGTCCTCCAAACTGCTTCTTTAGGGCTGCTAAGTGGTATCTTGCAGTAGAGAGCCTCAAGGGTAGAATGTTTTCAAAGGGGAAGTAATGACAGATTCTCATGGCTGTTTTAGGAATGTGAGGATCACTAGGGCAGGAAAGAAACAAGCTGTTTTTTTTTTTAATTTCAGGCTCTTTGGGCAGCTTTTCTGACTTAAAGCCAAGGCTCACTGAAACTGGTGATTTACATCATTAGCAAAATCTCATTTAAATTTTTCATTACAGATCTGTAAATGCCTTAACACAACACTGCATTTTCCTGTACTAACATTTCTTTAAATCCCTGATGAAGCAAGGGTCTTTAAAAGACAATTCCTTGAAGTTATGCTTTAAACCTAATTTTTGGGAAAACTTCATACTTTTCCCAAATAGGTTTACATAGGAAATTATGTTAATTAAAGAAGCACTGTTATACTGCCTAGAGAAAGTTTTCATTAAGTTTATGAAATATAATGTAATCTGTCATCCATCGTTTTCTGAATTAAAATATATTTTTAGGAATTTCACCATTCATGTGGGCTTTACTTATTTGTGAGGGAATATTATTACTCTCCTGAGTATAATTACCAAACTAAAACAGTTGTCAATGCTGCTTTTCAAAGCCATAAAACTGACATGTTTTCCAGGGTGAGCTACAATAATAGTCTATGAACGGACATTTTTGACTCAGTATATGACAGCTCTTAAGGAAAAAGACTGGTCAAATATCATGGGGAATTATTTGCAGCATCCTTGCTTGACCTCACATGTGGCATTTGGGCACACTAGTCTTGGCAAGTAGCGTCAAATGCATCTATCTTTGACTTAAAAACGAGGGCATCACGTGTTGGCGGTACATTTGCTGACACTTGCCAAGTATTGGATTCTGGTCTGTTGCCAGGCTTGTTGCTGCTGTTTTGATATACTCTAGGTTGGTACCCAGACAATTTTCCACATGTCACACTTCTTACTGTAAGTATCACCAGGGAATTTAAAAAGTAGTTGGACACTACAGTTTATTAAAAGAAAAAAATAATAATAATAAAAAAAACCCAACAACAACCCAAACAAACCCTCAAAATAAATCTTCGTGTAAATAAAAAAATAGTTCATGAGCATATTGTTGTGAATGTGGCTGTAAGGTCAAGGCAAAATCAGTATCTGTTAAAGTATACAGGAGTAGCTAGGTGTTTTGTGTAAAGATGATTATAAGGAGTTTATAGAAAGTCTAGTACAGGCTTTACTAATCTCAGTGGAAAGATTTTCACTGTCTTCTATACCAGTTACATAGCTTTCTTTATAGTGATGATTTAGACTGCTGAAAATGATTGAATTTTCCATTTTGAACTTGAGCATTACCTTATCATCCAATGATATACATAGCAAAGAAGGTCTGGTTTATCCAGGTAAAAAATAATGGTTTTGGAGAGGAAAAAAAGGTAGTTTCTTGATTTGGCAGGAGAATTTTTCTTTGCTTTTAATTTTTTTTTTTTTTTGTTCAAATGGTGGTTTTAGTCAAAATCAAAGCGTTCCCCTGCTCTCCATCCTGGATTATTTGTATTTTTAACAAAAGCAAAGCAGTGTACTTGAAGGGCTGGGTTTAGGTACTTTTCTAGATTAGGAAAGGAGAGGCAGTTGTGTTTTGAATTACCTTTTATACAGAAGTTAGAGCATTTTGTCCAGACTTGGAAGACTCAAATGCAATTCCTTTATTTCAGAGGCTTTGAACCCATGTTTCCCACAATGTGCCCTCACTTCTGTTCTAGCAAGCTTTTAATTTAATTTCTGCTTCCCTCCTGTGTATATGAATTCCTAAATACTTTTTTGGACATAGCTTGGGCGCTGATATTCCACTCTCCAATTAAGTACTGTTACCACAGGGCAGACAAATTCTCATTTTTCGGTGTGTGCTCCTCCCTCTCTTTTTTCCCTATATTTTCACTTTTCTGCTAATATCCGCTATGTTCCACAGAATAAAATGTCTTGAACAGACTGGTTAGGAGCAGTGCATTCCAGAATAAACTTTACTCTGGTGGTTTAGGTCAGGGTTTAAGGTGAGGAGATTTTGGTTCTAGTTCTCCTTGAAGTCAAGACCAATAGTCTTGTCTTCCATGTAGAATGAGCATCCCAGCTGCTGGGTTGGTTGAATAGAAGGGAGATCTCTCCACACAGTCACCCGGTGATAGATATTTTTCTAGTTTTAAGCTGAGGTTGCTGGTTCAATAATCATATAATAATCAATATATTTGCATCAAAATTGACCTGGTCAGCAGTTGGAGCTGAATCCTGCTGGCTTTACTAAGCTGAATAGTGCCTTTGATTCCGTTTGACCTGGTCTGGTGAGAAGCAAAGAAGATAATGCTCAAGATAGCACTATGAGTACTTAGTAGGCTGTTTACTTAAAAGTAATCCACAATTTAACTTTTATATTCTTATGATATGTAATAAGGCCCAGCTAGCAGCAAAAGAAGCATGACAATGAACAGTAAAATTAGGTCAAAATTCAAGAATTAAAGGGATTAAGGAGACATACGAGGCTTAAGGGGAATAATTGAGAACTCTCAGGAGTAACACTGATTGCCAGTGACATGAGAACCTGTAGAAAGACACTAATTCCTGAAGTGAGCTATAATAAGCCTGTGAAATGATATTGGTTGTTGGCTGCAAATATTTTTGATTCGGACAGACTAAAGAAGTCTGGAAAAGAATGAAATGAGAGCAGGGACACTGGCTGCTGTCTAGGAACCCGGCGTGCAGCCGCTCAGCTTGTTCTGATTTCCCAACCCATTTTCACTGAGGGATTCTAAATAGCCCTCAGGATGAGTTTAGCGTTTTTATTCCACTTGCTGGTTAACAATGTAGGTTCCCAAGAGTTCCCATAAAGGTTCATTTGATCAGTAGATGAAATGTTTCTGACATGTTTTTTTGATTTCTTTAAAAATTAGATTACTAATTATGTAAGAGGGATAAACACATCTGGAACAAACTCAGATATGTGACAATTTTCCACCAGGGAAAGGCAGTGAGTCTTAAACTATGGAAATCCAGTAAGAATCAAGTTAATTTAAAAATGGAGAAAAGGTAATGAAGGCATGCATTTTTATTATGTTTTTTGCAATTTGTGCCTCTTAATTTGCAACATTGTCTCCATAGCAATATAACCATGTACCAGCAAACATGTGGTTGATTTTATTCCCTGTTCAGGATAAATAAAAAGCTTATTTGTATTACATTAGGTAATTAACTTACATTTGCCAAATTGTTACTGTGGGCTGGTAGGCACTGGGAATGTGCCGAAACTGAAACTTTATATAACCACTGAGTGATGGGGAATTAGAAGCCTGCATGAAGAAAAGAGATCCAATCTGCATATGTAGCCTTTCTAGTACCAAACAGTTATGATGAAGAACAGCCATAACAAAGAGTATAGGTGGGTGCTGGTTTAGTATCACTTCAGGAGAGCTAGTTCAAGGCAATGAACTTTCTTTGAAGTTTTCTTGTGAAAGTTGGAATTCTCTTATTCTTAAAAAGTGCAGTGTGCTTGGAGATACCTCTTCTGACCTCGCCTTGCAAAGCATAACATGTATAAGATTGTGCAGGCTGAAAAGCAAGGATGCTGGAAAACAGAGTTAGAAGAATTTGTATATTAATTTATTCTGTTTGCTTTGCTAAATCTTACAATATAAGGACCATTCTTGCCTTATCAACGTCTTTGTGTACTTTATTGGAAAAGCAAGACATTAGTTTTATTTCATAAGCCCTAAATGGGTTTGGATGATGTTCAAATTTTCCCTGAAGTTGTATGACCTGTTCTTTATAATTGGCATTGAAGAATTTAAGATGAGGAAATTTAGGAGCCAGAAATAATACAACTGGAGTGAAAATCCTGTTACAGTAAATTAATGAATTAATTTTATGTGTGTTTATTTTCACTTGGGTTTGGCCTAGATGGAAATTGCCCAAGTCAGTATATTGTAGCTTGTTTTCCCTGGAGTTTTCTTCAGTTAATCTTTCTTTTAAAGGTTTGACTAATTAGGTTTTGGTTTTAGTAATAAAAAGAATTTCATTTAGCAGTATACCGTTAGGAAGCTCTCTGAAAAGACAGAATTTTTCTTTTTTCCCCTTTTCTGCAGAAGGATTTTAGCTTGTTTAAGTTCAAGTCATTAGTAAAACATTAATTCATTCAGCTTGATACAGCATTGCCCTGAATGTTTGCCAGGATTCCAATCTCAGTAACTTTTAACTTAAGTACCAGCATAGCACTTCTGTCACTCTGCTGTATAATGTGCATTTGCTTCAGGACTGTAGGAATGCCGTTACCACACACCTTGCTGCTGCTTTAAAGCTTTGTAGTTAGGGTGGAACATAATAATTAGAGAGGGAGTTGTAAGGATACCTTTAAAGAAACGTATGAAGCCTAATACAAAGCCCAGTGCCTCCAGTGAGGCTCTTTGCATCTAGAGGTTTGTGGTTTGATGCTGCATTAGTGAAATCTGTGAGAATATTCTTTTCACTTGCTACTGTGGTGTTCGAGAGCAGGTCACAGAAGAGAAGATTCCCAGAACTTATAGCATGCTATTATTTGCTGCCCCTAAAACTATGCTGCCCTAAAGGGTTTTCATTTTAGGGCCCTCAAAGTATTTGATTTCTTATTCTGATGTCTCGTCGTTAGGCAGAACTTGTGAGTTTGAGAGCCCAAGACACTGTAACCATTAGAGTATTCTGTGTATTATTTTAAGACTTTCCTGGGCTTTGTGCTGAATTAATTCTCTGTCCATGCTGTGTAATCTCAGTAATACCCTTTAAAGTGGTCCATCATTACAGTAGAGGATTTTTGTAGTACTGTGTGCTCAAATACATCCTTCCTGAGAGAACTGCACTGAGACTCTTTCAGGTAAAGGTACAAGATCCTAATGAAGAGGAAACTAATAATCGCCTATTATATTTTTCTGGCAGATGCACGAGTGCATCACTCTCAGATTTTTCCTCAGGGGTATGTGCTGCAGTATTGTACCTTGAAGATCCAAATGCAAAACCTTCTTTAGTGGGGGCTTTGAATGGGATTATATCTTGGATTCATCCTAATGAACTGGAAGTCCTTGAAGTGCTGAATTTATAGTCATGATAAATTTAGGTTCCCTACATAACCAGTGACAAAGTGACAGACACCTCAAGTGGGAGTAGATTTAGATGTGACACAGGAGCAATTGCTCTGAATTCTAATCCAATTTTGCCCATATTTCCCATTCCATATGTGCTTAGCATTGTGTAAATCCTGTGAGTATTAAATAGGGCAGTTTTCAGCACTGGCAAGATTTATAGGTCGTTTGGTGAAATAGACATTTTCAAGCGTATTGACTGATTTGGGCATTAGGCTAAACATAAAATAGACACAAGATGGCCAGTGTCTCACCTTTTTGTAGTAAGTCACTGCATTCATTGCTGATACTTGAGACGTGTGCTCAATTTTCTCTGCTGCCTGAGAAAGCTTAAATAATTTTTTTCCTACACAACTGCTGTAGCCTTTAGGCTATAGGAAATGTGAGGTGAAACCCTCTCATTGAAGGAGAGTCATTTTGTGTGGAATGAGTAATTCTTTGCTGTCGAGAACAGGTCAGGCTTCCTGTTCCACTGCATCAAAACCAGGCGCTTTTGGGCTGCTGCTCAACTCTCCTAAGTTTCCTGCTCCATCCAGCAAGATGGAAAAGTTTCTTCTTTTCCTTCATGATCTTGCCTCATGTGAAAGCCTGGCTCCCTATTTCCCCTGTCTCCTGGGAGTTTCCAGTCTTATGTCTGTGTGGGGGATTGTTCAGCTCACTGCCCTCCATCTCCATCCAGTCAAACGTGTTTTTTTTTTCCCTTCCCCTTTCCTTTTTCTGCCTCCTGATTGCTGCCAAAGCCTGGTTGTATCAAGAATCATTGACAGCTTGACCAACAAATGCTTACTAAAACTTTAGGGAAGAGGATGAGAAAGGGAAGAGAAATATTTTTTTATGGGATCAGTCTGTCTTTAATTTTCTTTTTCTTCTTTATTGAGTCTCCCTACTACACCCCCTGCAATAGCCTAGATTAGATTTACTAATCCCTCTTTTCTGTCATCCAAGAGAGTTGTTTCTGGGAAAACAAAGTAGCAAAGAGCTACTCTTAGAGTGCTCGCAGATTCTAAGAGGCCTCAAAAGAATCTACAGTTGAGAAATACACATTCATTAATTGAAATCATCTTAAAGTTGTAGCAATTTCAACATATTGAGTAATAAGCAAATGTAGTTTTCATCTATTAGTCTTCATGCAGTTCCTGTTTTTATTTAAAGTACTTTGATATTCATCATTCATAGGAATTCTGCTTGAAATCACATATTAAAGTTATTTCCTCCTCTTGATAAGTACTATTACCACCTATTAAAGCAAACAATTCTAAATATGTAACTTCCAATTTTTCATGGTTCTTTACACTTCCTTTAATTACACATGTAAACCAGACCTTATTCATTGTTTTGAAGTTCCAGATTCATCTAAGCGTCTGAGGAGTGTAACTTGTTAGCCAGCGCTGGTACTACTTCTGATGACTGAATTGTTGAGATCTCAAGTGGTTGCATTAACTTCTGGAGCTGTCTGCTTATAAGGAAACCTCATTCAGCCACCTCAGAGGCTGCTCTTATGTGTGAAGAAGCTGTTCTTTGCTGATCTGATATAATTTTATTGCAGTCTTCCCTTAGTTTCCACAACTGAAAGAGAATAAATCTACATTTTACATGAACTTGACTTACATTTTTGTAAGAGTTTCTGCAAATGTGTGTGTCGCGGTTTAGGCTGAATTACCCTCTATGGGACAGAGTTGCATTTCCTAGGGACATACTTTTGTGAATGCATATGTAAACCAAATTTGCCATACGTGCCCTTGCTTGGTTATACTATCTTCAACAGGCTATGTATTATTTTGATCAAGAAATAGCTTTTATGCTATTTTTTCCTGCAGTACTTCTGCTTTGTTCTGTGCACATTGGTGCAAAAATATATCTATAGATTCTTTGCTTAAATCCCATGTTTTCGTATCTTTTGAGTACTACTGAAAAATATTAATTATAGTCTAGTTTTTTCTTCATAGTATTCATTTTGACTTGTGAGTTTTTTATGGGATGCTGTCAATGTAGTTTAGTTCTTCAGATTCATTCAGTGAAATGAGTTGCAAATACTTCCAGTTTAAATACCCTTCTGCTTTGTTTTTTTTCCACCCACCTGTGGGACTGAGTATTTAGTTATGAATATAATCACAAAGGTTAATATAGGCTTTCTTTCACAGCATTTGACATAGCAGCACATGACAAAATGATCTTAAACATTTAGCCAACATTGAGTTTCATAAAATGACAGTTTGGACAGCTTGAAATGTTTAGTTTAAAGGATCATAGATTTTGTCATCTTTCACAAAAGCTGGGAAGTGTGGTTTCCTGAGAGACCATATTTCATGAGATTTAACAATAATGGTGATTTTTGTTAAACAAGGAGCCTAAAGCTGCTTCTGGTCTGGTGGCAGTTTTGGAGTGCGTGATTTCTATGTTTCACCTGTGGTAGGAAGTGGCATAAACAGGGTTGGTGGCTGGCAGTTGAGTGCATAACAATTCAGATTACAGATGGCAATGCAGTGTTTAAGAGAGAATGCTCTTAGCAGATTTTCAAGGCAAGTGATGAATTCTCTTGATGGCTTCAAGAACAGATATTTTACTGAAAAAAAAACCCGCAAAACTGTGAAACTACATCCAAGACAAAGTTACTGGATGGAATTTTATGTTCTCTTAATAAAACAGATCAAGCTAAGTAAGTATAAATGCTTCATTTGGCCTTGAAATCTATGGAGCATGAATTTATAGAAAGTTAACTATTACTGATTTTGCATGCAGGTAGAATCAGCAGCAAAGCTCACCCAGACCTCAGTGAGTAAAAACGCTAAAGAGAATATATAATTTGCAGGACAGTCTTGTCAGTGCCATACTTCCAAATTGTATATTTAAGAAATAATCTTTACTCCTCCCTGACCCCCCTCCAACGTCCTTAAGGAAATTAAAAAGTGCTGTTGTGAAACTGGTAGAAGGACCTTTAAATTACGTAGCTGAGAATTCAGGAATTTAAAGAGGATAGAATGAAAGCTGAATGGTACAGCCCTCAAAGTCTGTGGATTGTTATGTTTTTCCATATAACCACTAGTAACATTATTTGCTTAGTATGTCAACACACAATCTTCTCCCTCTCCCACCCACACACATTCTTGTAAAGTATATCTTGTTAATCTTAATGTTGTTTTAGCATTTTTAACCCCAGGGTAGATTTTACAAAAAAATTCTAAAAGTAAGCAGCACTAAAAAAAACACAATCAAAATGAACACCTAACCCTAAAAAATTTTACCAGTCTCATTGAATTTTAATATAACCTTTTGCATTTAAGAATTAAAAATAGTTGTTTTTGGGGTTTGGGGGTTTGGTGTTTTTTTGTTTTTTTTTTGTTTTTTTTTTTAATGTTCAAAACCACATAACGTGCCAACTTTTTCTAAATAATATTATATATAAATCCAGGTCCAATATTTTTTAGAATTCCACTGTCCTGTTCTTAGCTAGATCAGGGTTGTTCTGAAAAAATCAAGTGAGCTAGCTCCATCCTTATGTAAATGAAAGTAGAACAAGACTAGCCAGCTCTCCCCCATCCCCAAAATTATTATTTAGAGGTTATCCAACATGTGTCCAGCTCAGTTAGCATGTTTCTCAGAAGAGGGTATGATTTCACGTTCGGCACGCTGCTGGCATCTGTATGGGCGTGCTGTCACACAATGCCAAATGGAAGGGATATGGATTGTATACCGCTATGATCAGATGGTGTATCTACCCACTCCTAGAGCTCTCCAGTGGCCCCTGCCTAGTTACTTCACTTTTACTACACTGACTGTAACCTAAATGTTTTATGGTTTACTATGAAAGGACTATATACGTGTGTGTATATAAATATATATAAATATATATAAACCAGTATATAGTTCTTAAGCCAGTTAGCGTCTTTGTGTTTACATACTCTAGTGGGATATCTTTCTTTTCTGCTTTGCTCCTTTTTTTTCCCATATTCTGAGGTTGCTTTGGTGAATAGCATGGTTCACAGTTAAGTCTTGAACTTTGAATTCTTGGCATGCCTGAACTGGCTTTCTACCTGAAGAAAAGCAAGTATTCCTCTTTCAGTGCTTAGCTTTGCGTAAACAGGTCTTTACCCTGACCTTTGCTTATAGATATAGTTATCCAGTCAGGTAGCTACACTGGAAGGAGACAGGGCACACTGTTTCAAGCAGCAGTAAGATTTAAAATATAGAAAAGAAACCAAGTTTCTTCTGCATTGGAAAGACTCCAGTTTTGATGAAAAATAATTAATTGAGGGGAAGATTGTAAGAAGATATTTTCACACTTCTACAAAATACTTTTTAGGCTAACTTTTAGCTCTCGCTGTTCACAGTATTCGAAACTACAGCTCTCAGACCCAACCCACCTTTCTGCTGTAGAATTGATAAGAGATCATCAAGAAGCTGATAAACACAAGCTTAAGGATTAAGAGTAAAATGAAATATTTGGGGTGGGTTTTCAGTGCAGAGTGGTATCCATGAGTAAATTTAGATATTCTTGTTTTGTTTGGGGGGGGGGGGGGGNGGGTGGGTTTATTTTGTAGCTCTTTCTCTGGGCTTATTTTAAAATCCTTTAATTGCTTATTGTGCAGCTTAGTAGTCCTAGCCTTATTCCTTGCTAAGGTGAAAAAAAAATCAGTACTTTTTCCCTTCATAAATACATTCCCTCTGTGAATTTGCCTTTGGGCAGCGTTGTTCAACTCCATTCCAAAATACAAGGCTGTGTGCTAAATAGCATTGAATGGGATACACAGGAGGAACAAAGGTATGATTAATTTTATGTGCTAATATATTTGTTTTACTTCAAATTAGCTGCATAGCTTAGAGTAGAAGCAGAAGCCACAGCGTGTATTCTAGCATATGTTAATCCAAGCACCTATGTGTTAGGGATATATGTGCTAAATAAATAACAAGCTTTGCTAAAACCCACATTACAATCTCTTAATTGCTAATGTTTTAGTGTTAGCTAGATCAAGCTAGAACAGGTACGCTATCATGTACTTGTGCTAATATCTTAATTTTGCTTTGTAGACATGTCTGCTATTTAACATGATTTGGCCAAGTGTGTGGGGAGGTTGTAGTATACTTCCCTGGGCAGGTTTTTTGTAAAAATAGAAGGTCTAAAGAGACAACATATTTTAGTAGTCTGCGTATTTATTACATCATAATGAAAAAAGATTCTCTTCAATGTACATCCAAATTTTGCTCCTTTGAATTCAGACTAAAGACAAAAAGAATGCGAGTAATTTGTTTTAATGTAGATGCCCAAAATATATTGTTCCAAATCTAATGGTATTTTTTAGATCCTTTTATAATTAACAGATTTTTTCATCTCATTAAATAAGAGTGATTCATTTTTACCTAAGACATGAGCTAATAGGTTAGTTGAATTTATCTTCTGGAGTGCTCATTGCTCCTTTTATGGCAAGGGGGAGTCTGGTACAACTAGGAAAGATTTAGAAATCAACAAGTTAAGAAGATGAATCCCACTCATCTTCAGTTTTATCTCTGGGTTCAGGTTGTAAAAATAACATTTAAAAGCAGATTCTAAAATATCATCTAAATTTGCATAAAAATACCATAGAAGCATAAGCTATTTAATTGGGTTTTAACTATGTAGTATATATAGTTGGAGGCATCTTTTCTTAAATATTTGAAGTACTTGCTCAAACCGTTGTAAGCTCTATTGGAGTCTAAGAAGATCTCCTTAGTAATTTTCCTTTGCCAGATATTTGTGCCTATTCATTCTGTAGTTAAGTGTCTGGTTACATTGATATCAATGTGACCTCATCACTTTTGATAATAAGCTAGCCAGCATACCAGTATTTGCCAACTTGCCTTCTAATGCATTAGTGATCGATCATGGTCATGGACATTATGAAAAGCTGACTTTGTAATTCTGTAGCCTGGGAGTATAAATGGGTGTGTTCTTCATATGTTCTAGTTTGTCATTGAATGTCCCAGGAATCAATGCATTGTCTTTCACTTGTACTGATTTAGGGTCTAGTTTCAGGCACTTGTTTTTCTTTATTAGAGTGAGTAAATGGCCCAGACCCTTTTCCCCCTCCACAAGTTTTTACTTACTGTGTTGCAACATTGTGTAGTTCTTAAAAGTCTGCACATTTGTCATTAAACAGGTCATTTGAAGATTTTTTTTCTCCAACTCAGTTGTACGTTCCTGCTGACAGTAACCACAAGAAACTTTGCACATGCAGTTCCTGCTTTAGATGTTTGGGGACCTAGATGCTAGCCTTCTGGTAACTTCTCATTTGGAGTGAGAAATTCTTAAGTGTTTATAAAAAAAGATGCAGGAGGCAAAGGTGAAAGAAAAGCATGGTTTGGGTGATCTTTACTTAGATTATATAAAGAAAATGTCATGCTATCAAAAATCAACCCATCACAAGAACAGTACTAAAACAAAGACATCACTGAAGAAGCAATGAATCATACTGTTAAATTAAAATTAATATAAAATAAAATAAATAAATAATAATAAAAAAAAACCCATGCAAGTTGCTGAGCTTCCCTACAGTGTATACGCTTATTTAAATCAGCAGAAAACAAACTAGGGGTTGCTAAAAGTTAAAACTATCCTTTGCTTGCAGGAAGGTATATTGCTATTCTCTGGAAAACAATGACCAATAAAGCTTACTGTAATAGGTATTATGATTGAATCAGTAGAGTATTTAAAACACTGAATGTTTTTATATTGTGTTAATGCGAATCAGAAGAAATTTCTTAACCCACTATGATACTCCTGATGTTTGAAAGACAGTAAATTTGTTAGAAGTCCAAGTCAGATATATCAAAATCAGTCTTCTTTAAAGTCCTTCCCAAGTAGTTGTTACAGGAGCTAAATTGTCATTG
Source organism: Thinocorus orbignyianus (assembly GCA_013400375.1). Classification (NCBI taxonomy): domain Eukaryota; kingdom Metazoa; phylum Chordata; class Aves; order Ciconiiformes; family Thinocoridae; genus Thinocorus; species Thinocorus orbignyianus. The sequence continues at coordinate 177,691 of VXBW01002579.1, forward strand.
CTCGTCTATGAGATCAGATATTTTTGTGCTTTAGATGTGAGTTAGGCAGCAGTAAAGATCAGTGAGCTTAACTTTTAATTAACTCTTAACAGGATTTTAGTAATGAGTAGTAATGAGGATGCTGCAGTTTCACGAGGAATTTGTAGTAATCTGTAAGTGTGAGTGAGCAGCAAGGAGGCATCTTCTCAAATGACAAAACCCAGAGTTGCTAGGGCTAGAGATAGCCAGGGAAATACAGGGGGTCCAAAAATGAGCAAGAGTGAACACCCATGACAGCTGGTATTGCTCACTTACAATCTACCAGGTGCCTCATGCCTGTGTCCTTACGCCTTATGAGTGCGAGACCTCATTGAAGATCACAGGGAGGAACCTGCAGACATCAGGGTGCAGCTTATTCTGAATTTATTCTTAGTCCTTAGAATAGAGAAAGACTGTGACACCAGAGTGTCCCCCATGGAAGAAGTCTACAGGATACCTGGATTGTTCACCTGAGTTGCTGAGATCCTGCAAAATGTATAGCTCTTGGACAGCCCTATGGACTGTCATTGAGATGTTTGTTTTATAAAAGAAATAATGAAATAATATGGTGGCTGTAAAAAACAGTTGTTGTTGAAAAGGTTTACTAGGGATTCTCGTAACGTTTTTCCTTATGTAAGGAGAAATAAATTAAATATTTTAAAATTCTGAGAAAAGTACTGATTTACATATTTTACGATGAAGTTATTAAATATTTTAAAAGGCTAGAATTTCAGGAAGTGATCTAAAACGAATGATCTAGGGTACTTTTTTTTTTTTTTTTTTTTTAAATAATAAAACAGCTTGTAATGGTTTAACCCTCATAATGCATCTGCTCATTCACCCCTCACCCCCACCCCAGTTACAATGGGAGAGAGAATCAGAAGAGTAAAAGTGAGGAAAGAATCATGGAATGAGATAAAACCAGTTTAATAGGTAGAGCAAAAGCTGTGCACAAGCAAAGCAAAACAAGAAATTCACCTGTTTTTTGCTGTCAGGGCGGTGTTCAGGCATCTCTGGAAAAGTGGGGCTCCATCACAAATAGCAGTTACTTGGGAAGAAAAGTGCCATCACTCTGAACATCACCCTCTTTCTTCTTCTTCCCCCAACTTTACATGCTAAGCATGATGTCACATGGTGTGGAATATCCTTTTTGGTTACTTGGGGTCTGTGACCTCTCCCAACTTCTTCTGGCCCCCCAGCCTACTCACTATCAGAGTGGTGTGTGGAGCAGAAAAGGCCTTGATTGCCCAGCGACATCTAAAAGCACCAGTGTGCTGTCAAAAGTATTTCTGATCCCAAATCCAAAACATAGCACTACACCAGCCACTAATAAAGAAGTTAATTCTATCCTGACTGACACCATGACACAGGTGTAAACTGAGAAACCCTCCACAATGCCATGGAACATCTTGGTCATTGGTGGAAGTTAGAAAACATGTTTTTTCTATGCACAGAGGTCTATAACTCCCACATAGAGTCCCCTTGTTGAAATTAATGTGATGGACAGTTTTAGGTGTGAATCCCATAAAAAAACCCTAAGGATTCAACCCAATAACTGAAATCCTGTTTAAAAAGAGGAATAAAACTGAGTGGAGATGAAAGTAGGCACATAGACTTGTCTGATTTAGACACTGGGCACTTTAAAATTGTAAATGCTAGGGCTTCTGTAATATTTTATCTTTCCCTAGCTAAGAAAAGTCTGCAGTTCTTTTCACCTTTGTAATATTTTTATCAGAGTGTGCTTGGAATTTCAAAGCGTATCAGAAGTGTCTGTTTATCAAAGTTTATCAAAGGCCGAGGACTGTAAGGTTAATCTGACATGTCTTCTAAATTACTCCTGTCTAATTGGTTTACATAGTAATTTGTTTAAAGTTTAAAGATGTGTTATTCATAAAACAAAAATCCAAGTTCTGCATTTCGCCTTTCCTGGTGTTTGGACATGGTCATGGTTCCACTTTATTTCTCTATAAAGATAATTACTGGAACATGTGCAGTAGATACTGGGAACAGGTTTAATGAGTTGATGGAATAATAGAAGTAAGATTGTGTTATCTTTTTCCTCACCGTAAATTTGGCAAATCCCTTCCATTTGCAGTGGCCGTTCCTTTTATCTAAACAGTTGAGAAAGAATACAGAGATAATTTTTGGTGGAGTGAAGTACCAAGAAGTTGTGATTCAGATAAAAGAAAATGCTTAGAAATGCAAGCAAAATTTTAATCTACTATATATAATCCTTTAATACACCAAGTGATTAGACAAAAGAGGGAGTTGAGCACTAAAGATTACAAAATTGAAACTAAAATACTGCAAACACTTCTTTAGAAATACTTAGCTACATTTTTCTAAATACATGTGTGAGTATAGAGTGTCCTGATCGTGTATTTTTATGCACATGTGCATACAAAAACCACAATGAGACTACTAGGTGTGAAGTTAAGGAAACAAAGACATTATAATTATGTGGAATATTCTGAATGTGATCAATTTTTAGGTACAAATAAATAATATGATTTAAAAAGAATCTAGTACTTTCTAGTACTTTTTTTTGTGGCTCTGAAGTGAAGTCAGGATGGCTTTGAGATGAAGTTGTTAAAATTTATTTTGTTCCTAGTTCTTCACACTTGGCATGTGACTTCATGCAAACCATGGAATCAGAGTGGTTTCAAGGCATCTCTGGAGATCATATAGTCCAACATCTGTGGCCAGAGCAGCATCAACTAGAACAGGTTGTCCAGGAATGAGCCCAGACAGGTTTTGAATATCTCCAAGGATGGAGACTCCACAAACTCTCCAGGCAGTCTGATCCAGTGTTTGAACACCCTTACAATAAAGTAGTTTTTTCTCATGTTTGAATACATCTTTTAATTCAGTTTGTCTCTGTTGTTTATTGTCCTTTCACTGGGCACCTCTGAGAAGGAACTGGCTCCCTGTCATTATACCCTCCCATCAGGTATTGGTAGGTTTCCCATCATTCATAAGTTTCCCACCTGAGTCTTCTCCAGGCTGAACAGTCCCAGCTTTCTCAATCTCTCCTTGTTTGATAGGTACTTCAGTTCCTTAATCATCCTTGTCACCTTCCGCTGGACTTGCTCCAGTATGTCCATGTTTCTTTGCACTGGGGAACTCAGACCTGGGCCCAGCACTCCACATGTGTCTCAACAGTGCTGAGTAGAAGGGAAACATTACCTGCTTTGACCTGCTGGCAGGTCATCCTGGTGCAGCCCAGGATGCTGTTGATGTTCATAATAACATACAACAATCTAGATAAAAATGCTTTTTTTTTGCAAGAGTTGGGACTAGCAACTGGTTTCTATATTCAACAAAAAAATGGAGCATGACTAGTAATCAGAAAAAGTAAGAATAAAATGCATCTCGTAGCGGGATTGTGGGGAAATCACTTAAAAGGCTGTGTCAGCAACTCAAGAGGTTTATTACTGTTACCTTTGCTCATGCTGAAGCAGCTCTAAGCTGTCCGTTTTTCTCTCTTCTCTTTCAATGAGATGAGCTTTATATGCTGCAGAATAGGCAGTCCTATACAGAGTGGCTGGTAGAATTAGAAGAATCATGGAGTTGGGAGGCAAACTTGACAGTTTCATTTTTTCTTTCAATTTAACTGCCTATAATTGGGAGAAATCAAAATAATCATGTAAGTAAAATGAAAGGATACTCTGAAAGTGCCTGAACTATGATAAAAATGCACTGCTTTACTGCTGGAATGAATTCCATCCCTAATTTTTACTTCAGATTAACGAATAAGATGCTGTTTGGCTAAGGGGAGAGGGAGTCCATAATCTACAACACACAGTTCTTAACACTTAGAAGTGATGCTTCTAGAGCTTTATTTAGGAAATGTAGGTACCTCTAGAGGGCATTTCAGGTCTTATGCAGGCCAAGTAGCCCTGGAGTTATTAAATTCTCTCCACCATCTGCTTATGGAGTTTAGAGCAGATAGGTTTTTCCCCTAAAATGTGGTTTGATGTTACAGTCAAATTGACTTGTTGCTGCTAGAAGAAAGCCCTTCACCCTCTCCATCTTACACCAGTTTCCAGCGTGCTAAATTGATTCAACTAACTGATGTGGCAGAGAGCCAGTAGCTTTGTAGGTTAAATGGGTGGTAGTAGGGCATTGTATTGGTTTACCAGACAGGCGGTGATGAACAACAGGGAGACCACACAGCTAGGAATGGGGACACCAGAGCGGGTGAGAGAGAAATGGGGTTTCCCCAATGGAGGGTTTTGAGCTGTTGGCTTGGTTCAACTCTAGCTATGCTGCTTCGTGCTCAGTTCAGATGGGGCTTCACAGACTGCTTGAGGCAACCTGAAACTCTGCTGCCTTCCAAAGGGGGAAGTCCCACCACCACTTTGCATCTGGCTGTACCTGTTCACTCTTTGCTAGCACCAGCAATGATGCAGCCACACACAGAGGCATGGATTCCCCCTATCTGTAGCATCCCATGATCAGTCGGTTTAAGATCATCCTGCAACCACACTCTTCACAGAACCACAGAATAATATGGGGTTGGAAGGGGCCTCTGGACTCAAACTGAGAAGATTTAATAGTTAAGCCAATAAACATCTCTCTAGCTACTGTTCTAAAAGTTTTGTTATAGATTTTACCAACTGGTGGTTTAACAGCAGAGAAAAGACAGTCAGTTTATAGAATGTTAAGCTGGTGTATTCTTTTGCATAATAATACGTAAATAAAAAGAAGAAAAATATTAATAAAACAGAAAAAAAAATAAAAAGGTGGAAATTACACAGGTATCGGTGTTATTTTTGAGCAAAAACCTTAATCTGTAGATAAGGAAAAAATACATGTTATGTATAGCATTACACACGTTATGAAATAGAATAAGTTTTATGTCTTCTGATTTCTAAGATTCTAAACACTTGTATTAAATGTTTAAATCATTTTAGTTGCTCAATAAAAAAAAATTATGATTTTCTTTAGAATGTTTCATCAACGTTGGTGATGGATTTAGCTTGGAATTGAGGTAACAAGTGATGAAAATATAACTTAATTGCTCCTGTGGAAGGAACATTGTGCTGCAAATTGATTATCACTAGACCAAAAATGGATCAAAGATCTTAAGTACATTACACAAGATGGTGGTTTGCATGTTGTAGGAGACATGCAGTTTGATTATTGAAATGATGGATTGTCCACCTATATGATTTGGCATTATAATCCTATAAAACTTGTGCAAAAGAAAGATCCAGCTGACTGTATCTTGCATTCCACCATAATAAATGGCATCCCTCACATCAACTATTTGATTATCAGGTTGAATGTGGCACCCGTGCAATTAATGGATTATTGGAACACTATCTCCTTCTGAGATGTCAGAACAATACAGGGAATGATGAATGAGGTCGTCGGACTAAAGCTTCAGTGTTTGATTGAGTAAAGGCTAGTGGAGAATTACAGTGCCACAGGATTTTTCAAAGTTGGTTAATTGTATTTGTTTCTTCTTTTAAATAGAAGGGAAAAAAAAAGATGCATCCTCTTCATTTTAAGAGAAAAGATCTTGTGAGTTCCAGAATGTATACATGTTCTCTATCACTTTGAAAACATTGTGTAAGTAATTATTAGTATTGTGCCTATCAAAGTAGTTTCCCTTCTCATACTGAGTCAGTGGCTTTCTAGCGCTGCAGATGAAGTAAGGAGCTTGTCGGCTTGTGCCCAGGGAAGAAAGGCGTCTTCAGAAAGCAACTGAGAGTACTTGGCTTCTGCCCTGAGGTTGCACTGAAGACTTTTTCTTCTTGCAGGGATTTCAAGGAAAGGTAGGGAGACAGGTCTCTTAACCAAGGCATCTTAACTTTGCTGCCCAAGTATGGCTGTTTGAGCAATCCCATGGAGGTGGGGCAGGGTTTACCCCTCTCCCAGAGATCCAGGTAAACTGAATTGAGGGAATCAATATTACTCACATTTATCTCTCTCTCTCTCTCTGTATATATATCTATATATATATATATATTATTTTTTAAGGAAGAATTCAGTGAGCAAGGAAAACCATTGATACAGAAGCTCTGCGCGGTGTCATTTTGCACAAACTGCTGTTCCCGTGTGACCTCCTTTTCAGTCACTGATTGTCTGTTGCTGTCTCTGACACTTCTGGAAAAAATCCAGAGATGTTGCTGTAATAAAGAAAAAGAAATTGAAGCATGTTTGTTCAGACATGCAGTGTCTGTAGAGATGCCAATTTACCCTGATATTTTACTATCCCTTTTCTGTAACAAAGACAATGTTGCCTCCGGAGGTTTCTTTCTTAAGATGTCTCTGCTCACCGGCAGTGCATGCAGGCACATGCCAGATTTCCTGTTTGTGTTTGCACTTGATGTTGCAATTTTTTTTTTAATCTAACATAATCTTATTATTGCCCAGCAAATCACTGCACTTTACATGTTCTTATGCAACAGTGATGAGGTTTTTCTAATTTCCCAAATAGTGTAGTACTCAGCTATTTTATGGCTTAATAGAGATGATTTTGATGAACAGAGTAGCAAGCATTACGTCAGTTTTGCAGTTCAACGGGTTATTTTTGCATGGAAATAAAATGTAATATTTTTGCACTCCTGGATAAGGTGATATGGTAAACTGAATTCTAAAGCTGTTTTGAATATTCAAAATTATTTGGGGCTTCACCAAAGGATACTTAAAGCCTCTACTCATGGTGGATGCTATGTGTAAATCCCAGCAAACTAATCATAAGGCAGAATAATGGCTGTAGAGAGGTACCTGAACTGACTTTTCTAGCTGGACCAAGTAACAATAACACTGTAGCTACAGCAGCTTGGGATTCAGCTTGGCATTCAATACTGCATCCATCTCTGGAACCCTCAATTCAGGAAAGACATGGGTCTGTTGCAGTGGGTGCAGAGGAGGACCACCAAAATGATCAGAGGGTTGGAATACTTCTCCTATGAGGACAGGCTGAGAGTGTTGAAGCTGTTCAGGCTGGAGAGGAGAAGACTTCAGAGGGACCTGGAAGTGTTCAAGGCCACTGAATGCGTCTTTGAGCAACGTGGTCTAGTGGGTGGTGAGGTTTGGAACAAGATGATCTTTAAGGTCCCTTCCAGCCCAAACCATTCTGTGAGTCTATGACCTTATTGCAGCCTTTCAATATTTCAAAGGGGCCTACAGGAAAGGGGAGAAACTTTTTGGCAAGGTCTGTTGTGATAGGACAAGGAATAATGGCTTTAAACTAAAAATTGGTAGATTTAGATGAGATATAGGGAAGAACTTTTTTACAATGAGGGTGGTGAAACACTCGAACTCTCAGGTTGCCTAGTGAGATGGTAGATGCCCCATCCCTGGAAACACTTGGGGTCAGGTTGGACAGTGCTCTGAGCAACCTGATCTAGTTGAAGATATGCCTGTTCATTGCAGGGAGTTTGGATTAGATGACCTTTAAAAATCTCTTCCAACCCAAACTATTCTGTGATTCTATGATTGATGTGCAGAAGCAGTCTGTAGCCCTAGGAGCAGCTGTTCATGCTGAGTTCTGCATTGCCACTGCCATACCTTTTTTAACTAACTAGTAAAACCAGGTGTCATGTATCTGTGTGTGCTGCAATTGCTCATCTGCATCGCAGTGCATGGTGCCAATGCCGGGTACCAGCGCTGGGAACTGTTGATGGATGGGGCCACCCTCTCCTTCTTTGTGCTCAGGATAGGGTATGATGTAGAAACTGTTGTTGCTCTGCAATATAAGAGTGTTCTGCTCCAGTGGACCATCTGGGATGTGAGCAAGGCAAAGGAACCTTTTTGAGGTCAAGGTTATGGATATTATTTTGTTAGTTTACCCTCTTTTGGGATTAAAAGCTAGCATTTTTGCCTTTAATCAACGATATCTAAGCATACTGACTGCTTGTCACAAGATTTGTCCCTAAGCTCTTCTTGAAGATAATGGGAGGAGTGCTAGAGTAATGACCACATTTGAAAAAAGCAAGTTATGACTGTCATTTACTGTGGAAACAGGTGTGGTGGTTTAATATGTTACTGAATCCCTCTTTGCCAGAGGTAGCTGCCTTTTTACAGGGTTAGCAGTGGTATACATGTGTTAGTAACTCCAGCATTAGTCCAGCTCTGTAGCAGTGCAAGCGAAGATGCTGAAGATGCTGATGGGTGTTTTAGGGTCAGGGGCACGTTCTCTGCTTCACTAAAGCTGCTAGAGGTCTGCCAGTAATGTAGGAAGGGGGTAGGCAGCTGTCGGGGGTAGAGTCTTAAAACTGTTACGGCAAGATTTGCCATGTTTTGCCTGTCAAGTATGGTCATGAGGTCAAAATTTATATCAGATTGTACAGTATCATGCAAATCATTAATAACCTTTATTCACTGCTCATTTGAAGTATATATTGGCATTTCTGGCGCATCCAAGTTAGTACCTGCTGCCAAGAAAGCTACCCTGATTGCACACACATTTAGGACACCGCATTGGCAGTCTAGTTGTCATTGAGTCCACCACCCTCTTGATTGCACTGTTCCTGTATTTTTCATTGCAATTATGGACATTTGCATGTTAGTACAATACAAGTCATGAGTGACATGTTATTAAAAGTAATCCTGTGTTTCAATAAGTATACACAGAAAAATTAAATTTTTAAACTGGATTTAAAATCGTTTTAACAAAGGAAAATGAGTTCAAATTCATCTGTGCAGGGGTTGTTCTCAGGTCTGCCTTTGGTCTCTGGGCTTGATGTAGATGCAGTCAGACTTTCGTACTTTAAAGCAATATTGCTTTAAAGGATAATGTCATGTGCATTTCAGTGCTAGAAATTCTTTTTATGTCAGAAATATTACCTCTATCTGTCATATCAAATAAAGAATATATGAAAATGTATTTGTATCTCACATGCTAATATGTAAGCAATCATGTTGAGAGAGGATTGAAATTTGGACATGGTGATAGCCAGGTAAAACAGTGAAGATGAAGGGGGAGTACAAGAGGGAGTAAAATGCAGCATAAAGTAAGAAAGCTGTGAGTCAGTGCTTTACATAAAATGTGAAGATATATTGGTGTACATGCTACAGTATATGTGAAAAAACTTGACTTTCACTTTTGAACAATTGTAGAGAAAGATAAAAGACAAAGAAGGATATTAATAGAGAAACAAAGACTGAAAGAAAGATGCCATACATCCCAAAACCACTTGGAAAAAATGGGGGGTTTAAATTGTTGTGAAATTGATGTAAGTAATAGAAGGAATTTTCCCTGGAGCAACATGAAATTACAGTGCTTTCTGTGGCACTGAAGAAAAAATGGTAATGATTTAGGTAATCTACAGAAAACAGTAATAAAATTGGGAAGTGATTCTGATGTGAGGATTTTTCTGTAATTGGTCTTTTTGTGCTGCTCTTTCTTGACAGCTGGAGCTTTAAGTTATATCTGCATATATCTCTTCCTTAACTTGCATTGCTAAACTGAGCATTCTCTTTTCTTTAAAACTAGCGACTTAGTTTGGAATAGCAGGGTAAATTGTCACTTTTTACAATTTTGTTACTTTTTATATATGTCTTTTTTTTTTTTTTTTCCTCTCCTTATGTGTTTTAATGAGAGTTCTCTTAGTTCAGGCAGAAGTACATTCTTGACAGGTTAAGAGTAAAAATGTCTTTCTGTGGGGTCTTTGAAGCAAATCTATCCAGTGCATAACTGAGTATCCTGTCCCTTCTACTTTCATCACCAGAAACTTGTAAACACGTTGTATGAATCTAGGAGGACCCAAATCCCTTCTATTATGTGCGTGCTTGATTTTTCAACAAGTCTTTCATAGATGAAACTAGAGGCGTTTCCATGAAGTTGATTGAAAGATTTGCCCAATTGCAGGCAGCCCATTAGAAGTCCCCAAGGGTGTCTTACCACTGCAGCTGTGACCTGGCTCTAAGAGTGGATCTCAGACTGCAAGTGATCCAGGTCTGCTTGTGAGTGTTGATATGGCAGGGCTGCAGTCCACCCATATCCACGCTGATGCTGCCAGAGCTAGGTTTGTAGATGGCTTTTCTGAAGTCTCACTGAACTGAGCTGCCCTGGGGTGGTTTTTCTTTGAAGTTGTGGGTCTCTGAGCAAACCGGTGTTGAAGTGATGTTCAATACCATCTTATTCTCCAGCTTCTGCAGGATTGTGCTACTCTCTCATGTCCATTCCAGCTGGACCAGCAGCCAATACACTCCAATGACTTTTTTCTGCTTCTAACCATCCTGTTCCTGCAGCCAGAAAGACATGGAAGTGTGGTGGTACAGGAGCCTCAGAAGATGGAGCATGTTTTAACAAGATCGTCATATAGTTTGGGTGAAGATGCAGCACGATGGAGACAGATATTTCATGAAGCAATGGCTGCAGGCTCTTTACATGGGCAGCTGAGCTTCTAATTCAGATTGCAATACTGATATTCTGACCAGAATTCAGAACCGTATTGCCTCTGGTTTTGACTATTGCTGTTCAGCCCCATGCGTCTTTCTGGAGAGATTTAAGCTTTGTATATATTCAGATGGATGGCTGCTTCAACAGATCAGTTCCCCTGATGTCCTTTTATTTGTGCTCTATGAAGGGATTACAATGTTTGGCATCCCTGGAACAAATAGACCATGATAATTAGAAATTGTATGTAAGAAGTAGATCTAACTTGAGCTTTTTGAGAATCTGCCATGAACACCAGTTTGCACTAGTCTGCCAAGAGCTGTGGTTGATCAGACTGATATCATCAAGTAAAACATGAGTGTTCTGAATGGAGTTGAGGGTTTGGGATGCATTTGCTCTTTTGGATGCCCTGTTCTTTGGCATATGCTGCAGTCACTAAGCTCAAGGCCTAAAGCTTTTCTTATGCAATTGCAAAGACACTGCTGATTTCTATGGCCATTAAAGATAGGAAAGATCACTTGGGCTACTTCCAAGCAAGCAAGGAAAGTAAGGAATGCTTTATGTTTCCACATTTCTACATGGCAGGAGGAGGAGAAGCAGCTACATGGAGGTGTGTGATGCTGTTACACTTGGCCATTTAGGTGTTTTTGGGTTTACAGGATTAGAAGAAAGTATGATAGTTGATGAAAATTTAGAATAAAGTCTTGTTTCTTTTCCCATCTGAGGTCCACATAGTGAACAACTGAAGGGAAAAAAATCCCCACAAGTTTTGCTAGCAAATAAAATGTTGTCAAAAGTGCTGCACTGAAATTATGAAATCAAGCTGAGGGAAAGTAAAATACTGAAGTAGACATAAAACCTGGGAAGAGTGCATCCCCTTTCAAGACAGATAGAGTTACTCATTGTCCTAAAAGTATGAATTATTTTTTTTGTCTTCATGCTACTTGAGTTCTGCCAGTGAAACAGTCATCTCTGCTGGGCTTGTCACCTCTGTGCCTCATAAAGTGGAACTGACACCTTGCTGTATAACTGGAGATCTCAGTGCTGTTCTCCAAATCTCTTTGTACTGGAGATATATGTGAAGTTTCACCAAAAAGCAGTGGCTCCTGAGTCATTCAGATGTTTTTGAAATTTTTATCTGGTGAGGGAGAACTTCAGAGAGGAATTCAGGATTAATTATATGAGCAAACTCACAGTTATTTGAGGCCTGAACTAATTGCTTCCACCCTGTGCTAAACTTGACCTGATGCCCTACAGAGCTGCACATCATCCTCCCCAGCATGTCTCATAGTTCCCTTGTTATTATTTTTCCATTTTCTGGGTTTTCCCAGGCCCCTTAACCTTAACCCTGGATAATACAGAGTTAAGTGTAATTCTGTATTGCTAGAACTGCACTTCAAAATTTACAAGAGAGAATGCAATGCTGGTTATACCCAGTCCTGAGTCTTAAAACTTTACGCCATCTGATTTTTCTCCTGGTGAGAGAAATGCCAGCAGACCAGTCTTTTGTCACAAGAGTGTATACAGTTACATGTGTCCTTTGTAGGGAGATTTTTTCATTGTCTTGATTAAAAGGGTATTTAAAAATCCTCTTTTTCATTTTAATAGAAAATTTTTCCTACTTTCAAAAATTAATAGCAAAATAACTTTTCCTGAAAGATTAATTCCTTCTCAAGTCCCTTAAAGAGACACTTAAAGATATTTTGTTGTAAACCTCTCTTCTCGTCTCCCTCTGTCGTCACTTCAGAAGATCTTTATCTACTGTGCTTGAGAAGAAAATAAGGGGTTGGAGTAAAGCATTAGTCCAGACTGAGATTGAAATCTTCATTCAGTTTTTCAGTCATGTCTCAGCTGGCTGCTAATCTTGGGTATAACCCTTAGTCTCTCAGTTGCAATTCATGTTGGTAGGGAAAACAACCCTCTACCTTCTTTTTGTTGTCCTTATTTAGCCTACAACATCTTTAAACTGTCTTTCAAGGAGGGGATTTATTTCATCAAACTTAAAACTTAGATTTATTTTACGTATCTATTTTGGGATGAGATGAATCCTACCCTTTCTCTCTGTTGACTAAAGACACACCCTTAAGGAACTGAAACATTATGTTTATACTTTGGATTTTTGCCTTTGTTCTCATCGTTAATATAGAATATGCTGGTGTATTCAAGAATAAAATTACTTGGGTTTTAGAATATGACTAATAAATACATCACAAATATAGCATGGATGCAAACCATATTTACATGGGTAAAAGATTTGCCCTTTGAGATTTTCTTGGACTTGCTGAGTGAGTGGGATTGATTATTCAGTCATAGAATCAATCCAATGGGGGAAAAAAAATAATCCAAAAATAATGATTGCTTGCAATGCCGTGCCTTAAATTCTGACTAGACTGCTGCCTTCAGTATCTTGGACCTATATTATGAATTTGTATACCTAAAAATCATAGAGTTACTATAGAAAGAAAAAGAGATGAAGTCTAGTATGATGGTCTGCAGGCTGGAAAGCTGCAATTTGTTGGGTGGCAGGGGAAGCAGGGGTGACCATGACTAACAGATGAGCTACACAGAAGGATTCAGAAAAGATGACCAAAATGGTTTGAGTTGCATGTAGGGGATCTGAAGAACATGCTTTACTGAACCCCAAGGAGAGCCCACGTGGCACCGAGCCAGAGAAACCTCACCTTTGTCCTCCTGCACAGGATTTCCCAGAGGAACGGGGTCAGGAATACGTGTTTGATTTGCTTAATGGAACTCTTAAGGGCTGTGATGAGCACGTTTGTGCCATTTATTACTGGCAGGCCTCGCAAAGGAATTCTCATTTTATTTGGAATCCAGGAGTGGTTTGGGGAACTGGCAGAGGGTTAATACCTGCAAAGCTCCAAGGTATGTGAAGCACTCCCAATGCCTGCTCACAGCTTAATGCAGTGTTTGCCAATGGGCTGTGTCGTGTCGCTTGATGGGATGTGCCAAGTCCTATGATAAAATCAAGGCTGTGACACTGAGCTGTTGCTGGAGAACATATATTTTAGCAGGGCTCTGTTGATTGTGGCTCACTTGTAGGTTGTATCTTTGTGGCTGTGTAACATAAAAATCTCTCTCTTGCACTGACAAAGCAAGTCAAATTCAGTCCATGATTGCTGCTCGCCCCTGGGACGTGGTGCTGTGAAGCAGAAAGAAACAGGGCATGGTACTGCAGGTGTTCAAGGCACAGGCTCAGCCATGGCAATCATAGAATCATATTTATGTGTGTTTATTTTCTCTCGCTTAACAAGGTCTGTGCTCACAATAAACCAACACCTCCCTAACTAACTAGGAAGCTCCCCAAACCCTCCTAAAGTGAGGCTGCAGCATAAGAGATTGTGTTATTTTTGCACCATATCTGGCACATTAATATACTTTTGCACTGTCTCTCCCCCTCCACATATTTTTTTGTTGTGTATGTCTGTGGCTGCTGGACAAGGGAACTTTAAACACATAGCACTGTGCTGTTTTCAAAATCTAGTCCAGTATGTTTATTACATTTGGGCCATGTTTTTAGGCAACAAGGTAAAATGAAAGAGATGCACCTAAGCATTGCTATCTTTTTTTCTCAGTGTCAGAAATGTGGAATGAATATTGGAAAGCACTGAAACAGAAATGACATGAAAGCTTTTTGGCTTTGTAATAAAAATTATACTTAAAAATTCTCTTAGGAATTACATAAAGGTTAATACTGGTTTGTTTTTTTTCCAAGTAATGGTATTAGCATAAACATCAAAAATATTTGTTAGCAAACTGACAGATATTTTGTGTTTTTCACTATTTCACACATTTATTGTGGTGAACGTAGGTTAAACAAACAACAAGCATTGATTTTAATTCACTCTTTTCATATATTGTTTTTCCCTCTGCCCTTTCTGGCATAAAGTACATAAACCTTGAAAGATAATTTTTAACCTAGGAGTTACCCATTCATTAGCAAAGTTGAAAGCAGGATACATTAAGGAGTTGTTTCCTGACCTCAAAGCTGCCTGTGCGCTTTCAGATCTGTGTCCAATAATTGCTTCTACCTAGGGGGAAGAAAAGAATGAAACCGCACAAACTGACTGAATGGCCACTGAAGGGTGCTTCCAGAGTAATAGTTGGCTTCTAGTAATGCTCCCGTTCATGTGACATAGTTTGAAATACCTTTTATGTTACCCAGGCATGTCTCCTACCTTAAGCTTTTAAAAGGTCATTGTTGAAAAGCAGGAATATTGATTAGCTACTGGGCTGAATCTTTAATCTTAGTATTCATGTTGTGGTCAAAAATGTTAACGGACTGTCAATAAATGAAAATGTCTGTGCAGGAGAGATATAATTTTCTGAACTGTATTGTCTACAGGCATACCAGACTGCTAATAGCAAACTTTGCCCTTTATTTACATTACTTAAATAATTTTCCTGCAAGTTAGGAGAAGAGAGTGGGTTTGCTGCAAGGGGCAAATCTGCAGAGAACTGAGTTGTTGTGGCAAGAAGCAGATTTCCCTCTTTAAGCTGGAGTCACACAAGGACCAGGTATTCTGGTGACACTTTGAATGAATCAGCTTTGTGGGGCCTTTAGCTCATGGTGCTGGTAGGAGTTGGGTACCATGAAATGCCTGCTGGGAACTCAGATGAAAAGTTTGGAAGTGAGTTGGGAAGAAGACTGGCTAGACTGTGAAAAGGATGTTTAAATAGTTTAGCAGATGAGGACTTAGAAGAAAAAGAAGCGTATATTTTTCTAATGCTGTCAGGTAAGAGGACAGTTTAGCCTGTATTCATTTGGCAGGTTAAAGGTGGAAGTTAACATGAGAGGGGCATTAACGTTAATGAAGAGGGGCAACCACAGACCCTTTAGAAGGGGTTCATGTTTACAGAAGAGAAGAAGCTAGGGATGAAAAAAAGTGCAAGGATGGAAAGCTGCTACAGTAGGGAAATATTTACCTGAAATACGTTCCAAATACAGCTCAGCATATGTATCTATTTTGCATTTCTCTCCTTTGGGAGAAGGCAAGATGCACGGTCAGAATGAGCATCAGCAGCAGAGGTAGAATTTCTCAGCAGGCCCTCATTTTCCTTGCTATCTTAACCTCCTCCTTCTGAGGTTAGATGCATCACGTACCTAAAGTGCCCAGGAATGGAAAATGTTGGAATGAGCTTCCCTACAGGTGGTTTAGTGCCTTTCTGGTTAACCAGCAGATGTCATCACAAGACTGAGCCTCTTTGTTCTGGATCTGTGCAGAACCCTTCCCTAATCCTTCATGCCCTTGCCAGCTCAGGACTGGCAGAAACTACATCGCAGCGCTTGAGTGTGTATTTTCTGGCTGGCAGTGCATGTAGGCTAACAAAGTTGTTCAAAGTATAAGTCATCATACAGAGGAAGTGCCACTTGCTGAAACACCTTTATGATGAAGAACTGGTTCTCCTTGAGCTCTGCTGGCAGCACACAAGAAGTGTTTGAAAGACTGTTTTCAACACGGGAAAGTAATAACGGTGCCTGTGGGAATTAGGAAATAGTAATGACAACGTACTCAATAACATGAGGGCTCACTAGTGTCTTACAGGCAAGGCTCCAGATATTCCATACACCTACAACTGCAGAATCCAGACTCTATATGGTGTTCCTGAATGGAAGGGTCTTATCTGCTAGTAATAGAAAATTTATCTTATTAAAAAAAAAANAAATCCTTAATTTTAAAAACACTTTCAGAGTCCTTATAATCAAGAAAAGTGTTTTAAGAATGGGTTATCTAAATGCACATCTCTCGCAGTAGTACAAGTAGGGTAAAACCATGAGCTAGCCTTCTGGCCTCTAGCTGCCCTTTCACAACAATGCAGCTTGTCCATAGGTCCCAAATAATGCCTCCCAGCCTGTACTGATGGCTGGTTTCCATAATCATCTTAAATTGCACTACATGCCTGTGCTTAGGCATCTGAATCATATCAATATGGTATTTTTTTCTTCTGGAATCTATAAGCATGCTGTAGCAGTGAGCATATGTATGACCTTCCCCATGTATGCATCTCAGTAAGCTTACACTGAGGCCCTCTCAGACAATCATCACAGAAGCAGCTGTGCTGGTTTAAGATATTATTGTCCTTCAGCTGTTCATTACTAAACCTCTGCTAAAGTCTGCAACCTCACAGAAGAGATAATAAAACTCTGTCTTTCTCTGCTTCAGCATAATGCCACCTGAGTTACCTTAATTTGCTGATGAAGGGCGTTTAAACTGAGCTGGTCAATTTGTGCTGGAGTAAATGAGAGAGGATCATAAGTTCTATTCATTCACATTGCTAGAGGGATGATGGTCTCCAGCAGAGGAGCAGAAACAAGCAGCCAAGGTGTATTCGCATCTAATACCATCTCATTCATTTCTTTAGTGAATGTCTGGCTGCAGCCTAAAACTAAAGACGACCATTTAAATAGCTGTAGTGATATAGCTGATCTCTTTCATATGCTCACTCCAGTATTTTATAGTATTGTCCTTAACCAAGACTAACTGGACACCAAAATCTCTGGCTTGTCATTTGCTCACCTCTCAGCATTCCAGCTGCCCCTGTCTGATAAGTATGTGTGTAGTGGAGTGTTACTTTAGTTCTCTGAAAACAAAAATACAGAAACAACATTAAATACTCTGTGGTTTGCATCATAGCCTTCTAAAACAGGAATTGTATTGATTCGCACCAGAGTTTACCTGAACTCAAGTACTCCTTCTGACTTTTGACCCATAGCTGCATCTGCTTTGGAAGTTCCAGCTGTCTGTGGTTATTTGGGACCTGCCTACAACATCTGAGTTCAGTTTCCCTCGGAGCGTGCAACTGACATTTGTCCGTGACGAGTCCCATGGGAAGCAGCAGGGCCCGTGGAGAGCTGCCAGAGAAATTCTGGCTCAGAAAAAGAGAGAATACCCTCCGATAGCTTTCTGGCAGGAATGTTTGCCTGGGCAGTTTTGCCAGCTATGGGGAGAGCAGGCAGGATCAGTCTTCTCTCCGTGCTCATTTTGTACTCCTTTGCCCTGTAGCAGCAGTCGTTCCCTTCACAAGAGGGCAAGGACTTACAGGGCATCCACTCCATTGTAGTGAGATGACTGGTTGTGTACTGCTTGTGTTATCTGAGGCGATCTAAGAAAGGGCTAAGACTAGTGTTGCACTGAGGACAAGTTGGTAAGGGGAAGGCAAGTATCCTGGTGGGAGCGAAGGTGTCAGCTGTGAAGGGGAGCTCATTACAGTAGCAGACAATACTGCTTGTGTAAATGCTACAATAAAACACAAACTTGCTGGTTACTTACAGTGAATTGCTTCCATGGTTCCCTTTCTTCCCTGGCTGCTTGAAAACAACCTACTGATGAGAAATCTTTCTCACGCATAAAATTTTTTTTTTTGTCATACTGCCTCAGGAATTTTTTGCAGGGACTTCATTTTTATTACTACAGACCAATTTTGACATCATTAGTGAAGTTTTGCAAAGTCCACATTGATTTCAGTGCCTGA
The DNA here is from genome assembly GCA_013400375.1 of Thinocorus orbignyianus. Taxonomy (NCBI): domain Eukaryota; kingdom Metazoa; phylum Chordata; class Aves; order Ciconiiformes; family Thinocoridae; genus Thinocorus; species Thinocorus orbignyianus. Next base: position 195,557 of record VXBW01002579.1, read on the forward strand.
CTTGACTATTTTGTAAAGACTCTGGTCTTAAATGTACAAATACAACCAGCAAATGTCTTTAAAGTGCAGGTTATTGCTATTGAAACTGTCACTTTGAGAAATGTGATAAGATTACAAGGTCAATCATGACAGATGCTTTGTTAAATGAAAACATATGTGACACAATAAAGCATCCAGCATAAAGTTTTATTGTCAGTTTGTTCAGTACGTAAAACTGCTTCATGACCATTTTGAAAGACACACAATATTTGCACACTGTATTCAGTTTCACTCATCAATCAAATCAAGTCAGCTAGTCTCTTTCCTTCCCTTACTTTATGCCTGTTGGATAAAGAGTACGCAGATGTTGCTTGTGGTAAAATCAGGCAACTGTCAGCGCAAGGCGAGTTAGAGTGAAGAATGCAGACTGCATTTTAGGATCAGTTTTCTGGCTGAGGATTAATGTAATAATGGACTATTAAATAGGGATGGGTATCTAAAAGTTTTACTGATTACATGATTTTGAAAACCCATCAAGAGCATTAAAAGGATTTACATCTGAACAGATGTCCAATATGGTATTCAGCTGACTTGGAAATAAGAAAGGAGGAATTGATAAACCTACAGATATGTGTTCTGGACTGGGAAACAAAGCTTGAAAAGCACAGATGCCTAATAGAAAGCGTATGGGTAAATTTGTGTAACTTCATGTTTAAGACTGAGTTTATTGATAGCTCTCTGTTCTGTCAGTATTATTTTACATTCATTTTTCTTGTTTGTTGAGAATCAAAGTTAGCAGTAACAGGGTTTATAGCAATGTTATTAGGTTTAGGAAGCTGTCTTGATGGATAAACTGTCAGCTTCATTTACTTAAGGCGTGAGCTTGTGGAGATGGCAAAGAAAATGAATGTGTGCCTGATAAAGCTCAGAGCTGTGCACTGGGACAGGGAAGGAGTCCTGCAGAACGTGTCAGGGCATGAGTGATGGAGAGGCCATTCTCCTCCGTGTTGGTTCTTACTGCACTTCCCCCACCTTCTTCCTATAGTATCCAGACACCTTTCAGTAGTACATGAACAAACACGATTAGCATCTGTCACAAAATGTTCTTTCTTTCATCCTCTCCTTGGGGCATAATTGTGCGTGTCGGGTAACGCGGCACTTTTCTGTTTTTGTTTTTAATGCGTATGTTACACGTTTGTTAAAGAGAAATCAAAGGTGCATGTTCTGACTCAAATTGGAAGATTTGTGATGGTTCTTCATTCCCAGGGGAGTTCATTTCACAAACTCAGACCCACTCCCCAGCAAGCTGTGTTTCCTGCACAGACAGGCTTTACCTTTGGGAAGAAAAAAATCTTTTATGCCTGGGGACTACTGAGTAGCCAGTTGAACTGGAGATTTAAGCAGTATTTTAAATGAGCCCCTTGAAAGTAAGGAAGGACATTTTTATTAAACTTCAGTCAAAGTTCAATGGGAAGTCATCAAACACTATTTAACATGAAGACTGGGTGTACCCTTGAAAGTCTGTGTTGGTCAGATGAATAAGAGTGTTAGGTATCATTTGTCATTCTCTCGGAGCTGAAGGCCACATGTTAAAGATGGATCGCATCATTGACCGTGACAGAAGTGAGAAAAACAACCATTTCTTCTGCAAGTACTAATAAAAGTAGTGCCTTGTTTAGTGACATAATCCTCACTTTTGCCTTCAGACGTAGAATCATAGCATCATAAATCTTTTAGTCTGGAAAAGACTTTCAAGATCATTGAGTTCAACCATCAAACACTAGCTGTCAACCAAACCTAACTCTGACAAAATCCCCACTAAACCATGTCCCTAAGCACCTTTTAAACACCTCTAGGGATGGTGACTCAACCACTTCCCTGGGCAGCCTGTTCCAATGTTTGATAACCTTTTCAGGGAAGAAGTTTTTCCTAATATCCAATCTAAATCTCCTCTGGCACAACTTGAAGCTGCTTCCTCTTGTCCTGTTGCCTGTTACCTGGGAGAAGAGACCAACCTCCACCTCACTGCAACCTGCTTTCAGGTAGTTGTAGAGAGTAATGAGGTCTTCCTTCAGCCTCCTTTTCTTCTGGTTGAATGACCCCAGCTCCCTCAGCTGCTCCTCATAAGATTTGTACTCTAGACCCTTCACCAGCTTCATTGCTCTTCTCTGGAGACACTCAGCACCTCAATGTCTTTTTTTTTAGTGTGGGGCCCAAAACTGAACACCGTATTCAAGGTACGGCCTCACCAGTGCCATTCAACCTGTCCAGATCCCTCTGTAGAGGCTTCCTGCCCTTAAGCAGGTAAACGCTCCTGCCCAACTTGGTGTTGTCTGCAAATTTACCAAAGGGGGACTTGATCCCCTTGTCCAGATAAAGATATTAAACAGAACAGGCCCCAGTACTGAGCACTGGGGAGCACACTGGTGACCAGCCACCAACTGGATTTAACACCATTCACCACAACTCTTTGGGCCCAGCCACCTTGCCAGTTTTTTATGTAGCGAAGAGAATACCTGTCCAAGCAATGAGCAGCCAGTTTTTTCAGGAGAATGTCATGGAAAATGATGTCAGAGGCTTTGCTAAAATCCAGGTAAACAGCATCCACAATGTTTCCCTTGTCCACTAAGCTTCCCTTCTTATAGAAGGAGATCCGGTTAGTCAAGCGTGACCTGCCTTAACATAAACCCATGCTGACTGGGCCTGATCACTGGGTTGTCCTGTATATGCCATGTGATGACACTCAGGATGGTCTGCCCCATAACATTCCCAGGCCCTGAGGTCAGACTGACAAGCCTGACAATCTAAGTTCTTGTTGCCGAAACCTATTATAGGTACATCCATTCTGACAAAAATTTGGGCTTGACTGCTGTTGCTTGTGAAGACTGATACCCATAACATTAAGGATAACAATAGATTACTTTCTGCTCATTGAACATGCAAGGATAGCTATTTTGCACATGCAATCTGTTATTAAACATCATATCTTCAGGAACATAAACCAGATTTAAAAGTATACTTGAGCATTTCAACACAAAGCTTTTCACTTCTATTAGCTGATTGCAATTTTGAGGGAAGACTATTGTACTATGCAGAGGTGGAGTCTTGGAGTCTGCTTTAGTGGTTGCAGAAAATCTCTGTAGGACAAAAAAAAAAAAAAAAAGAAGAAAAAAATCTTTTTTTCTCTTTTTTTTTCTTTTTTTTTCTTTTTTTTTTCTTCCCTCTGTTGGTATCTAATGTCTTCAGAGATATGACTGAAGAGAAAATGTTGTACTACCTAAATGTGAAAGAACAAATGTTTTGCCTAGCTGCTCACCCTACAGTTCTGTTTACCCCATAACTGACATATCACTACATTGCTTTTGCCTTTTCATGTTTCTTAGCCAGTCATTAAAAAAATCACTTACCCAGTGATCAAAAAAAAAAAAAAAAATCAACCAGATTAGGTATATTTTGCAGTCCTTTACTTCACTGAATTGTATGAGCCACAGTTAACCATTCTCCCCTCATTTTTCAAAAGAGCATTTGCTACCAATGCTTGGAAATATAAAATTGTTGTAAATACTTTGCTCCCCATCAGTTGAAAAAGTGTTTTTCACCTTCTAAGTATTTGGAACAGTAGCTGAGAAAGATATTTTTCTTATTCGTAAGACTGACATAAAGACAGGAGAGTAATTTATGAATGAAAGCTAAAACTAGTTAAGTGCTTTGGAACTCTACCATAGGAATAACCTGCAATCACATTTTTCTGGTGGTTAGAGAGGCTGACTTGCCTGTAGTTCTCTGAGTCCTCCTTCTTACCCCTCTTGAAGATAGGCATGTCCTTGTGATGTAGACTGTGAAATTTTGCTTGAAAATACATTAAACAAATTAGAAAATGCTATGAGAAAGCAAACTGAAGCCTTTTTACTTAGTACGGCTAATCCCTGAAAGGACATAATGTCACTAGAGCAAAAAACTCTCACAATTTCTTTGTACCATCAGGTTACACTTAAGTTATTGATACTGATTTTGAAGGCTGTACTTTGCATACAGTTTTACATTGAGATCCTAACCACTTGATGGATATGATGTTAATTACATGAGACTAAAGCACTTGGGCTGCTGGTAGCAAGGTTTTTCATTCACCCTCCATCCTTGTTTGGGGGCATCTGAGATTCCTACTGTTGTACTCCCATCTCAAGGCTGTTGTATAAGAAAAGGCCCACTTGTGTGGTCTGACATTTGCCAAAAACAAGTAGAAAATTCCCCATTTAAAGTAGAAGGGGAACCAGAAGAAGCCTTTTGCAGAGTGGTTGACCTTGTTAGCTAACTGTATTTTGTGTTTCATATTTGGATTTTTTAATATAGACCAGAAAACATTTCATAGCATTTCTTGCATTTAAAAAAACAAGCTAGTTTATTTTAGTGCATGCGAAAGAAACCACAAGCAAAAAAATGGTTCTGGAAGCTACTACATAGGCTTCATAAAATTTATCTGTAATTAGTGAATATAGAAACTGACAAATACCTTGTATAGTTCTTGCAACTAAAACAACCAGTGAGATGATAAAATAATGAAGTCGGTTGATCTAGGTGTTGATTATTATCGTGAGGCACAGAAATTTCGTACTAGGGCTCCTTATATAGTGCATGAATAAATCTCTTTCGATTTTATTGCTGGTTTTTTCATTAACGGACCCTATTTTTCTATGTCTGGAATGATTACCGTCATCTTTGTGTGCAGATTGTACATGTTTTAAACATGGATTTTTATATTCTCCTACCATCACTGTGTAAGCAGGAAGCTTGCTCTATTGTAGGCTCAGATTAATCTAAAAAACAGTGAAAATTGAGTCAGATCTGAAGTTCTTTCCATACCCTCCATGACCTTCGTGCAAGAAAATACGGTGATTCTCTTGCATGCACTGTCACGTACTATTAAAACATCACTGCATTTAAAATGAACTTGAACAAACATGAAATGCTGAGATAGTTTAATTGGTGCCAGAGGTTAATGTGAAGTTTATTTTGTGTGTGTGTTAGTTACATTTACTGTAACACAACCAAGAGGAACAAAGAAAACTAAAGACCACATTGTTCAGATTCATCTTACTTAGAATGGTTTCTTCACTGCTCTTGCCCTGGTGTCTGTCACAGTCAGATAGATCTGTTTATTCTCTAATATGTAAGTAAACAATGCAAAAAGGATTTTCCAGCAAATAGCTGTTACTGCCTCAATCATTAACAGGCTTATCCAGATGAATAGCTTTGATATCCATAAGGCTGAAAAAAGTCACTCGTGTGTTTGCAGAGCTAGTATGTATGGAAGGGCCTCTCACTTGAAGCACTGCAGAAGGGAGCAGCTAATACACAGACCTTGATTTTCAGATGAGCCCCATATCCTTCATCTTTTATTCTTTTGTGGGCTCAAGATGTTGCATGGTTTAGTAAATACAATGCAACTATGGATACAGTCAGAAGTGACTCTCTTAACACATTTCTTAAGGTAGTGAAGTCTGCCAAGCCAGCAAAAAGTATATTTTATTTCCTAATACCAATCTAGATTTTCATATTTAGCACATTGTTACAAGTGATACTCTATCACAAAAGTTCTTTTGGGTTTTTTTTATTCTTCTGCAAAGCAAAGAAACTAGACATCTGTTCATTTAATTTATTTTTCAAATCATACATTCACTTTACAATTCATTATTGTGGGTGCTAGAGATGCTACATGTCTGTGTGTTGTAGGTAGGTGTCTGTGGGTGTGTATGTAGAGCATGAGTTTAGAGGGAATTTGTAAAGGGTTAGATTTTTTTGATGTACGTTTCCTGCCAGGACATCAAATCTCTGTTTTGTGGAGTGGTCTCTTACCTTTAAAGTGGATGGCTGGCAGGCTAAGACAGTTGGATGCAAGGTGGTACCTCACAAAATATCAAAAAGAGCAAGTTGCAATGTTTAAGAAAGCTCTGTCCTTCAGTCACAGTAGTGTCCTGGCTGCTGGGTCTGATGGAATGAAGCCATAACAGAAAGCTTGGGTGTCTGTAGGCTTTTGTTTTCCTTGGCAAGCATTGTAAGGATGGAACCTTTATGACCTCTTTAAATGGTTGCCACAACAACTCCTGGCTTCTATCAGGAATAATTTTCATATTGTTAAAAGTGTTGTGATTTGTGTTCACATCAAAGTGTTTGTCCCTTGGTTATACTTTACGTTAGGTGTAAGACTCAGGCAAGAAGTTATTTCTTAGTGGAAATAACACAGAAAAAACACTTGTTGGAATATGGCTAGATTTACACTCTACCACACTGATTTATCCCGTCAGGGAATGAGCATAAGGTTTTGTTTTGAGCACCAATAGACAGCGCTGTGGCCAAACAGCAGTTCTGCTCGCTCCCCACCCCGATACATGCCACGGTACTGCTGCCTCCCATGTGCTGGCCCAAACATTCTTACCACTCTGCTGGGAACTCTGGATCAGGGGAATCACCCAAATTAAAATTGCACAATTTCTTTCCTCATTTAGTTCTACTACAGATCAGTTCCTCAGAGCAGCTCCTTACATGGCCACACCACCACATGTGCCAGCTCCAGGGAGGGGACAGAGCAGAGACTGGGACTGAGAGCCCACTGGGGGAACACAGAGTTCCTGATTTCGTAGGCAGTGCTTAGTCTATACTCGTTGATGCATAGATGAAGCCATGGCTCAGGAGTGGATCTTCAGTCAGTTTAAGCCAATTTGAGACCAACAATGAAATGGATGCTACCTCCTTCCCTTCCTTGCTTTCAGAGGTATGTTCCTGTCCTCCCCTGTTTGTGTATTGTTTCAGGCTGCTTGCTTGACACAGGCAAACATCCACACATACATCTCAAAGATATAGTGCCAAGAGGTAGGACTTGCAAATCTTTTAGCCATAGAATCAGCTGCCGTGTAACATGAGATTTGTTTTTCCATCTGCATACTCCCTTTCCCTGGGGGAAAAAAAAAACANATTTAGAACATTTAAAAATTATTTGTGGGAGTTTGTGCCAGATTAAAGACACAGTTAGATGTCTAAATGCATATTTCTGAATCTATCTAGTTGTCTGAGGTCCCATTGTGGTCTAGAAGATCTAGAAGATGTAGTCAGGAATTACAGAACTATTCAACTGATGCAGGTGTCTTCTTCAGGATGAGCTGAATAGCTCTCAAGACACCATTGGGAGAATTCAGTTCCCTCAGCGTAGGACCAAGTGCAGCGTGAGGGTTTCCTGCCAACCTGCCTGACCTCTATCCAACCCTACAGAAAGATGTGGATTTCCTGTCAATCATGGGCTATATTTGGCAGCCCTCTAAAGATGTCCCAGATACCTTAAAGTATCTCAAATGACCCTGAATACCTATCTTTAGGCAACTGAATCCTAATCCACTGACTAGACTTTCACTGGCTATAATGGATCCTCAGGATAACTATCTTAGGATACAGATATCTATGATGTCCAAAGTTAGGTGACACAAGTCTCAATAAAGGCTTTTTAAAAAAACCTTGTCTAATGTAGCATAAGTGTAATTCAATGCAGTAATGTCTCTGTACATAGAGAGTCCCGGAGAGAAAGTGGAAAAAAGCTTCCAGCTGCTGTTGACAAGAACAATAAAGGAACTGCAGTTACTAGAGCAGCAGGTTTACAGTCCAGATCATTTGTAAAACAGCAAGGATTTGGGTTGTGGTTACAACTATGAGCTATTTATTCCCAGAAAAACCCTGTGCGGTGAGGCATAGGTGCTGTCATTCCACTGAAAGGTTGCACCAGTATATAAGTTCAATGGAGAGAACAGGTGAAGGAATGCTATATGGACCAGAGTTTTCTGCTTAGGATAACCACCATATTTTTTTGGCCAGCTCTCCAAAATCTTTTTACTTATTGGAGTGTTTCTAGTGATTCAAGCTGTATGGAACCAGCAGGGGCTTAATGGTGTCCAGCCCAAAGGCTTCATGTTCTCCAGGTGAAAGTCTGAGTAATAGGAGATGACAGCTCAGTGTGTTACAGCAACTTAAACTGAAGGTGGGAGGGATTGCCTCACGTGACTGTCTTGAGAAGGGAACAGTATGCCTTTTTCACTCAAGAACCATGTGCTTGGTCTTGATTTAGTGGCAGAATATGAAGTTTTAATTGTGTGCCTTGGGAAGTTCTGTGAACTGATTTCTCGTGCGTGGGCTGTGGGAGTCTGTTGCAGTTCTGGAGAAGGTTCATGGGGAATCACTCTTGGAATCAGTCCCTATAGGGATTGTAGCAGGGGACAAGTAGAGTGGAACTGTTAGTATGTACAACATGACTCTGGAGATCTTCAGTATATTTCACTTTGCTTGAAACGGTGAAATAATATTATTATCCATATTACTGTTATCCATAATAGTAGTAGTGTTATTATCATCCACATTATCAATTTATTTCGGACAGCTAAGAGAATTAATCCTCAGCCCTTGTACATAGGTTCTTCCAGCTCTGAATAAAGACTTGAATTTCTGTAAGATGAAAAATAAATCCCAATGCATAATGTGAATATTTAAAAAATGCTAAATTTGTGTGGGTGGGGTACTGTGAACATATTTATTCACATTTATGTTCCTGATATGAACCGCATCTTCTGTGGTGGAAGAGAAGCACAAAAAATACTGACAAGGTCTTCATCTTATTGAACAGTCATTGCTCCATTTGCTTCAGTTGAGCTGCAGAGTGAGACTGATTTTGAATACAGAGTGAATGCAGCATCCCCAGTGAACTCAGGCCCCTGTGCATTCCTACATTAGTCTTTGTGTACATGTGTGTATCTATTGGGACTTAAATATGCAAGTGTAATTCTCTTGTTTAAGGTACATACAGAGAGAAAGAGAGACACTTGCAGTGTAGGAATATATTTATGTCCTACGTCTGTTGGATATCATATTAAAGATTATTCTATGAAAATAATACATCTCAATTTTCTTTATAAATCTAACAATGTACTAAGAAAGCTTAAGTTCATCAGGTGAAATGCAAGTGGCTTCTTAAAAATATAGGATGCGTAGATGGTGGGAAGAAATACAGGTTCTTCCAAAAACTTTAATGAAAAGTGTAAGTCTCCGTGGTTAAGAAATTTCATGTCAATCTTTTGTACATATGAACTATAGAATTCTTTAGTATTAATAATATTCTCTGTGTTCCACACAAACCATCCTTATTACATTGGTGTTAACGTTAGTAGTCATACTGCATTATTTGCTGATAATTGCACTTTGCAGTTTCTGTTGAGCAGATTCAGACTATAAAAATGAATGCTGAACTTGAGTTCACTGTTGGTATTTGAAATACTGTGCTGAAAGACTAGGAATGGAGGGAACTGTAGAAATTATATTCTCTAAAACATAAATGTTTAAAATTTTTCATCTCCTGTTAATAATAATATTCTGGCAAAGGTTAAACCATATAAATATTATACTTACTACAGTCAAAAGATTTATACTTTGTTGAGTAAGTTTCTGAAAGAGCTTTAAGTACAGTAAGCTATTTGCTTGACACACCATTTAGATTTCATAGGGAGATAATGGAAGTTTTCACATACTGTTCTCTTTTTGACCCGAATATTCGAAATTTCTTGTCTGTATAGCATCAAAATTCTATTTCTATTAACTAAAATATAACTTTCCTAAACATTTGTGAGATCAAATTCTGCAGCAAGGGGAAGAGTACTCAAGCAAATCCCCTGACACTATGCCTCCTGCTGCCTGCCACTCATGTTGAATATTTTTATAGCGAAAAGAGGGATTATATGTTAGGATAGCTCCTAAAAGATATAAAAGGATGCAAACTATTTGTGCCGTTAGGAGAGGTTGATCATTTTGCCATCCATGCTGACTTCAGTATATTTAACACATAAACCCTTCTATCTAAACTTCACATTTCACATTAAGAGAGTCTCATTTTATCAGAGAAGATGATAAAAACGTCTTATGAGTACTTGATGCTATAAAACTAAATAATATCATCTTCTAGATATTGTACTCATTGGTCGTGTCTTTTCATTGATATATGATGCTTACTTAAATATACACTGTTACTTATTTCTTTCAGAGATGTTATAGAGTTTGGGGGAAGCTGATAATGATTAAAAAAAAAGTATTCTTTTTAATTTCAGAAATACTCTAGGTTTGTGAATATACCTTATAAAATATCTTTAGAGGATATTACTGACATAGCATTCAAAGCAGTGTTAGGGTGTGTTTCCTTTTATCTAACCATCGTATTGGGTTTACTTCTCTTTCCATCACGCTACATTATGATTCTTTCTCTAAAACTTTTTTAGAAAATTTCCACAGGATACTTGGCTACTGCTGACTTATAGGTGACTATAAGGGTTCAGTTCTGTGCCACCCATAGACAAAAAATTATTATCCAAAATATTAAATTTTAGATTGCGGAGCGCATTCCAGATTTCATAGGAATAATTCACAGTAAGTTTTGCACTGTTTGTACTAATGCAAGTTGTTGTGTTTAGTTTTTTTTCTTATTTTTCAAACAGTTCTTTTTCTAGAACACTAAGTGAAGGGACATATTTTATCATCAAATTTGATTTGGTGTAAGCAGAAATTTATATTTGGCAAGAGTGTATCAATTGCTCCTCCTTCTTTTCTTTTGATAACAAAACTGATAATGGGAAACAACTATTTTTATTCCTGTTCAAACTTATTCTGTTATTTCGAATGGTTTTCTTTTCACCCCTAACACTCCTTTCTTGTGTCACATGTTCTTGTGATTTACTGCTCTGAAAAAGTTATCTTCTGCTGTACTGTTGAAAGCCACTGAGGAAGCTGCATTTTAAATCAAATCCTAATCAATTTTATCAGATCAACACTAAGATAGAATTATAGAGGAAAGTAAAATTCAGAGTTGGTCTGAAAGACAGTCAAATATGTGAGATATTAAAAAGTTCTAAAGAGAGTGAGTATTAAAACTGCAAGCATGGTACAGCCTGTGCACAAAAGAGGTGAATGGTCTTTATAGTCCCTTGCAGAGTAGTTGTTTTACATTGAAAAGTGGCAGGTAGGACCATCAGTGTGATTAGATTGTATTCGGTGTCACATCAAATTATACCATTTTTGGTGAAGACAGAGCAGAGAAAACATTTATTTGAGGATTTGTTTAGAAATGTACAGTGATTTTCCTTTGCTAAAATGAAGTCAACCTTCCTGCTTGCCAGATGATGAATATTAAATATCTATCTAGTTAAAACAAACAAACAAACAAACAAATCTATTTCAGAACATATTAAAAATGCCTGACACACCAAATCAGTGTTATTAATGAAAATCCTTAATTATTTTGTCACTGATCACTTATTTCACCATCAGGGATTTTCTTTTCACCATGTCTTTAACATAAATGTCTGCATAGATGGCAGAATCACCTGATCCCTCAAGGGCTTCCTGGCTGATATATTGCAGCCTGCCTGCTCAGGGACTTGCCCAAGCCAAGTCTGGCTTCACATGTTATGTCTGCACAATACTCTTCTCTAGATATGCTAGGCTTTTTCTTGAAGAAAGCTTTTACAGTTGATATATTAGTACTCAGACAATGGAAATCTGGTGTTATAAAGCCAGCCTCGCTCATCACTTTATGTTATAAGAAGAGAACACGTTTACTTCAAAGTTGAAATATAGTATTGCCATAAGTGGATATTGCTCAAACTTTAATTGTTATTTGAGAATATTCCCAGCATTAGATATGTATGTGTGTGTGTATCTGTGAGTAATACTTACCATGTGGTACAAATCAATATGTTGTTATGCAGGCTTCCATGCACTTCTACGTAATGTTTCATGTATTCAGATTTTGTTGTGTACTTGGTAAGGGAGCAAAAAAAATCAACCTAAAAGATTATAACTTTTGCATACAATACAGTCTTGAAATGTTGCTCTCCAACAATTTTTGAGTGGCTCTGCTCCAAAATCTCTTAGGAACAAAATGTTTAATCATAGTCTGAGTGGACTGCCAGGCCCACTTTCATGCCACAAAGTTTACCACCCTGTTCTCCAATACATATAGATAACTGCAGTTCTTCTGCTTATCAAAACGTAACTCAGAGAAAGCAGTACTCTGTGAGGACACTCATATAAAGTATGTCTGACCCATATTGCTGGCACCCCTCCTTTTCTCTTGTTGAATAACATTAAAGGAAACCTTTGAAATAAAGGTTGGAAGACTTTGTCTGTCTCTACCTTCCTCATTTATGTCCCACTCATCAAAACCAAACCTTTTTCTATCTACAGAGCAACACAGTCTGCTACTGAGCTACTCAAGACAGAGTTTAATGAACTAGTTCAGGAATTGGCAATCAGCAGGACTGAGCAGGCTTAGCAGAGAATCAGACTGGTAAGGCTTTGACGCTGTTAGGGCTGAGCCTTGTGGCATTGCCCTTTGTGCCATAGAGATGCACCAGCTCAACCGGAGCTCGTTTGAGTGGCTCTAACAGGATGCATGTACTGCATCTTACCCCTGTGTTCATGTGCCAAGGAACATTAAGGTATCTTGGTGTTTGTAGATTGAAATATCTGTCAATAAAGGAACAAGGAGACTACAATATAGGCCTCTAATGTAAACACAGAATAGAGCAAATGTGTCTGCTTTGAACAAGTAGTTTTTGAGACAGTACACTCTCAAGTTTCATTTCACCGTTACCTCCAATGTTCTGTAACATAAGGACTTTTATCAAACTTATCCTGAAAGTTGTTCATTAACTAGAAAGTGAAAAGAAAGTGTTTTCCCATGGTTATGTTGGAGTGTATTATGCTCATCATCCTGCCAAGACGCTAATCAGTATGTGAAGAGGTGAAAAACAGAGCTATTGCTCATATTTCAGCATCTGGGAATATATAATGTATTTTAGTTTGATAACATGCGATCAGAATCATGTCAAAAGGATTAGAAATATGTTTGGTCAAAGATTTTTCAAGGTCAGAATATGTTCTCATGAAATGTTTAAGTCAAAAGGTGCTTAAAAAGGAGTTATTGTGAGATGTCCTCTGGACTTCAGTATCCAGTTTTAGTCAACAGCTTTTGAAGGACTCCACCATAGGAGATGGAGAGAAGGGCAAGAAGCCCCTGCTTAGTAGGTGGAGATTAATAAGGTTTTGATGTGTATTGATATGAAAGATTCCTGGAATAAATGGAATAATTAAAAGGTAACTGATTGTGCAAGAATAGGTGGAACTACTCCTATCAAAAACCTGAAATAATAAGCACTTTTAGCTGATCAAACTGTACTTGCTAATCTGGGGCAAAGAGAGAGACAGAACTGCAATTTAAAAATAAAGGCAGTTTTATGTATTGAGATTTAATACCATTTTTATCTGTTGGACTTTACAAACAAGATTGAAAAGGCAGGAGACTGAGGTGTAGATAGACAAATGATTTTCTTAAAGAGGTAACATAGTAGGTACTTCTTTAGAAGGCTTAAGGCTGGAGTCCATCGTTCCGAGTGGCAAGACAGGACTGGCCAGTAGACCAAGGTTGAAGCAGGAAAGTTTCTCTTGCACAGACAAGCCCATAGCAGGGTGGAAGTCAAGGATGTGATTTAGCAAGGGTGTGGGCATTTGTACGACTAAAGTTACATGTGCAAATGTAACCAGTCACTCAGCTTACATAGTTAGGCTCAAATGTAGGTCTTTCCAGAAGTGTCAAACAATGACCCAGTGGTCAGTGACATTTTAAATATCGCATAGTTATCCATGTGAGGATGAATACTTCTGCTATTTCATTTTCTGCTGTTAAATCAATTGACATCCAAGGCTGTTCAGTCCCACAGAAGAGAGGACAAAATCCAGTGTAATTTATGCATCTAACTCTTACGCGTCTCTCATTAATCAATCCTGCTAAGTAAGTCCTTCATTTTCTTCTATAATTAAGATAAGAAGCTATCATTACAAGACATCCAGGGGAAAGCTGGTTTTCATAAACAATGAGGATTTCGTAGCCTCATTGATAGCAATCATTAGCTAGAAGGATTTCAGTAGCCATCTATACTTGGTCTGCCCAGGCTGATTTGATCTGGAACATCCTATTTGTCTCACTGAGCAACTGATGAGCTTTGTCATCTCATCACCTCTGCTTTGTGCTCCCCCCTCTGATGTATCCACTGTTCCTTATGGCCTTACAGTCCCTGGGGCTTCTCTGGTGTTCCTGGAATGGGCCTCCTGAACCCATGGGCCTCAGTTTCCAGCATGTCACTACATCCTACAAGGAGCAGCGATCCTAGCAAGTAGCAAGGGCACTGTCAGATTTAGTGTGGGTGAAGAAAATTAATATTTTGAAGAACCATTAAATCAGTTAGAATTAAGATTAACACCCCGAGCCAAAAGGAGGTAAGCGATGACAGCTCGGCACCTTGTCATCAAGATCGTTAGGGTTTCTGTCAGCTGAGGCCAGAGGACATCCCAAGCACCTCCAGTTGCAATGCAGCCTGGGGTACTGCTCTGGTTTGTGTGTCAGTGATGCTATCAGCTGCGTCGGGCAACAGGCAGGAGGCTGAGGTCATGTCCCAACAGGCGAGTTCTATGCAGCAACCTTTCACAGATAGGGTGAGAAACACCTTTGCTTAAAATTGAGAAACGTTCGTGCTAGCTGGCATGTTAAAACTTCTGTGGTCGCACCTCCACACATTTCTGCACAAAATCCAAGGCAAAAAAATGTAAACTTGAGACCACAGATAACCAAGCCTCCACCTGCCTGTATGCAATAGCCAGCAGATTCGGTGGGAGCTGGACCTGAGTTGACAAAAACATTGCCTCCCTGGCCCTGGGGAGAAAGCTGGAGGATTTTAATTTCTGAAAACATGTGGGAGAACGGTCATGGAAATCTTGATCAAGGATTTTTCAAAATCCTGAGTGATGCCAAAGAAACTTCAACTTGGCATGTCAAAAAAACCGCTTTGGCATTTGAAGGTCAATATGTAATTTTCAAAAAGAATCATGCGAAACCTGTTATAAAAAAGGGATTTTTATGTAAATATGACTCTTCACTATCAAGGCATTGCAGTATTCTGCTAGTACATTAAGACAAGGAATAATATCTAGAATAGTAGTCTCTTTTCGAGAGGAGTAAAATGTGAACCATATGTAAATAAATCAGTTTTTAAAATCTGTTGTGTGCATAAATCATAGATTTATTATTAAAGACGCAATTTTTCTACTGACAATTTTCATTTAATTTAACTACTTATCTCAGAGCATAAGTGAAGATTGCATGCATATCCAGAGAGAAAGAGGGAGAGAGAAATAATGTGTTAGAAGCAATGTGCTGTCAAGATTAAGTTGTCATGATTTCATAGCCACTTCTGTCCCCTGTCCCTCTGTTTTATGTCTGTTGAGCTTCTGTCTTGGCAAACTCACAGTGGTCATATTATTCTGGAGTTTCAATTCTGCTCTTCATTTGCGAAGTACTTTCCTGTACTTAATTTTGACATTTAAACAGATTTCTCACAACTTTACTTTAATTTTTTAAGGAATTTTTGGCTTCTCCCGATTTCTTTATGTTTTTATCTTGCAATATATATTGTGATTGCAGCATTAGGAACGTGGGAATTTAAGATAAAACAAGAATACAGGAATATAGTTTAACTGCTGCCTTAGAAATACAGAGTTTCATTCCATAGGATATGCCTGAAATAAAACTGAAAAACTGTCATGATATAAAAAAATAATACATTAATGCAAAAATATTTCTGTCCTCAGCGGAACTAATATCTTTGAATACTTCTTTGCAAGTTTTGTTTTAAGGCAAAATTGCAGTGATTTAAAAGGGAGCCCTACTTTGCCTTTGTCTGTATAAACTATTTTGTATGTTTTCATTTTTTTACTCTGCCCTTCCTGAGCAGGACTAAATCACCTGCAGAAGGTTATAGTTTTGGCATAGCTTAAAAAGGATCAAAAGCACCATAAAGGAGTTTCTCTGGTCAAATAATATTAAAAGTTAAGTATTTTAGATTACCTGGTACAATTACTCTGAAATGAATTAAAAGTAAATGTTAAATGAACCAACCTGACATTTGTTCTCCTCCAGTCAGTCGGGGATTTTATTTGTTGCATTGCCAGAGCAGAAAAGGAACCAAAATTCAAGTCTGTGGAAAGTGAATTCTTTATTTAGAAAAACAGTTCAATCACTCTGGCATGGAGTTAAACGAGTGTGTTTCCTTTTATCTAACCATCATATCGGACTTAGTTATTTCTCTTTCTGTCATGCTACATTATGATTCTTTCTCTAAAACTTTTTTAGAAAATTTCTACGGGATACTACTGACTTATAGATGATTATAAGGGTACATTTCTGTGCCAACCATGGGCAAAAAATTATTATCCAAAATATTAAATTTTAGATTGCGGAGCGCATTCCAGATTTCATAGGAATAATTCACAGTAAGTTTTGCACTGTTTATGTTAATACAAGTTGTTCTGTTTGTTTTTTTTATTTTTCAAACAGTGCATTTGCTAGAACACAAAGCGAAGGGACATACTTTATCATCAAATCTGATTTGGTGTAAGCAGAAATTTATATTTGGCGAAAGTGTATTAATTGCTCCTACTTCTTTTCTTTTGATAGCAAAACTGGTATAGGAAACAACTATTTTAATTCCTGAAAATGAATAGTTTTCCTACAAATCCTCAGTCAGTTACAGCAAGAAGTCCAGTTGATAAAATGGAAAAGCTGTCCTATTTTGTTTAGAGTAGGTTTTGCAAATAACAACCACCTCTTTAATCCCTTTTGCATACATTTTCCTCTTAGGGCTGTAAAGTGTGAGATTTATGACCCTGGATTGTCGTCTGAAGTGGAGGGGAATTCTTTGCAAAGACAGCATTCAACAGCTAGAGTTAAAAAAGTTAACTGCTTCTTCAAGAGAAATGTGCCAATTTGATACAAATACTAATTCAAACTTCATTATGAAAAAGTAGAGACCTAAATTTCAGATGGCATCCACTCATGTGCTCCTGTTTTAAGCACAGGAATGGTGTTGCAATGACTGAAATATTTGGCACGTATGAAGGAGTTTGCAGTAATAGGTTTTATATTAAAACATGATGTAAAGAAAGAGAAATGGGTATATTCTTTTCTCAGATAAAGGAATTTCTTAAAATAGTACAATATTAAGCAAGATAATATTTTGATTGTAAGTGTATTTCTCCTGACTCCTATACTACTGCAATGTCTTTCATTTGTGTGGTCGCAGTACACTTTCCTGTTCTTAGTTTCAAGCTGAGGATACCCTATGACCCTCAAATTTAATACTTCTTCTGATTAGGCTTTAAATGACAGTAGTGTTCCTAATGAGCTAATACTTTAAAGGTATAAACCAGAAGAAAGTCTCATATTGGACAGTAACTAAGCAAGTGTAGCTAAACCCGTTATTCTCAGAGACAAGGAATTAAACCTTGCTTCAGTTCAGCTGGAGCCAGTTTTTTCGCGAGAAGTTGTCTGGCGCCACAAAATGAATGAGTAAGCAGAGACCTGAAGACTTATTAAGTTTATTTTAAGAATGCGTTGCCAGAGATCTAATAAATTTACTTACTGCTGCAGGCCATGCATGCATGAAGCCTTACTAATCCAGGTGGTAGGTTTTTTCCTTCAGAGGGAGGTGCAGGGTGGGGATCCTTAGGAAAAAAGGTATTCTGCTTTAGGTAATGCGGGCATTGTTTAATGATAGACATGACAGCTTGACTGGTATGTTTGGGTTTTGTCTGTTACTACTCACAAGGAAGTTTAAATTATTTTTTTCTGATGTGAAGTTAGTTTGTAAAACGAACAAACACAAAAAGTTCTAGTTAGTTCAATGATAATATGGAAATAATGTTATAATAAGAGAATGACTTTTCTAATCCAGATAGATTTACTGTTGTTAAATATTTCAGAGATTACTTTTAAAGTGTTTGAAATTACAAGTCTACCATATTACACTTCAGGACCAGTCATATCTTTGAGTTTTCTCAGGACTCTTCTCTGTGCGTGCATAAAAATCACATCATTGGTCTTTAGTTAGCCATCTAGACTGATGGGTTCAATAAACTCCCATTACCTTCAATGGAGTGGACCAAATCTTTCCGGAGGGGAATCCAGCTGTACCTGCAGTTTCTGAAGATACAGTTCTTTCCATTCATTGTACCTAGACAGCTAACAAATTAAACAGCTAACTTAAATTAAACAGATGTCTTTTACATGATAAAAAAAATAAATTATATGCATCCTACCCTTAAATGGCAGGTCTCGTGTCTTCACCTTTTGTGGAACAGGAGCCAATTGATTATGTTCCTCTGCGCTGGGACCTGACAAGAAACATCCTGTGTTTTGCCTGTAGTGGTTGCGCACTGGAACTATGAATTTGGCTACTCTTATTTTTTATGGGTTTTTTTTTCCGAGAAGCAGTGGTCATTATTTATCCGATATGCAATGACATAAAACATCATTTCAAAATAAGGATTTATCTCTATAATAAAACCAAAGACTGCTGAGAACAGAGTGCTGCTAATAGACCAGCCTGCAGAGAGCTCTGCCTCCTGGTACCTTCCCTTTTCTGGGCCTAGGGAGACATGTTCAGAGGCTGTCAATTGTCCCCTGTCAAATGCTTCCTCTCCTGCTAAGAACTTTTTGGGTAGCTCCATGTCATTCTTTTCTGTTACAGATAATGATTCAGTAGCTTATATGGGTATATGCTTAAGAATTTCAATTAGTAGCAGCACTTCAGTAGTACCCTGAATCCGTGAAATTATTTACATGTTCTCCATTGGAACTGTAGAAATGGGAAACATTTAGCTTCTGCAGAGCTAATTCCTAGAATGTCCTACTGAATCCCAAACCAGCACATGAATCTTTTGGATTCCCTTGAAATCAGTTACAAAGCTCACCACTAAATATCTATAAAGGCTTTCAAACAGCCGCAGTGCTCTAGCATCTTTCTTTGGTGACTCAAAATGGATTTCTCTTTATCTGCTTTGCTCTTTTTCTTGAAAGCTTGCGGCCTCCTTATGCAGCCAGCAGAGTGAAGGTGTACTGGCTCTTGGCGAACTAATTTATACTGAGCGGATATAAACTGAAATTAATTTAAAGCTATGAAATGCAGTGGCTGAAGAGCCAGTGCATGTTCAGATTCTGGTTAATCTCCTGCAGAAGAACTGGGCATAGACTTGAATTTTGAATTCCTTAAATTTACCCAGCATGAATCTCCAGACTGTGGTTGGAGACATCCTCAGTTATGCTTAGTTGAGTTTTGCTAGGATCAAAATTTAATGTGCACTAACCAGCCTCTATATTCATGTCTCTTCTCTCACTTCACCTTCTCTTTTTGTAACAAAGGAACTACACAGTATTCTTCAGATATTTCCTCTGCTACGTGACTTCAAGCATTTGCTTATTCTGCGCCCTCGCAAACGCAACCATTAGAACTTGTTTCTTGGGGGTAGACATAAAACAGAAGGAAAAAAAGAGTTACAGAAACTACTGAAAGACGGAAACTGTCTGCAGTTCATTGGATACCAGCAATTACACTCCAGGCAAGCCAAGTCCATAGTGCTGGGAAGTGTGTGTTTTCTCATGAGAAGTCAGAGAAAGCATTGTTTTAGTCCCTGATCACTGGGGGCTAGTTTAGGGGGTTGGTTTTGGTTGTTCTGCAAATATATTGAGTTACAGTGGCAGAGAGAGTGCAGAAGGGTGCAGAGGTCAGCAAGTTATTTTAGTGATTGCAGTCTATTGTAGTACATTTGAAAATGACTTTTAAAAGTGAAGTAATTTAATGGCTTTCTAATTGGATAAAATTATTAGCTTAGGTTATGCACTGGTGAAGTCAATTCAAAACATCCTATATGGCATATTTTGCATTTCACATATGAAATTAAGGCAGTTTTACAGGATATGCCTTTTCTGATGATCTTTCATAACAGGGGGAATAGCTCAGTAGGGTCCAATATTTTGAACCAGAGAAGAAAGGCTGCAGCTCTTGCAGACGTGCAAATAAATCAGCAAGCAGTAGCAGAACAGGAGGAGGAGGGAGGAAACATAGTGTTTCTTGCAATGTCTTGCTGTGGTTCTAATTAGGTTATACAATGATTATTGAACTATAGGTGTGGTTGTTAGTATTTTGCAATTGCTCTGTTTCTCCTTATTAATGTCCTTTTGTCATCTGTTTAGGAAGCCAGATAAGAAAAGAAGTAAATTTTTAAAGGAACACTTCTTTCTTATTGCTTTATTTACCTTTTCTTTTTTCCCTCTCTATCTTTCTTGTGATTGATATATATTCTTTGACCTGGAAGAATTCATAGAATTTTTTCCCCTCATTAAACAACCTCACCTAATGGCTGAAGAGAGCAGATATATTGCATCATAAAGCTCTACAAGTACCAGACAGCTGTGTTGGTACAGATTTATTTCTTGTGGACATAATGAGTCTGTGTGGCTGTGGTTATACAGGTTGGGCACTCGTTAGCGGATTCATCTCTGACTCATTATGCCATGTAGGGAAGCCAATATCTGTATGAAGATGCATCCATTTCTTATGTGTCGATAAGGGAACAGTTGTGTGCTTTTGTTTATAAAATAAGGTTCTGGGGTACCTCCTAATGACAGCAAAGCTACAATCAGACGTTATTTATGGAATGTCCTTCAGGTTGTTGGTGCTCAAGAGACATGATTTAATGACAGAGATATATTCCATACTGTCTTCACACAGCCCCAATGATCTGTAGAGAGAACTGAAGCCAATTATTTCCTTATCTGCACTCTTTGCATCACTATAGAAAGTTCAGACAATCTAATTTTTATTTCTCATTGAGATTTTATATCTTTTTAAAGATATCTGAACAGCATGGTTAGAAAGATAAATTTTTAAATAGGAATATTCTTTTTAATATTTTTCCCTTTTATGTGTTTACTGGCCAAGTCCTCTTTCCCCTCCTCCTTTATTCATGTTGAGTAACTGAAACTGGAGTTTTCAGATAACTTGATCTTTCTCAGTATTTCAGGTTTGATGGTCTGTACAAAATTAATATATCACTCTGTTCTGACAGATTGACCAGTTTGCTGACAGGGGTCCTGTAAGGATCGATTCTGGGTGACATCCGTCTTTGACTCATCATATTCAGGGAAACCATTTTAGAGGGTGTTGTCCTCAGCATCGTTAGTCAGTCATGAAGTCACTTTGTGACCCACCTTACTCTAGGTCCTTAGCTTTAGCTCCTTACAAAGTTTTCGATTGTTTCTCACAACTCTTCCAATCTCGTTTCTCTAGCATATTCTGATTTAGCACTGCTGTTAAATCTGATGTCTGACAAAATTCAAGAAACAGGTTTTCATGCATCACTATAGCAACATCGTGCCAACCACGGATCATTGATATATAAGCAAAGTTACTTTAGAAGTTACTTTGGATTTATCTCATTTTAACAAGGCCCTCCTCCTTTTTGTTTAGTTTTAAAAGCACTCTGGTAATGGCTTTCCTCTCTAAACTTCTGATGTATTTGTATTACAAGCACTTGTCTGGGAGAGGAACAAAAGCAAAACTGTCATTGAGGTATAGTACCGTAATTATTTGCCTTGCAGCTAAATGTTTGACTAAGCCCAAGGGAAGTGCTAGTGATGAATGAAAAATTAATTTGCCTATAGCAATATTCTTGTAGGGCAGATAATTAATTTAATGGGGAACCAAATTATGATGACATGTGCAATTTTATTTCTGCTATAATGTCTTAAAGTTATAGTCTTAATATTCTTTACAGATCTTATGTTTGCATGGTGCATGGCTGTACTATGTTGTAGAATAGACCTAATTTCACCTAATTCGGGAATGGTGGAATTCATCTTGCTTGGCATTACATGGCTATAATAAAAATCTCTACAACCTAACTGATCACAACAGGCATCTTTAACAGCTGCTGAGGAAAAATGCATGTATTTTTGCAATTTTGAGGCACAGCTAATCTCATTCAAAAACAGATGCCTAAAATAAGTCATGGCCTTACAAAATGCCTCTTTCCTGGTTTTGGCTATAAAGACAGTTCAGGATTTCTAGCCCAAAAATAAATACCTGAAATTAGATGAGATGTATTACACGCTTCCTGCTCTATCATGTCAGAGGTCCATAATAATAATAATAAGAAGAATAAGAATAGTAATAAGAAGAATAGTATCAACAACAACAACAATGGGTTTATTCTTTGGGGACACTGGACTGTGAAATATATTGTATAATTTAGAAAAGACTTCTGAACACAAAAAGCACAAAGCAAAGAAGGCAAGATCTAAAATATCTATATTCTTTTCTTAAAATTCTAAATCTGATGGGTTTAGTACTGCACATTCTAAAAGCTGAACAATATACATTTCATGGGCAGAAGTAGACCTGTAGAAATGAAGCTTGCTGAATGGCCCCTAGAAATATTTTTTTGTATTTTTTTTTTTCCCCTAAGAAAAAATAGAAAGAAACTGCTGAAAGCAAGAAATAGGTGGGATTAAGAAATATTAAATATTTCATGTTGCCTTTCCTGTGCTTGTGCTTCCTAAGTTATATCCTCTCATTTGGTTTCTAACTCAGTATACTTCAACATTTGTCATAACATCAGTGACAGGAATGAACTGGTTTAGTAGCTGGCTACTGAAATTTCTCCATATGACTGTTCCTTTTTAACAGCTGGGATTTTTTTCTCTTTTATAGTAATTTTGATACATTCATTTATTATGTGCAAATATAGATTACATTTAAGGTTGAGCTGTTTAAGACACTAGAGCTGAATTGTAAGAGAGCTGTGTGTAAGCAAGCAGTAGACAGTGTGCCTGTGTCCACAACATGTTTAAAACATTAGTTCTTTGGACAGTAGAAGAAAGGATGCCCGATTTCCTATTGTTTTCCATCTCCTGTCTGGAATCTCTTTTCCTTAAAAAGTTACAAACTATGCTAGAAGCTTTTCCTTCAGCTGGTAGGTTTCCAGTGTCTGACATTCTCGTTTCTAGTAAGCTCATGCAGCATTATTTTTTCTCAGTAGTGGTACGAATGGGTCCTCTCTCCTCTAACTGGCAGTAAATTTTCATTCCTTCTATACCTTAGAAAAGTTTATTCCTCTGTCAAAGTATGTTTAAATTGGACAGTGTGTTCAGGGGTGGCACACAAATGGCTTTTCTCACTAGATTAAAGAACAAGACACATTCTGTTGCATTTGTCCCGGGAAACTAATGGGAAGACATAATATATGGCTAACCTAATGTAAGCACTGGTATACCTAACGCTGTATGTACTGGTTTTCTTGTGGTGCTCGTTATGGTTTTTGGTATCTTTGTAGCCTTCCCCTTTGTCATTAACAATAGAGATCACGAGCAGAAAGAAGCAGGGCAAGGAGTGCAGCATAATATTCCAGTAACCATTCTCCTCCTTTTGTTTACACAGTATCATTGCCTTTGGGTTAGATGAAACAAGCATGGTTGTTTTTTTCCTAGTAGACAGGTCAATATAAAACATAAAGGCTTACCTTTGAAGAAGACTGCAAACATACGGAAAGTCTGCCTAATTTTTCAAGGAACAGAATGGAAGAAACTGGAAGGAAAAAAACAAAACTCTTCCTCCATTAGCTAAGCTGTAAGAGAACTGAGATACTTAGACATGTTTCTCAGCTGTTCAGAAGAATTACTTTATTCACTGGCTTGTGTATAGAAGTGTTAATTTCTAAAAGCAATTCCTTGCACATTTTGGACACTCCTTACCTGAACAAACCTTGTTCTGTAGCAGCACCTTGTGGGAAGGAAATCAGACTACAACATCTTAGACAAGCCAACATTCCCAGAAGCCAGTTGCTGAGTGAGCATCTGCCTTCAGTGCTCTGAACACATTAATGTATTCTTGCTATGGAAATTAGAGGATCATCCTGAGTAACAGCAAATACATCCCCTCAGATGATATACAGAACTTGATTTGTCATGCCATTTTCTCTGTGGCATCCGGAATCCCTATACTGACAAGAAATGCCTTTATACTGTGAAAAATAAGTGAACAGATGGAGGCAAACTGTACATGAGAAAGTAAAGCTATGCTATATTTTATCAGAAATGTGTTAATCTAATTTGAGATAGTCAGTCTGTTCTGCAAATACTTGGTTTACAGTCAGTGAAATGGATGCTCCTTTCAGATATTACCTTTCCAACTGAAAAATGTAGCATTTATAACTCGACCTTAGAGTGCCATCTGTTTGCATTTGTTCTTTCTGGATTGCTTTTTTAGACTAAGAAAAACTCCATGAAGTCTGCCATTTCAATAGACACTTCCTGTTGGTTTACAGTTGTATAAACTCCCCTAATTGTAGACACAATAGGTTTGTTTCTGCTGGGAGCAAGGGATTAGACTGAGGCACACTCAGATTTTAGGCTGGTGCTTAGTGTTTTGCAGCTGGAGTTTAATGTCCAGAACTTTGAGGGATGCTTCTTGTGTCTCTGCATTGCTCTGGCTTCAAAAAACGGGCCCTGCTTCTGCTGATAAATACATGGGCATTATTGTCTGAGAAGGACTGGGAAGGTTCTTCCTATTATTGTAAGAGGAAATACAGTCTTCAACTTAAGGACAATTCTGCCAGCCAGAGATGCTGACTTGGTCTGTGTTAACCGTTCAGTTTCCCCAGCCGAGTGTGCTGCTTGATGTCCTGTGCTTCCCATTCCCAGGGTTTGAAGGCACAGAAACCATCAGTGTTCAGAGAGACTGCAGGGAAGCTGTTGTTGTACTGCTACAGTAGAGACCTCAGAAAGGATCCCAGGAGTCTTGCTTTCTTCACCAGGAGCGTGTTGGTACAGTCGTACCTGTTTTAAAAGAACTGTGGGGGCATCTTTTGCTCTGTTGAACGTTGACTCTCAAAACGCATTTTAGCAGCTTACTCAATGAGGGGCGTTCATCACGTTGTGCAGATAGGTCACTACGAAATAGTTTAAGAGAATTCCAATAGGCATTTGTATCTCTCTAAATCTTCCTAGGTGACAGAGGCAATAGTATTTAAACTATAAACTATGGCATGTATCAGACATATTTAGTCTTGTTGAAACCATTTCCTAGGAAGATGTGAAAGCTGTTCCTAAAATCATATGGTGCTGATGTATAAATTCTAAAGCAATAAGAGCTTAAATTGTTAGATTTAGTGGACAAAATACTGAGGTTTAGGAGCAGACTGCATGGCTAAATGCAGTCTAAAAAGATGTTAGGTATCATCTCCAGTCTCTCAGGATATTAAGGATCTTCTAGTGCTTCTGGCAGTCTGATCATATTGAGGAAGCTCTGCCTGATGTCCCACATCGTGTGTTCTTTGGAAATAACCACAACACTTCTACAGGAACTTGGATAGTCCACAATTTTTCTCATTTCTAAAAAAGGCATCCCAAACATATTTTGATTAATTCTTGTCCCCTTTCCCTTGAAAAAGAAGAAAATTAGCCACTCTGGAATTAATGTGACTAGCCATATGCATCTAAGATGAAATTTATTTCTATATGTACCAAATGTATCATGGTTGAGTTATTTATGTGCTATTTCTTAGTTTTAAATCTTTAAAATATTTGGATTGTACTGTCCAGACAAGATATACGTCTTACCCAGAATGCAGATTACATTAACCTCAAAAAGCAAAGTAGTTTTTAACAAAAAAAAAAACAACAACCAAACAAAAATGGTAAATGTATTTTTCTGATTTTGTTTTGCAGGAGGCAATAAGCTGAAGAATCAACATTTTCGCCTAAACTGGGCATGGATCTCTCTAGAAAAGGAGTATTATTTAGTAAATGAAGACTCCAAATATCTGGATGTTGTTCTTAAACGGAGAGGTTATCTGGGGGAAACCTCTTTTATAAGTAAGTTTGATTTTAACCTTAGGAATTGCTTCTATAAATCACCAGCCAACTGGTTGATAAAGTGTATTAATGCAGCTATGTCCTGTTACTGGTGGTCAATACTAAGCAAGCTAGATTCAAAGGAGTATGTTTATTTATTAAAGTAAGTATCTTTTGTTATGCTAAGGGTATGACTTTTTTAGTTATGTGATGAAATATTCACACTTTTTTTGGTCTTCTGCAATTAATTTTTAACTTAGCAACCCAAGACCTACTCCTTCTCTCTTTGATTTGTTTGATACCACTGTACCACTGTTGCATTTATTTCACAGAATACATTTCCTGTCCAGATTTTGTTTTTCCTGTAATGAGAAAATACAGTTATAGGAATTGGAAAGACAACAATAAACATACATCATTTCCCAGGAAGGGTATTGTGAGATGGTCTGATTAGCAGCTGCGAGCATTAAGCTCATTTTGTTCAGTCAATGTTAGCAGTCAACTGAGGCTGATACAGGAGGTGTTGAAAGCTGTTTGCAGTGTCTGGGGAGTGAAAAGGTGAAAAAAGCTTGTGTTATCACGTTCTGCCACCTCACACTTGTCTCTAGCTTCTAGATCTGTTCCCATTCTCTTCCTACTGGTGCGTTTGGGTCAGGGAGCAGTATCTTTGTACAGTTTCATATGGAAACCTATGGTGAACTTATGCTGCTTAGAAAAGACACTCAATTTAAACCTAGCTTTGCAGAGATATGTAAGCATTTACCTGGCATGGAGTATATGCTCATGATTATAAATCGGATTTCTGTTTAAGTCTCTTCCTGAATAAGAATCTGAATTTCACGTATTGAGATATAGTTAGGACACCTATTTTGGGCATAACTTAAGGCACTAACTGGATCTAACTTAAAAGGCTGTTTTGAACACTGAATTAAGTTTGATAATGTGTTTCTTTTAAAGAAAGTAAGAAAGTATTTCTTTTTAAAGAAAGAATAAAAGAGATTAAAGAAGTACAAAGTTAAGGGCTATGTGGTTTAAATTAATTACTGATACTGGTTAATAGATACTGATTTGACTTCTGATTCTTCAAATAGACTGCTTACAAAATTTTCTGCCTATGGATTCTGCCTATGGTTCAATTTCTGAATTGAGCTAGCTCAAAATCCAGCAAAAGCAGCTTGAATAACTTGCCTCTGACTACCTTAATCCTTCAAAATGGAATTATAGAGTTGTAAGGAACATAAAAGATACAGGTTAAGATGCTTACTCACCTTTCTGATCCATGTGCAGTGTCAATGGGGGTGAAGGGTTCTAGAACTTGTATAAAATATTCACTATGACTTAGGGGGAGGCATAAGCAGAAAGAAAAAAGACAAGGTTAGTAGGGGATAGTAGAGATAGTAGGGAAGGAGGCAGAGAAGGGAGAAGTTTTAATTTTTTTTTCTGGAAACCTTAGAAAGACCTTTAAGATATCAAGATTGACTGGTGTACTGTGGGGTTCAAGCAGAGACCAAACACATGAGTTGAAGGTAGTTCTGAAGGACTATCTAATTTCCATGCGGGCCTGTCAGACAGCCTTAAACAGGGGGGGAAACTGCAATGAAAACTGTATCTGAGGATGTAAGGTCTGTCTCAGTGAGATGAGCTCTACCGGATTTTTTCACTTGGCTTTGCAGTTTCGACTTGACTCAAGTTTAATGATTGTCATTATGCAAACATTCAACTAAGAAGGCAAAAAAATGCTTGTTATCGTGGGAATGGCCACAGTGTTTCAAATTTTACATTTTTCGTCCTTATTCTGTATGTTTTACTTGTTTGTGTATCTGTGTTTTCCTTAGCTTTCCCCTTGAAGGCTGAACTTTCCAGGTGTGTTTTTTAATTTTTTCAAAGAAAAATATTTCTGAGGATTTTAGGCAGCATTTTATTTAGATGTTCTGGAATAGACGGGAACCAAGAATGTTAAAGGGGACAAAAATCTGTTGACCTTTTTGGGCATCCATAGTTGAATTACAGAACAATGGAAACTTGGCTGTAATCTCAGAGAATGTAGAGTTTTTCTAATAATTAGTTTTACTCTGGGTAATTCTGTCCAAACTGTCTTTCATAATGTTAATTGATGTGTTTCCACCTCTATGTATGACACCAATATGAAATTGATCAAGAGTAATAGAGTTGACTTGAACACTCTCAAGTTGTGAAAACTGTATTTTTCTGAAACTTCTTTTTTTTTTTTTTTTTTTTTAAAAAAAAAGGCTTAATGATGGAAAAATTACAAGTAAAGTTTTTAATGACCTGAATTTCTGATTTTGGCAGGTATTAGCACCAAAGATGGTACTGCCAAGAAAGATAAAGACTTCAGAGGAAAAGCCCAGAGGCAGGTGCAGTTTAATCCTGGCCAAACCTTAGCTACGTGGCGAGTACGGATTTTGAGTGATGGTGAACATGAACAGTCTGAATCCTTTCAAATTGTTCTTTCTGAACCTGTTATGGCAGTTCTGGAGTTTCCTGGTGTGTCCACAGTGGAAATCATTGACCCAGGAGATGGTAAGATCCTTTCCGGAAGTGTCCTGCTAATATGTGCATATACTAAAAGATGAACTGGAGTGCAATTGCTACGAGTAACTGTGGATATTGAAGCTTACCCTTAGTCACAATATTTCTAAAGACAGACATAGGCATTGGGTAGGCGTTTGTCCTCTGTCACAAGTGATTCATGAATATGTAACTAAGGTAGCATACTTTGAAATACTTGCATTTTTCCTGTGATATATTATTTCTAAGGTTTTTGTTTTGCTTAGTTTCGGTTTCATTTTAGGTATAATAGGTTTTTGGTTCAATGTGTTTGCTGTCTGTATTTGTACAGGTGGTTGGAGGCTGACTTTATTCACTCTGAAATTATAATTAATGTGGGAGAGGATGGTACAGAAAAGTCCAGGTTGGTTGGTCCCAACAAGTTTGGATCTTGGAGAAGATTAGTTGCATCAGTGAGACCTTAATATCAAGCTGAGAAGCTCAGTAAGGGTGAGGTTCACTAGGCCAAGTTCAGCACAGGCTGTGTCAAGAACAAGTAAAATTATGATTAAATGTAAATGAAGGAAGAAGCTGATTAAAAAAATAATTAATAGAATGTGCTCTGGTTGCTCTGATTTTCAGTGGCATCTAGACACTTGAATCTATGGACCACAGTCACACAGAACTGTCCTTGAGGAGTCTTTCAAGTATTGGATGACTGTAACATCTTGTTTTATGTAGTCTTCCTTACTTAACATTTGAAGATTACTGGGCAGGAAAATTGTCAGATGTTTCTTAGTTCCTAGTTACAAGTGTAAGTTAAACCAGATGTTATCTGACATCCATATTTAGTCACTGAGAAAAATAGTGCTTAATTTGGAAAGCAATATGTATGAGACAGAGAAATTACCAGATAATGCATTAAATCTCTCTTTTCTATAATCAGTGAGATAGCGCAACTCAAAATCTGAGTTTTCCTAATGCCAACCATAGTATTTACTATTTCCTATAGTAAGATAAAGTTTTTACAGTCTCAGAGAATTTGTAGTAATTATACATAAAGAGAAGATGCATAGGAGAAAATCTAATGCACAAATGCAGGTTGAGAAACAGCTACAGGAAAATACAGCTTTATGGGGAAGGGCTGTTTCCCAATCATCTTTTAAATTACAGGGTGTAACAACTTGAGACATTAACTGAATAAGAACCATCAAAAGTTATGTTCTATTTCTGGTGAAAAATATTTTACAATTCATTTATTTGAGTGGTGTACTCTTAGCACCTAAATATTGAGCTTGTTTGGAAGCTGTACCAGGCCCTTGTGTATGGGACATTAGTTAATGTTTTATTCCAAAAAGAGACTGCATAAGGATGTTTTTCTTTATAGAAGCTGAGATGATGTAGACCATTCTCCTCTGAGCTTTTACGTTGTTCATAAGGTCCCTTAAAATTTTATAGTGTCATTTTACTCCTATTTGGGTAATTTTGAGAGAGACAGGAAACTGAACAAATCAATTCCTGTATTTTGTTGAAGGATAGAGTTGTGCATTTTGTCAACTTAATTCTAAAGGGGGAACTAAAAGGAACATTTTGTGTGTGTGTGACCTTTGTTTTACTTTAAAACAAAAAGATAGGGATTCAGCAGCTTTCACGCTGAATTTTTTACTTGCTGAAATCGTGGAAGTGTCTAGATCTTATCAAACCTGAATTACAACATTTTTAAGGCAAGCTTTTGACCTTAAGTCATGCTAGTAGTATTTTCCAGTTGGAGAAATAAAACCTGGAACATGTTTTCAAAGAAATCACATGACAATTTTCAGAATATTGTTTGCCAAAGTACTCTGAAATAATGAAAAAAATTTCTTTGTGCATTCAGCTGATACCACTTGATTTAGTATTACAAACAATCATATTCTGTTAGGCTTGCAGTCATATTCATGAAACTCTGAAGGTGCTTTATAGTTATATGCATACTCACCTTTTGTTCTTGTGTTTTTTGAGAGAACAAGATTGGTGCTGAATCCCAATAACAGCATAAAACTCAGCAACCTGTTTATATGGGTATATGATCTGATTTTATTTACCATTTTTGAAAGACTAAGAAACTCTGCTTCTCTCAGACTCCAAGTTTTTCTTAAAATTTAGCAGCATTGCTTATAAATATAAGTTACTTGTTGCACTTTAAAATATGCTAAAATGCTCCTAGTTTATGAGACCATAAATCTACATAAGCAAGCGTGTCTGTTCTTTGCAGAATCGACTGTCTTTATTCCTCAGTCCACTTATACTATTGAAGAAGACATTGGTGAATTATTTATTCCAGTCAGAAGAAGTGGAGACGTGAGCCAGGAACTGATGGTTATTTGCTACACACAACATGGTAACAAAATCTAGTAAATCTACTATTAACAAAAAAAAAACCCGAAACAACTACTTTTTCGTATAAATATCTTCAGTCTCAGCTGGAAATGTATTCATCTTTGCAGTTTGTCTTAACATTTTATTGAACACATCAGCAAAATTATGTTCCAAATTTCTGCTATTTGTTAGGAGATGGGGAAAATCATTGTTCTTTATGCAAGACTTTTATGTGAAGCCTCGTATATCTGAAACCAATCAGAACTGAAAGCACTGCAGTCATTATCCAGGGTATCCTTTACTTGTTACATCTTGAGAAAAATTGGTATAAAATACCAATTGCCATCCTTTTGATGCCTATCTGTCATCCTTCTGATGCCTCTATCTGTCAGTCTCCTATTGATTATATCCACACAGAGCAAGGAGTCTCCACAGAGCTTTTATTGTTATTTTTCATCCAGAGAGATGAAAGAACTTTTTTGGTGAGGTGATCTGGAATAACAATAATGATTTTTCATCAAATTCTGTCTTTTTGTAGTTGATTTCTGGTCCAGTGATATTTTCAACTGATAAAAGGTACTAAAGGAGGTAATTTGTAACCCTCACAGGCTCTCACAGGCTCTCCTTTTTCAATCTGTCTCTTGTGATAGACTACCGTATTCCTTCAGACTGAAAAACTGCAAAGGAGTTTGAGGGGCCATGTACTTGCATTGAATCATATACAGAACTGGTTTGTCCAGGAGCCTCAGAAATTTAACCTGATCAGAGATTTCAGCCCATCTTATCACATAAAAGTATATAGACATTCAAAGATAATGAAAATAAAATTCAAGCTCTGTGAAAGGATCGTTATAAGCATGGTATGTATAGTGACTGTTTTCCTTTCGTGCCACAGGAACAGCATCTGGCACCGCCCCAACCTCTGTGCTTTCTTACTCTGACTACATATCCAGGCCTGAGGATCACAACAGCATTCTACGTTTTGACAAAGACGAACGAGAAAAAATGTGTCGGGTCGTCATCATAGATGATTCCTTATATGAAGAGACTGAGACCTTTGATGTTTTGCTGAGCATGCCGATGGGTGGCAGAATTGGTGCTGAATTCCCCAGCACTCGAATTACCATTGTACCTGACAAGGATGATGGTAAGACATCATGTAATAAAGTGATATTCCCAGTCTGGGACAGGAACTACAGGTAGTATCATGCTGAAATCAGCACGTAGAAGTTGGATTTTTGCATTTCTTCCTGGTGGTTAAATCACATGTTGCTTCTGTCTTGGGGTTTCAAAATGCTATTAGACAGCTGTATGGGTTTTTAAAAGTATTTAGCATTGATATTTTATGGTTTGAGAAAATCACATGAGCAGTGATTGGGAGCGAGGAGATACACCTTTCCATTCTGTCACAGTAACAAGTGTAATCCGAATTGTCACCCTGCATGTCACCCTTGTATGTCTGATTCTGAGGTTGTGTCTACCAAGCCTTTAGACCCATTGCCTTGTGCTCCAAAGGGCCATATTAGAGGTCCTGATGGACTAGAAGCCATCTAGCAGCTGCTAAGAGGCAAGCTATATTCCTTCTGATTTAATACTGCATTTAAATTTGTGCCTAGAAGTGTTCCTGTCTGCTTCCTTTGTCTTTTTAATAATGCAAATAATCAAAAGACTGTAATGTTGTTTTAGATATGGCCTCTGTAAGGAAGAGTTGACAGAATGATGTCCTTTCTTCCAGTGGTCAATAGCTTTGACATACTGTATTAAAAGGGACATTCATGGTGGTGATTAGAGAGAGGTCTGTGACTAAGGAAGAGTAGAATTGGCACACTGTATCACCAACTGCTTTTTAAAATGCATATAAATATTATTGTGACTTCAAGCCTCTCCTTCAGTATCCCTAGCATTGGTGAGGTGCTCCTTCAGTGCGTCCCTTCTGTGGCATTGGTGTGGCAGCTCTCTTGCTAGGAGTGGTAGCAAAAGGGTTTCCTGGTACAATTGCCTCATTTCTGCATGGATTTCGGAGGCTTACTCCTCAACTGTAAATTCTGTGAAAGGAGTTCTAATACACTCTTTTAGTCTGTGAGGACATAATCTATTGTGACCCTGCTGGATTTCCTAAAGACTAATGTGAGGAATTACATAGTACAGTACTCTTTGAAAGTCCGATGCCAAGATAGATGGTTATTATCAGTGCAGTGCTTACTCCCTTGTTAAGGATATAAAAGGCAGCTCTTAAAGGCAGGAAGTTGACACCCATCTAATTGCATTGTAAATACACAGTTTGCCTGAAATTTCTCATGTGTAATCCTCTGACAGAGGTGACTGTTTTCTCTGTGGAGCATTTGGGTAATCATATAGCCTTAATAAGCACAACAGTTTGAATAATATTTCTTGTAAAGTAACAGACCGTATTTTGAATGTAAACTGAAATAGGAGTGTGTCGATCTGACTTCGCTGTGGTAGGAAATATATGTTTATTTGTGTAGGGTTTTTACAACAGTTTGATTTTTTGAATAATTTTGATGAATTCATGAACTTTATGGTTTGTAGATAGCAGAGCATAGAATATTGAGAGAGTACCTATATAAAACCATATCCATGAAGAAGGCGATTACCCAGATTTGAAGGTATTCTGACTGCTTAAAATATATGCAGAAAGTTTGAGATGGGGTGGATGTTTCTCCAAGAGATTATTTAAAACAAAGATCAGCTGAAATTAGAGCATCTAACTTCAGTAGGAAGCTCATTGCCTGGAAGGGAACACTTTTATATGTTGTTTTTAGCATTGAATATAAAATATTGTCATTCGTAGGTTCATTGTCATTTTAACAGCAACGTGGAGTGACTTTGAATAAGAAATGATGAAAGTTAATCAATCAAAATGTAGTACAGAAATTAACGGTTTATGAAACTCCTACAAGATAATGGGGAAGTTAACAAGAAATCTCCTTTATTTTAACAGTCCCATTAGAAAACATGAGAACTAATTTGATTTGTGTACCAGTGCTCAGTTTTAATTTGAATATATCCTGCATTTGTGAGCACAACTTGCCTCAATGCTATGAACTTTCAAACAGGAATTATTTAACAAATAATAATTGTCTTATGGGATTTATTAAGAAAGCTGACACAGATATGTTTGGGACATTAGAGCAGAACATTTTCATTATGCAACAATTTAAACATCTTAATTTGTTGGCAAGAGTAAACAATATTTTGGATATTGAAAGATAAGGGGGCTTTGGAGGGTAGGTTTGGATCTTCTTTTATGATCATTCACTTGTCTTTTTGCACCCAAAATGTTGTGTATGTCATATTTGAAATAGTGTGACAGAAATACTTTTTTGCATTATCTATCAGTGAAGGTACTCCCACTAAAAATTCCAGAGCACTAAAAAACTTACTGACAATTCACTCAACAGTAAAATTTTACACCACATGCTTTTAGTTTGCACAAAAGCATAGTCCATGGTAACAGAAAAGCCTATATGCATTTTGTTTCATCTGAGATCTGTTGTACTACGTGTTGTATAAAAAGCAGAATACAGTGTAGATAAAATATAAGTTATACCTTCTTTATTTATGTAATCACACACATTTATATATTTATGCTTATTTCAGATTGTGTATATACAGGCATATTTATGTAACGTGTAAGCAGTTTAATACCCTGGAAGTCATGACTGAAATTCTGCATAAATAATCAGGGGATTTTAAGCAGTATTGGTTACTACTGTTTGCATGCACAAATTAATTTTAAGAAGTCAAAGCAGTATGCTATGTGAAATAAAAAACACTTTGTTTAGCTTTTAACAGTAACATTTAATTCAGCAAATGCCTAAGACAGAGGTGGATAAAAGCTTTAGCAATTACATGGTGGTTGATAAGCTATATTAATGTTACCACAGTAACTTCTGTAGTTCACTTTAGTCTCTTCACACCTACTGATATATTTTTCTCATTGTTTGTTTAAATTCATCTTCTACTTAACAAACTTTCTTTGGGTGAATGTCACAGCATGTCATTAAGTTGTGATTTCTCCAAGTACTGTGACTGGATTAACATTATGCATTGACTTCTTCAGATCAAAAGATACAAACAGCAAAGGTCAAAGTTTAATAATACTACATGAGATCTTTCCTATGGAAGTCAAGTCAGCACTAGCAACATTACCTTATCTCCTCTGGCATTCAATGCAAGTTAATTAGGAAACATTCACCTTCATTACCTGTCATCAGTCTTTTTTTTCTTCTTTTATTTCTAGAGAAGGCCCTTAGGGTCTAACTAAAATAGCTGAGTTGCTATACAATCATTACAATAAACAAAAAGTAAGAGGTGTGCTCAGCTTTCTAGTGAACCAGAGTATATTAAGGAAATTCCTGGCAACTGAATACTTTAATTGGGGATTATACAGTTGGGATGTGTAGCCAAAGCAAAATCTGGGAAAAAAAATATATTATGTAGAACACACACAAGTATATTTATATATTGTGAAAAGTTATTTTAAAATTGGTGCTGCTGTTGGGACATTTCTGAATTTGGAAAGGACTTTTCCTGGTAGGTCCTGAAGTTGGAGACAGATAGAAAAGAAGGATTAAGTTAATGAAATGCAGAGCTAAGTGAATTGCACATGGAAATTTGGATTCAAAGTTACACGTCACTACAGTTTAAACACTAAATAATAAAAACCTGGATTTGAGGTGTTAGTATATCATAGGTGACACTAACCATGAACCACTGGAAGAAAAATGTTCAGGGTAAAGACCTATATAAATCATCCACTTTGGGGCTGGCAGTAATCTTACCTGGTATTAACGATCTATAAATACTAGACATCTCATTCAAGCAGGCTATGCCAACATCCTTCTATAGTTAATGAAGTGAGAAACAAATTCCCAGGAACCCTCCCTTCTCAGGAGTACCTAAACTGTTGAGATCGTTCAAAGAATCATAGAATAGTTAGAGTTGGAAGGGACCTTAAAGATCATCGAGTTGCAGCCCCCCTGCCATGGGCAGGGACACCTCCAACTATACCAGGTTGCTCAAAGCCCCATCCAGCCTGGCCTTGAATACTTCCAGGGATGGGGCAGCCACAATTTTTGCTTGCTTCATAAAGTAATTATGGTTTCTAAAGAAAAATCTAAAAGAATCTAGTTGAAATCTAAATAAATTAATAAATGAATACTGAAAAGTATTTCAATAGGTATTCAGATGTTCAAGATAAAATCCAAAAAACAAACAAAAACTCAACCATCTTCCATAAAAATGTGAATTTCTGTTACTAAATATAGCCAGAATTGATGGACTGAATTACTTGTCTTCATGTATCTCAAGGATTTGGGGGATGAACAGAAATCCCTGAAGATTTGAGGTCAGTTGATTGGCTTAGGACATACCTATCCTGCATGGAGGGCACGGAGCTCAGCATAAAGCTTATTCAGAGGAGGCACTTTACATAATAGATCAATATTATGCATCTTGGAAAAGGAGAGTAAGGTTGCTGTGCAATTTTCATTCTCCTTGGAGAGAGGAGTCCTGGAGTTTAGTCTCAGACCCTGAAGGCACTCCAACCCCACTCTTCCATGGAAACACTTTATTCCCCAGGCACTTTTTCAACTGAGCAAGATCAGCCTGGAAGCACTCTGGTTTTCCAATGGAAGCTGTGACTCTGAAATAATTTCATATATGTAGAATAAAAAATGAGATCAAACTCTTCTGTCAGTGTTCATTTGGGGATGAGGAGCCTGTAATGTAGTTCTGGCACTGACAGTGTTGCTGTGTTGTGTGCACCAAGCATGATACAAAATGTTCAGTCCTTGCAACAAGGCTTGCAGTCAAATCTCTGCTCTTGTTCAGTCAATTGTTTTGATTGTTGGGCTCCTGATTTGAACTCTTTTATACTTACTCTGTTTTGTGTTTTGGGCAAATTTTGAACTCATGATTTGAAACCATATTTGGAAACCAGAAGAGAAGAGGTGTGATGAATGCAGAGCTGGAAATTTGTTTCTAAAAGAACTCTTATAGTTATTTTTGTCTGCTTCAAGTTTTTTTGTCAGTTTACGTCTTCCCATGTGATTTTAATTCTATGCTACTGTATTTAGTGTTGCCATGAGAGCACACAGCTTTACAGCCAGGCTGACAAACAGTCATCTTGCCTTAGTGGAATTGTTGAAGCCTCATGCTGTTCACAGCAGGAAGTACATTAAATACATTTGTTCCACTTCATTCACATTCGATGGGCAAGCAGCCATTCAGACTTCTTCTTGACATTTCTACATCAAGACTGGGAAAGCAAAGGACTCAAGTTTATGTCAGAGGTTTGCATACCATTTTCCTTATACCTGCTCAACAGAATCGATCACTGGTATCATCCACGTGATGGAGAGTAGCATTGTCTGGGAATATTTTACAGCTGAGTAGACTGGATGATGATATGATGATGATCATGATGTGATAATGCAGAAAGACAACATTAGACGTCAAACAGATTAATTCTTCAGTCTTCTGGAGATTTCTTTTAAACATTTGCTGTCACTACTGATAATTAGGTTTTGGAAAACCAAAATTTGATGATGTTCTGCAAATCAGCAGCTACTGTCCCGGT
Organism: Thinocorus orbignyianus; assembly: GCA_013400375.1. Lineage (NCBI taxonomy): Eukaryota > Metazoa > Chordata > Aves > Ciconiiformes > Thinocoridae > Thinocorus > Thinocorus orbignyianus. The sequence goes on from VXBW01002579.1 coordinate 232,822, forward strand.
TTGAGGTAAAACGGAACCTCTCTCTCCTTTCTTTGCGGGGTGAGGGGAAGGGCCACCTGTCATTCTTATTGGCCAGTTCAGCCTTAAACACCACACTTCCTCAGAGTAGTAAAGTCCATATTGACATTTACTATCAATAGCCTGAAAAGAGGCAGAAAGTCAGTGCTGCAATGCTACCTTATAAATGTATGCTCTGCATTGCATGACTCAGTAGGCATACAGCATCAACAAATTTGTGGTGTGTGTACTGAGCCAAATTTCCAGCTGATGGAAATTAAATATTTTATTAGTAACGTGGTTTGTCAGAGGGACGTCTTTATCTCACTAGGCTATCTAGATTCTCCTTATTTCCACTGGCCTCAGAGGCAGGCAATCAAATGTGTCTTTTTCTTTTCAACATAGGTGTGCCATGACCTTAAACTGAAGGAGTGGTTGGTTGATCTTGGTAGTTACTATCTGCCAGACAAATAGTCCAGTTCTAGGTACAAACTGGACATTATAGGCAGAGCATGCTCAGTGTTGGACGACTGGAGTCATGATTTGGCCAAATATCCTTCATTGTTCTCTGGAGATGGCTAGAATAACAAACTAGTTGTTCTTTTTTCCTCCATATAGCCATTTTTGGCTACTTTCTCCTTTTCTGTTTTTAAAGTACCTATAGGCACTGATGCCTCTGGCACTTCTGTGCAGCTTTTAACTTCTTTTGTCCTCTCATTAGGTAAAATCTCTGTGTGAACCCTCCCCTCTCCCCAATCTGTGGCAGATGGCCAGATTGGCAACTAATCAAGGGAAAAAGTGGAGGACAGCCAAATTATGACACATGTTATACTCCCAGTTCTCTTTACTTACAGTTCCTTATTATCACCAGTTCAAAAGAGTGAAAAATGTTCAATTTATGATGATAGTCTTAAAGATTTTGGAAAGTCCCTGTTTTCTATCTGTCACAGAAATAAATTAATGTCATATCTTACAGTAAAGCATTCTATAGAGGCAACTGGGCACATTTATGATTTGCTTTTTTACCATTATCTGTTACTGACAGTTTGTTGTATGTGTATGTATGCAGGTACACACAAACCATATTCATATGAATTACAGATGTTGGATTAATCTCATCTTCATTTAGTTGCTTATAACTAAAAATACAGGCTCCTTTAAAGACCATGACTGTCAGACAGCACTTTGTCATATTTATTTCAGATTATTCCATTCCAATAGAGGACTTAGCTGGTGGAGCAACATACCTCTAAGCCTTCACAACTGCAGGTTCTTAAATGGTTAGCTTATGTGTGCTTTAGTATAGTTCTATGTAATCTATAGCAATTTTTCTAGAATAGTGTTGAAATGTAGAAAACAGCTTTTGAGTTTTGTACCTAAAGCACATAAAATAATTGATAAGCAGAAGGTATGAAATTACATGATCTATAGAAAATCAATACTTTCTGCTAAATCTAGAATTAGTTAAATGAGATTATGTTCTTAGGTGCATTGATACTGTTTTCCAGAGCCTAATGGATCATTGGTTTATGACAGTTCACTCAGGAGTGCACTGAAAATTTCTCTCCTGTCTTTCTGTAGCATGTTATATTACTTATGGCTTTTGTACTACAAATCTGATATTTATCATAGATTGCTTGAAAATGTAATAAATGTCTAGCAAACCATTCTAAATTAACCATTTATTCTTGGTTGGTTGAGATCATAGGGAATTAATTTATTGACCTAGTCAGTGCTTTGTATGTTTAAGGTTTGGATAATCAAGTTCTGTTCAACATCATGGTGCATTCAGTTTTCCTAAGGTTTCCTCATGTCATCTTGATTCCTCCAAAGCTCCTTGTGCTGAGACTTTGCCACTTTGCTCATACTGAACAACAGAGCAACCAATGTACTCCACTGGGCTTTAATGATGTTGATTCTCCTTTTGAATGTGTAAATCAACAAGGGATTAACTCAGTTATTATCTCATATTACTGTCTGTCAGGCAACTCTTTTCTCTGACACGAATGGGGTCAGAAGTCCAAAAGAGAGAATTCAAGAACTTTTACAGCAGAGCGTATTTTCTGTCATTAGAGCTCTGCTTTTGTGGTCTGATGAGTCTGGCTCTTGTTCTGTTTTCACTTCTGTCCTGCCTTCTCTGCTGCGTCCCATCCCCATATTTAGTTCCTCTAAAGGGAGTGTTAAAGATATCTTGCATATTGTTCTTTTCAGACCTCAGTGGGCTAAATGTGTTCTTGTTGTCTGTGGGCAGAAAAACCTGTAAAAAATTACTTCTGCCAGTTAAGCAAATTAGACATAACTAGCATTGCGGCTGAACAGTAAATGTCAAAAAATCCAAAATTAGAATTATGGTAGTGTCTTTCTTAGCCTGTCATGTGATATAGTCAAGATATCTCCAATCTGTAAGTCTGTGTGTACATATGGGCAGAAGAAAGAGCTTAATCACTATCCACAAGAATGGATAGGATCATACATTTCTGTTTAAAATGCGTATTAAGCTGTGCCAGAAATGATAGACAAATACCAACAGTCACTGCAAAAACAAAGAATTTTACATTTCTTGATTATGCTGTTCCTCTTCTATGCACCGTTTGTAGTAATGATAGTTATAATAATAGTGCATTCCTTCTTCTTCATTTATTCTTCAAAGAAACCAGTCACATTTGCTACGTGGATAAGATTCAGATTTGTAATTCGTTTGGTTAAAGTGAAGTTAACAGCCTTACCTCTGTGCCTGATAAGATCATGCAACAGATCCTTCTGGAAGATACATAGAAACATACATAAGACAGAAGTTATTAGAGACAGCCAACATGGCTTCACCAAGGATAAATCATGCCTCACTAATCTGGTGGCCTTCTATGTGACTGCATCAGTGGTCAAAGGAAGTGGAAGTTTAGATTGCATACTAGGAAAAATGTCTTTACTGAAAGGGTCCTCAAGCATTGGAACAGGTTGCCCAGGGAAGTGGTTGAGTCACCATTGCTGGAGGTATTTAAAAGATGGGTAGATGTGGTGCTTATGGACATGGTTTAGTGGTGGACTTGGCAGTGCTAGATTAACAGTTGGACTTGATCTTAAAAGATTTTTTCCAACCTAAACAATTCTATGATTCTATGCTACAGATGTCATCTACCTAGACTTTAAGGCCTTTGACACAGTCCCTCCCAACATTCGTACCTATGAATTAGAGAGACAAGATTTTGATCGACGGACTGTTAGAGGGATAAGAAATGAGCTAGATGTCCACATCCAGTTACATTCAATGTTTCAATGTCCTAACAGACACCACTAGTGAATGATGTTCCTTAAGGATCCATACTGGGACCAATACTATTCAATATCTTCATCAATGACATTGTGGGATTTAGTGTACGCTCACCAAGTTTGCAGATGACACTAAGCTGAGTGATGCAGTTGAGAGGCTTGAAGTAAAGGATGCCGTCATGAGGGCTCTTGTCAGGCTTCAGGAGTGGACCCCTGCAAACTTCATGGCCCACTAAGTTTAGGAAGGCCAAGTGCAGAGCCCTAAGTTGGGGCCACCCTCAGTATCACTACAGATGTTGAATGGTACCCCACCTCTTGCCCAGGACTTGGAGATATTTGTGAATGAAAAATTGGACATGAGCCAGCAATACAGAAAGCCAACCATATCTTGGGCTGCATCAAAAGAAGCATGGCCAGCAGGTCAAGGGAGGTGATTCTGCCCCTCTTTTTCACTCTTGTGAGATCCCACCTGGAGTACTGTGTCCAGCTCTGGAGCCCTCAGCACAAGATGGACATGGACCTGTTGGAACAGATCCAGCACAGGGTCATGAAAAAGATCAGAGGGCTGGAGCGTGTCTCCAATGAAGACAGGTGAGAGAAAGGGTTGGGGTTGTTCAGCCTGGAAAACAGAAGGCTCTGGGGAGACCTTATTGCAACGTTTTAATATATAAAGGGTGCTAATAAAAAAGATAGAGACTTTTTACCAGAACCTTTAGTGAAGCAAGTTTTAAACGGAAAGAGTTACATTGGACATAAGGAAGAAAGTTTTTACATGGGGGGCTGTGAGACAGTGGAATAAGTTGCCCAGAGAAGCTGGAAATTCCATCTCTGGAAATGTTCAAGGTCAGATTGAATAGGGCATTGAGCAACCTGGTTGGTGTCCCCACCCATGGCAGGGGTTTTGGACTGGATGATTTTTAAAAGTCATTTCTGACCCAAACCGTTCTGTGATGCTATGAAAAATTACTCTCAAAAATGTATAATTTGGATTTATTTTGATCTTTAGAATAATATTCTATGCTTTTCTCAAAGTCTAATGTCATCCGCTGCATAAAGAGCTCACACATTTTCAGCATGCATTTACTTTTATGGAGGTCCAGGAATTCTGCCTTTGCTATTGAGTCTCCACAATTTCCTTGCCATCTTCCTATCAGCTCTCATTACCAAACAACAAAATGCTTGTTTATAATCCAAAAGCCTTACTAGTACTATTTGCCAACCAGTGGAAGTCTCAGCTGGGAAGAAGATACAGTTGTCATCACTATGACTTCGGGCTTTAAGATCTTAGAGATCAGGGTCATGATTTAAGCGGATCATGTTACATGGTATCATAAAGAAAACGTTCATAGAATGAGTTATTGCAATTGTGTGGTTATATTTCTTGATATGAGTGTGAGTGTGAGGAATGCACTTTGAAAGAGCAAAGATGAAAATATTCTTCTCAGAAAACCTGTATTTGCAAATGTACTTAATGCACTGAGATTCTTTATACAGACTGCTTTTTCTGCAAGGCCCAATAGTAAACTAGTTTTTCAACTAAAATGTGAAAAACATATTTAGAAATGGATAAATGCTTTATCTTTTTGTAACCTGATTTCTAAAGTGCTGCTTCGCATCTCCTACCATTTATGTTTGTAGGTGTCCTCATATGTTATCTCATGCATGAATCACTGACTGTGAGCTCCTTCATGCTTGGTCTCCTTGTGAGGTACCTTGTGTGTGGTATATTTAAATATCACTGCCAAGCCTTCCCATCTATCTGCCTGCCTCTGTTTTATCAGTTCATTGAAAATTTGTTACTGGTGCCATTTCCTGGGCTTCTTATGTAAAAATAATCTCATTCTTTTAAAAAATAGCATGTTTAGAAGATTCTGAGTTGGTTCCATGCTCTGTGGGAGGTCTTGCCAGTAGGAAAATGATATGTGAAAATCAGACCGTTGCTGCAGATAATACCATCACATTTGGGTGTGTCCCCAAATTCCAAAGTGTTTATTTCTTCACCTGTTAGCCTTTATGTTTTTATTTACATTGGTAAATGAGGCAATTATCTGCATTATGAAACAGTTTGAGCAAGTGACTGGAACTTGAAGTACTTATAGATGAAAAAATGTTTTGGCCTCTGAATCTGGACATAGGAGAAGCTTCCCTGACCCCTGTGATAGCTCCAGTGATATCAAAGACTGTAGGTTATATCCTGAGAGTGTATGCCATGTTCATAACAATATTACTTCTACTAATAAATATTTTCACTTACATGTTAGTTCACATATATATGAATTTGTTGTTTTGGAAAGGTAACATTTCTCAACAAATCAACAAAGGTAAATGAAGTGCTTCCAAGAGAAGGTCATTTTTAATAGTCATCCTCATACATTAGTGTCAGATGCTGGAATAGGCTGCCCAGGGAGGTGGTCAAGTCACCACCCCTGAATGTTTTTGAAAGTCATTTAGATGTGGTGTTTGGGGATATGATGTAGGGGAGAACTTTGTAGAGTGGGGTTGATGGTTGGACTTGATGATCTGAGGGTCTTTTCCAACCTGAACAATTCTATGATAAGCCTTTCTCCTGAAATCCCAGTTATAGATGGGAGACTCTGTACAGAGTTACTGTGTGTCATAAATTAATTAAACGTGAATCATACATAATGTTGTTCATAGCAGTTATTGATCTTGATTTACACTGTGTTACTTTACTGAAATTACTGGGATAAATTGCATAAAATAAAAGTAATTCAGTGATGAAGCAGCCCAGTCAATGTATGGCATTGCTTTTGTAGTTAAAAAAAAAAAAAGAAAAGTGTGGCCTCTTATGAAATAGAACTGGATTCGGTGAAGTTTGCATTAATTTGCGTCTGTCCTTTTACCTGTTATAATGTTTACAGCATCCTTTAAAAAATCATTGTAAGTTGGCTAGACAGAAATGGACTGTTGAGACAAATGGAAATGCAAACATTATTTGCTTGAGATAATGTGTGGCAATTTGCCTGCAACTAGTAATTTTGATTCTGAGGTGAATTTGCTTTTTGATTGCAAAAGTTGTGACAACAGTGCTCAGAAAATGAAAGCTGTTAAAATTGCAACATATGAATTTGAAAAGTAATCTGTTTTGACCACATCAAATAAAAAGCTATTGGCATTTGCACAATAGGTACCTGCTCCAGAACTGAGCTCTGACTGTAATCTTGACCCCTGCTTCTACAGCATTCAGCAAAAATAAATGACTTGGCAAATTAAATTCATTGTGCTAAATGCAAGCTCAGTTGCTTGCATAGCTTCAAGTATGTGTAAATAGCTGCACAATGGTGCTACCTAGTTGCAGATGTTAGAGTCTTCTTTGATAATATCATAATATAAACCTTTTGCAATGGACAGTTTTTCTGAGCTTTTCTTTTGCTCCCATTAAAATGTATACATGAGAGAGATGACGGAAGTTGACCTTTACTGCTATTAAATAGTAAATGCCTGTTCCTTCTTAAATCTAGTGGAATTCTGGTTCTTAACTGGTCTACCTACAACAACACTTCATGTTTGGAAAGGTGGTCTCTTGTGTTAAATATAGACTCAGCGGCTCAGTCATTTGATGCTAACCGTAATAATGAAATGTAAGTAAGCTTTGTGTAGGGAGGTGTATGTTGTCTTGGTATGAGCCAGATCAGGTCCAGAGGAATTCTGACCACGTTTTTCTGTCGTTATGTCCAAGCTATTTGGCTGTGTCAGCCATCAGGGCTCATTACTTTGGACTCAGAATTGCACTAGCATCTTGAGACTGTACCAGAACAGACTGGTAAGCTTGCAAAGCACTGTTTTGCACCTTCTGCATGACCACAAAAGATGTCTGCTAGCTCTGGCAACCTATAATGCTCACTTCATAGCTTTGTTTGTACTGTGTGTGGAAAGAAGGAAGGCAAAAGCTTTGTAGGAATAAACCATTCAAGACCANGCATGTTTAGAAGATTCTGAGTTGGTTCCATGCTCTGTGGGAGGTCTTGCCAGTAGGAAAATGATATGTGAAAATCAGACCGTTGCTGCAGATAATACCATCACATTTGGGTGTGTCCCCAAATTCCAAAGTGTTTATTTCTTCACCTGTTAGCCTTTATGTTTTTATTTACATTGGTAAATGAGGCAATTATCTGCATTATGAAACAGTTTGAGCAAGTGACTGGAACTTGAAGTACTTATAGATGAAAAAATGTTTTGGCCTCTGAATCTGGACATAGGAGAAGCTTCCCTGACCCCTGTGATAGCTCCAGTGATATCAAAGACTGTAGGTTATATCCTGAGAGTGTATGCCATGTTCATAATATTACTTCTACTAATAAATATTTTCACTTACATGTTAGTTCACATATATATGAATTTGTTGTTTTGGAAAGGTAACATTTCTCAACAAATCAACAAAGGTAAATGAAGTGCTTCCAAGAGAAGGTCATTTTTAATAGTCATCCTCATACATTAGTGTCAGATGCTGGAATAGGCTGCCCAGGGAGGTGGTCAAGTCACCACCCCTGAATGTTTTTGAAAGTCATTTAGATGTGGTGTTTGGGGATATGATGTAGGGGAGAACTTTGTAGAGTGGGGTTGATGGTTGGACTTGATGATCTGAGGGTCTTTTCCAACCTGAACAATTCTATGATAAGCCTTTCTCCTGAAATCCCAGTTATAGATGGGAGAAAACTTGATTACCATTTTGTATGTAATAGTTAACTAGTTGTTGAAAAATTAATCTTCAGTTTAAAGGCACACGTTTTGAATGAGTTGAGTACAGCATGGCTTCATGCTCTCAAATGTCTCTATTCTCTGTGATTAATGCGTACTCTGGGGCTCGTCTAGTTATTACTGAACCATTGTGAATCACAACTTGACATTAATCACAACCAGAATTATCTCAGTTCCTCAGGCTGTAAAGAACGCTTCAGGCTCTCCTTGCAGTAGGGATGGGACTGACAAGAAAAGGTGAAGAGTAGGTAACCAGAGTTGGGGTATCACTGTAGCCATCTCACTGCTGCCCCCAGTCTTACAGCAAGGGCTACAGTCTACTTCCTTTACTGTGCTACTTTGCTGACATTTGAGTTTTACTTATTGATGTAGCAGAGATGTGAGGTGTGCATTCCAGGCGGGTGCTGCTTCTGATGGTACTTTGCGTAGAGAAACTGAAGCATGGATGCGATTCAACATAAAGCGTGAGTTAAAATGAAAAGGTCTGTACAGAGTTACTGTGTGTCATAAATTAATTAAACGTGAATCATACATAATGTTGTTCATAGCAGTTATTGATCTTGATTTACACTGTGTTACTTTACTGAAATTACTGGGATAAATTGCATAAAATAAAAGTAATTCAGTGATGAAGCAGCCCAGTCAATGTATGGCATTGCTTTTGTAGTTAAAAAAAAAAGAAAAGTGTGGCCTCTTATGAAATAGAACTGGATTCGGTGAAGTTTGCATTAATTTGCGTCTGTCCTTTTACCTGTTATAATGTTTACAGCATCCTTTAAAAAATCATTGTAAGTTGGCTAGACAGAAATGGACTGTTGAGACAAATGGAAATGCAAACATTATTTGCTTGAGATAATGTGTGGCAATTTGCCTGCAACTAGTAATTTTGATTCTGAGGTGAATTTGCTTTTTGATTGCAAAAGTTGTGACAACAGTGCTCAGAAAATGAAAGCTGTTAAAATTGCAACATATGAATTTGAAAAGTAATCTGTTTTGACCACATCAAATAAAAAGCTATTGGCATTTGCACAATAGGTACCTGCTCCAGAACTGAGCTCTGACTGTAATCTTGACCCCTGCTTCTACAGCATTCAGCAAAAATAAATGACTTGGCAAATTAAATTCATTGTGCTAAATGCAAGCTCAGTTGCTTGCATAGCTTCAAGTATGTGTAAATAGCTGCACAATGGTGCTACCTAGTTGCAGATGTTAGAGTCTTCTTTGATAATATCATAATATAAACCTTTTGCAATGGACAGTTTTTCTGAGCTTTTCTTTTGCTCCCATTAAAATGTATACATGAGAGAGATGACGGAAGTTGACCTTTACTGCTATTAAATAGTAAATGCCTGTTCCTTCTTAAATCTAGTGGAATTCTGGTTCTTAACTGGTCTACCTACAACAACACTTCATGTTTGGAAAGGTGGTCTCTTGTGTTAAATATAGACTCAGCGGCTCAGTCATTTGATGCTAACCGTAATAATGAAATGTAAGTAAGCTTTGTGTAGGGAGGTGTATGTTGTCTTGGTATGAGCCAGATCAGGTCCAGAGGAATTCTGACCACGTTTTTCTGTCGTTATGTCCAAGCTATTTGGCTGTGTCAGCCATCAGGGCTCATTACTTTGGACTCAGAATTGCACTAGCATCTTGAGACTGTACCAGAACAGACTGGTAAGCTTGCAAAGCACTGTTTTGCACCTTCTGCATGACCACAAAAGATGTCTGCTAGCTCTGGCAACCTATAATGCTCACTTCATAGCTTTGTTTGTACTGTGTGTGGAAAGAAGGAAGGCAAAAGCTTTGTAGGAATAAACCATTCAAGACCACTTGAAAAGCTCAAGCATGAGTTCAGTTGTAATGACTGGTTCTCCTCGTTCCAATATCCAAATATGTCATGGTGGCAAGTCTTGTTTTCTTCTATTTTTTCTCTTCTCCTTAGAATATATCCATATATATATATATATATATACACATATATTTATATATGTATTTATCACTGGAAGCATGTATCACTGAAAATCACTTTAGAATTAAGGTTTATTGAGGTGTCAGCACAAAGAGTCTTTTTTTTTTGTTTGTCCTTTTGTCCTGCCTGTCCTGCCTGATGTATTATTTACACTGGCAGCCCAAACTGATTGTGGCTCCTTGCATATCTTACAACCTACCTACTCTTTTGCTGTGACCCTCTAAAGCAGATTGTAAGGATATAATTCTAAAAAAAAAAAAAAAAAAAAAAAAAAAAATCCTTCTTGGAAATAGATATTTTTGTTCTCTTTCATTGATTTTCTGATATACATTCAAAGATAGACCTATTTCTAGCAGCATGAGAAGTGTGTTTGTTTTCCTGTTTGATGACTGACTAGTGCTGTAGTTGATATACACACCTGACTCTCTGAGTGCAAAGGCAAGACAAAGATTTCATTTCTGTGCCAAGAAACCTGGGACTAAAGCTCCTAACCTTTCTCCTCTGATTATTGTAACTTCATGCCAGTGAAATCTGTGGGTCGGAACAGAAAAAAACCAAACCTCTTTTTAAACTTCCTCTTACTTCTGTAAGAGGAACCATTAAATTTGCAGTGGTCTCTCTCCAGAGTGATTACTAGATTAAAGACTTGCTGTAAGTGAGCCTGCAGTTGTTGAGCAGAGTGTTTTCCAGCCGTGACCTGGGAAAGACAATGCTCTCCCTGTTAGTAGCTTGGCTTTGCTGCTGCCCCTGGGGAGCTACTAACAGAGCTTACAGGAAATGAACTTAGAAAACATTTGTAAGGATTTGTTTCCTGGGATGGGTAACCAAGCAGAATGTGTCTTTCATTGAAGATACATGCCTCAAAAAGTGTGAAAAACTCAGTCTGGAATACAAGGCAAGCTAACTGAGGGTTCAGGCATTTTTATGTTTGGCTGTGACTACAGGAACAAACAGTTAGTGAGGATGCTTCTTCAGTGGTGGTAAAGAAAGCATTAGGGTAACACTACAAGAAACCAACAACACTTTCTTTTACATTTTTCACCTAGTTTAAGGCAGGTCATCTAAGTTCCCTGTGTAGCCAGTGAGAAGAAGGGAATGCTTCCACATCTCCACAGGTTTTACTCACTGCAGTGGGTGAGCCATTCCACCTCTCTGTATGCTTATTATGCTGGGAAACTTCCTGGCATTGCCTATCCTTGTCCTTGAAAACTGAGAGCAAGCAAGCTGTGAATATGAGTAACTCTCACTTACATGCTTAAAATGAGGTGGGGCCAAGTCCAGATTTAATTCCGGAACTACCAGGACATCAATATAGAGAGAATAGGATTATAAAACTGAGATTAGATTTGGGAAAGTGTACGAAACTTTAAAAACACTTGTTTAAGAAATGACATGTATTAGATTTGATAGTATTTTTAACTACCTTGATCTAACCAGTGACACATTTGTAACCATTTGTTCTTAGTAGATGTTCTGTGTTTTTAACCCCTGGAGGGTGGATGAACCTTTATCCACCTTGAAAGTTTTAGACTGAAATGGCACATTTCTTTGAAGATCTAATATCCAGTCTCAGTATCCCTGTAAGCAGAACTCTCAGCAAAGTTAAGAGTAATTATACAAGAAAGTCTAAAGAGTGTATCCTATTTACCTACTAAAAATGTTTCAGATACGAGCTTCACAGTCCCAAATATCAGTGCAGCTGCTGACAGCCCAGTACTTATAGGCAAATAATATAAGATTAATGTGTTTCTGTCTGTGCACACAAACACACACACATTTAAATCCACATTAGTTTGAATAAAAAAAAAAAAATAAATTGGAACTGAAAGCCTTTCATCTACCAGAGCTAGACATTTGCCAAGTTTGTCTTTCATCCTGGAAAGGTTGATGACTTTCATAATGCTCAAGCAGTTCCATGAATCAGCACTGTATGAATTTAGTAAATACACTCAGTTCTATTGATTTGTTACAACCCATTATTTTAGTTTTATCAGATAAGTAGAGAGGCATCTACATTTATTTTCACTGATGTGGAATATTAAGGGGTTTTGTTTGCTTGGGTTTTAATAATTTATTTTGGCAGTTCTGAAATACAGGAAAAATCTTGAAAGCAGAAGAGAAAATACTTATATTCAAAATATTATATTTTATGCAGTTTATGTATACAAATCCAAAATACATAAAAACTGCTATCTTCTCAGATAAAAGTTTGTCTTAGTAGTAACTGAGTAACTGCTTTATATTACTTCTGGTTAGTTTTAGTTAAAATCCTATCAGCTGTCTGTAAAAAGAAACAAGCAATTTACCACAGAGGAGACTGTTGCCATACACTGTGTGGTCAGTCAGATTGTCCTCAAGTACTTCAGAAAAACATAAATATTTTCCTTGTCTGATTATTCGAGAAGCCTCTCCAAATCTTCATGATACAACATCTTCACAATATTTGGCTTCATTGAGCTCAGTTGTAGTCCAAAACAGGTTCTTCAACTCCCAAACATTTGTTCCACTGTAAGAGAAGTCATAGGTTTTGCATATAAAATTAAGATTAATATTTGGCTGAATCGTGGAAATGATGGGCCCAACTTCCACTTGCCCTTAAAAAGGATTTATGTCTCTGCGATTGTGTAAATTGTACCTTTTCTGTATGCTGGCATAGCTCTGTAGAACTATAAACTTTTTCAGTAATTTCCTTTTATTTTTTTCTTTTTTTTTTTTCTATGCCTGATGAAGGGGAAGTATTCATCATGCCACTGATTAATCACTATGGTCTTTTTGAACTTAATTTGAGTTGACCATATGCTGTATGGTATTTTCAAGCACATTTGTGATATTGTTACCTCATGATTATAATAAATTCTCACTAGGCTACATAAGAAAATTGTGCTGAAATAAAAAGAGAATTTGTGTAGGTCTTCCAATTAACATCCCAGCCACTGGGCAAGGTAGGTGGGATTTTTGCTGCACAGTGGGAAAACTGAGGCACTGGCTGTGTGTGCTTACTCTTATATGCTTGAAACAGGAATGAAAGATAGCAAAGGGAAGCTGATATACATCCAGGATGAAGCTGCACTATGTTCTTAAGCCTGTTTACATTGTGAAATTGTTGTGGGTAGAAAAACTGAAAAGGGAAGAAAAATGAGGATAAAAAAAAAGGTCTGTTAAGGGAGATTTGCTTTGCTTTTTGGTCTTCTTTCTTATAAACTGTGAAACTTAAATATTAAGATAAAAGACTATTCACATCCCAGTTTTCATCAAAGAAGATTGATTTTGTTTTAAATATTAGATGTGGAAGAACTAAAATTAAGTATTTGCCCCTTTGGTTAGCTGGAAAACATTTCCAAAGCAGCTCCAGTTATACATCATGTTTCAGTCTGGTTTTAGCAACAGGAATCTGTAAGAACATTTAAGTTAAGGCTTCATTATCTATATTCACCTTTGCCTGTTTGCAGCAAAGTGAAAAATGCAAGGAATTTTCTGACCTGTGCACAGGACCCAGCTCAAATAAGTTTAATGAGATAATGCATTTGGTTTTGTACCCAGATTTGTACTTGCTGACACGCAAAGCTGAAAATGTGGGAGGTAAGGAAAAGAGCACAGTGTTGATATAACAATTTCTGCCCCAAAATAGGCAAACCAATACTTGAAAAGGAGCCAAAAATACCTAGCAAAATTCTAAGCCTTAAAAATAAACCTTCTGAGAAAAGAAAAGTGCTCTCCATCGTCTAGTGTGTATTTTATTCTCTCTTCTTACCTTCACCGTAAGGTAAAGAAACATTTATGGACGTTATCTCTTTTTTACCAGAACCAACTTTCTACTTTGGGAATGATGAATACTATGTTGACGAGAGTGCTGGCTATGTTGAGGTACATGTCTGGAGGACTGGAACTGATCTGTCTAAAGCTGCGTCCGTTACAGTGAGGTCTCGCAAATCCGAACCAGTAACTGCAGAGGGTAAGTTATTGTTTTGCTATAGTTTCACAACACAGCTCAACAACAAATACTAGTACGTTCAGTCTTGATATAGATTCAGCTATGTAAGATGAAGTGTCTTTTGCTCTTAGCAGATCTTTCTTCTTAGAACAAATTAAGCAGTTACAGAATTTCTCTCAAAGAAACAGGAATAAGAGCAACTATTAAGTCCAACATTAAGAGAAATGCCTTCAGATACTCGTATAAAACAGTATCCCACAAAGACAGCAGATTACTGCCTCAACAGTATACTCTAGACACAGTGTTATAATCACTGGCAGCGTGCAGAGTTTGCTCCTCTTGTTTTTACTGTAAACAGTGAGAAATTATTATCTAGTATCCTGTTCAGCAAGGGCATTGCTACAGCTGTGTGATTTAGTAATGCTTTGACAGAACTTTTGTCTGCAGAATCAAGCGTTAGTGAAATTTTTTTTCTCCTTTTCGTTGGTAGCTGGAGTAGATTATGTAGGCATCAGTCGTAATTTGGATTTTTCCCCTGGAGTCAATATGCAGACATTTCGTGTGGTAATTCTGGATGACCTTGGACAACCGGTGTTAGAAGGAACTGAGAAGTTTGAGCTTGTGCTAAGGATGCCCGTGAATGCTGCTCTTGGAGAACCCAGCAAGGCCACCATCTTCATTAATGACTCTGTCTCTGACTGTGAGTAATAATTGTTTGTACTTTTAGATTTATGCAGGAGATGGATGACTGCAATACACAGATAGCACTTTTCCATTTGAATCACACATTTTAGCTATAGAAAATGTGTTAAATCTTTTGGTACCTAGTTGCTTATGTTATATATCTGGTACTACATGACATCACTAAGTTTAAAATAGTGGAGGGAAAATACAGTAACTTTTGCAATTATACTTTACATATGCTCTTTATGTTTTTCTGCCCAGTGCCTAAGATGCAGTTTAAAGAATCTGTATATGTAGGCAATGAAAATGATGGACAGATTTCTACCATGATATACAGGAGTGGTGATATCCGATACACATCCACTGTGAGGTGCTATACAAGGCAAGGTTCAGCTCAGGTAATGATGGACTTTGAAGAACGTCCTAATACTGACAGTTCCATCATCACATTCCTTCCTGGTAAGCTCTTGGTGTTATTTTAGAAGCCTTCAGACTACAGTGTTTTGTTTTGTTTTGCCTTCTTTTGCTTTGGTTGTTTTGTTTTAATTGTGTCTTCTCATGAAGTAGTGCCAAAAAGGCTGCTCTGGAAAGCCAAAGTTTTTTTCCATACACAGTGGGTAGAGTGCACACAAATGATGTGTCTTTTTGCTTTGCTTCTGATCTCAAGGGATAATCAATAGCAGCTAAAGGGACATATCTTCACAGAGATCCTTCCTGAGTGCCAGTCTTTCTGGTTCATGATAGCAAAAGCAGATTTAGAGTAACACAATAACAGAAGGACACACCTGCTCTCAAAAATGGAACTTCCGAAGCTCTGTTCTGTTAGGCAGATTTCTCATAAATACATTTGACTTGCACTGAAATGAGTAATAGACCTTTTAACAGGTATATAACTCTGTTTCTGTTCAATTTTCTTTTCCAGGGAGGCTTTCCTAAGGTAGTTCACCAGTATCATGTACTTAATATCTCATATCAGAGACGAAACACAAATAAATCAGGTGTTACTACCTTCAAAGAATATTACCTGATTCCCTCTAGTTGTGCAGAAGACAGTTTAATCTTTTAGGTTTTTTAAGCTTACACACACATAATATTTTTTACAAGCCATACTGTCATCAGTATGAAATCTTTGGTATGCCCTTATCACAGAAATGACAAGCTTCATATTTCTTTATACATGTATCACATTTGTAAAGTGAGTTGTGAGGTCTATCTTTGTTTAGAGCTAGCCTCAGTTTATAGTCTGTCATCTACCCCGTGCTTTTGCCATTGCTTCTGTGCAACCAGGAAAGAGAATTCAACTTGTTAGGATCAGTGGATCTGACCCCTTATGAAGTGACTTCCCTCTTTTTCTTTTTGACTATCACCCTACCATTTTTCCATGAAGACAAGTGGCAAAGAGGTCTATTTGGATCATGTCTTATATCCATAAGCTTCTTAGGCCTGTTCAAGATGCAGCAGGTTCAGTAAAGTTTTCACATTTCCCATGAAACAATGAGCAGAATGAATATTTTGATTCTTTTTTTCTTCTCCTAATGGACAATTTATTTTTTATATGGGATAAAAAACACCTCAGAAATGAACACAGTCAGCAACCTGATCTGTTTCTTCATCTTCAGCCTTGATCATTTTTGCATGTGTAAGAATTAAAAAATACTGTAAATTGACCTCATCTCTCTTACATCCTGTGCTGTTCCTTTTGTAGGGGATATAGGGGATGTAGGGGATACATTGTTATGATGATGAACCCACTGATTCTGACACTGGGAGCCAGACACTCTGCCTGCTACTCCTAACTCTTGCTGCTTTTGTAGAAGGCCAAAGACAAGGCCTTCTTCCCAGAGTCTCAAAATATCTAGTTAGTCATGGCACATTGATTTATGAGTGCTCCAACTGAGCATTTTGTAACGCCAAATCCTTTTTAAGGCAATATACATTTTCATTTGGAACCAGTGGGAATTTAAAAGACATTAAAATCCATTGGAATAATATAAGTGAAGGTCCACATAGTTGGATAGTGTCACAAAAAGACCTGAAATTCTTAAAATAAAAAAAACTCTAGAACAAAATTACCATTTGTATTTGTACCGTTGTGAAAGCTTCTGTTACTCTGCTTCCTCATGCAAGTATTTATTTTTAAAATGCTCACTGTGGAGGAGGTCACTGAAAAGGAGTATTTTATTCTAAGATAAAAGAAAAGGAACAGTGTATGTGAAGTGTCTCTACCAAATAGAAACTTGTCATAGAGAAATCCCAAAATGGCAGATTTCACTTCAGTGGTTAAATTCACAGAATCACAGAATTGCAAAATGATATGGGGTTGGAAGGGGTTTCTGGAAATCATCTAGTCCAGCCTCCCAAGGTAGTGATTACTAATTCTGCTTTCACTCTTGTCATTACTCATTAACTTATATGGTGTCAATGCAGATGCCTTGACCAGTAGAAGCAACGTGATTCTGTGAGCTAGGAGAAGTGCTGTAATAGAGCAAAGAACACCTAAGTCCTGCATGATATTACCTTCAGAATGATTACAGGTGAAACTGAGAAGCCTTGCACACTGGTGCTTATGGACGATACTTTCCATGAAGAAGAAGAAGAACTGCGTCTGGTTCTTGGCACTCCAAGAAGTGATTCCTCCTTTGGTGCCTCTATTGGTGAACAAAATGAGACCCTGATAAAGATTCGGGATGATGCTGACAGTAAGATATTAATTTGTTGTTATTGGCTCTTGGAAGACCCTTTCTGTGCTCTAAAAGCATTTTTCTTCTAATTACAGAGGCTATTATTAAGTTTGGTGAGACAAAATTTAGTGTGAGTGAACCAAAGGACATAAGGCAAGTAGCAGTTGTAAAAATTCCGGTGCTTCGTCTGGGAGATGCTTCCAAGGTTTCTGTTGTGAGAGTTCATACAAAGGATGGATCTGCTACTTCTGGAGAAGACTATCACCCTATATCAGAAGGTAAGATCTTTCAAATGATTATCACACTTTCTTAGCTGATAAACTTCTTTCCATTAATAGCCCACCTACATGGTTTAGTAAATGACTAATTGAGTCTTTAGCACTATGAATTTTTTTCTTTTAATGTTTATGATAATACATGATAGTAATCTGTAAATTTAGATTATTCATTCATTGCTGGAGTATTTTCACAGTTTTGAGGTGGTGTCAAAGTTTTGCATAAACTATTGTGGTGTCCTGTCCAGCTGAAAGATAGGAATTATTTTTGAACATCCAGCAGCAATGTTGGGTTTTCTCCAAATTCCATAGAAGAGATATTTTCCATTAGTGATATTTGAAGAGAAAAATTGCTAGCAATAAGAAAATTATCAGCCCAGAGCTTACTGATTCCAGCCACTTTGCCTCCTGCATTTTAGAGTTTTGCTCTTTCCTCCTGAAAACCATGGGAATTTTTAGTGTCAGCTAAAACTTATCTTATACACACTACCTGTGCACATTGCCTTGCTTACCCTCTCCCTACTGTGCAACAACAGTGCATGGGAGCAGAGTTTTCAAGGCAAACATGCTACTGCAGAACAAGAGGCTCTGTGCCTCTGCCCAGAAGCCTTTGAGAAGGGTTTATGATCTGCAGGATTTCCTCCCTGGTTTCAGGACCTCTGTGGGTTTAGGGAACCTGTCTGCTCAACCATGGGAACAAACCCCACGTCCTTATCTGAGTTATCTGAAGGACATGCGGCAAACTGGAATTCAGTAAAATTCTTAGCTCTCACACAGCATGTCTGTTACCACAAAGAGTATTTTCGTGGCTTAGTAACACTAAGGCTGGAAGGATCACCAGACTATTTAATCAGACTCACTGTGGACTGCAAGATTCTCCCAGTTTCCCCTGATTCCTTCTGTGTTGAGCCAAATAATTTCTGGTTTGAGAAAGTGTGTCCTTCATAAAGGACATCCTGTCTTGGTTTGAAGGACCTGGGTAGTACGAGTGTTTCTTAGTGTTTTGCTTCACTGATCAGACCCTATCACTTCTCATAATCCATGCTTTATTTCCCATGTACATATCAGTTCTCCTCCACTACTGCTTATTGTGACTGTCCCTGTAGAGCGCAGAGCTCTTTAGCACCTGACAATTGTTGTCTGTGATGGTGTTTCAATGCACTAATCAGAATATCCTTTTCTGGAAGTCTCTTTTTTACTTCTGGTCCTCAGTATCTGTAGGTGATTCAAGTGCTGCCTTCAGTTAATTTGGTATCCTTTAAAAAAAATAAAGATAGTAGAAATGCACCTAACAATTTCAGTACCACTCTCTCCCATTCTATACACAAATATTAATTTCTGTACTTCCTCTTCATTTAGCAGTTAATACATCCAAGAATCACAGCACTTTTGTAACTGTCAGCTAAGACTGAATGACCTCAGAAGCTTTTTCAGAGATGCTTTTAAAAATACAAAACCATTTTGCATAACTCTGGCTTTGTGTCTTGTTTTTGGTCTATGCCACTGTATTAAAAAGCGTTTTGTTTGAGTAATCATTTTTTATTTAGAATTCTTCAGCCTTTTAGTCATTCACATCTGTTACCAGTATTTATGTAATAATTAGTCCAAGCTGCTTTTCCAAATATTAATTTCTATTAGACTAAATCCTGGTCTTTATAAAATCTCTTTTGATGATGATAATGACTCATTTTCAGTGATTTCTGCACATGTCTGCTGCTATTTATTAGTATCATTTTTAGCAACAAATAGGTTAAACTAAATATATGAACATCTTTAATTGGAAAAGCATTTACTGCCATCTTTCATGGCTGGGCCTGGAATTACAGCTTGTTATGAACAGCACATTTATTTGTAAGTGTCGTTATGTTTTTAGAAATTGAGTTTAAGGAGGGTGAAACACAGCATTTTGTGGAGATTGAAGTTCTGTTTGATGGAGTAAGGGAGATGAGAGAAGCCTTCACTGTTCACCTGAAGCCTGATGAGAACATGATTGCAGAAATACAGGTAATAAACTCAATGCAAAGTCCTCAATAACAAAGTCTGGTAAATGGACCTTTTTGCTTTCTGGCTCATAGCTTTACTCTTCTTTTAAGCTTTACACACACTGTCTTGGACAAAGAGGATCATCCCATGTGACACAGTAGTACCTAGCCGAAACAGTTTGTTGCCAAGGCAATAAGGTTAATGGGGTATTGTGGTTTAGCCACAACCAGCTACTAGAACCACACACTCCCTCATTCACTCCCCGAGTTGGGATGGCTGTGAGATTCAGAAAACTGAGAAAAAATCCTCATGGGTTGAGATAAAGACAGCTTAATAGGCAGAGACAAAGCTGCACATACAAGGAAAGCTAAACAAGAAATTCACCAGCTTCACATTGGCAGGCCATCTCCAGGAAAGCAGGGCTCCATCACGCGTACTTGGGAAGGCAAGCGCTGCCATAACTCTGATTGTGTCCCCCCCTTTCCTTCTTCTTCCTCCTTCCTTCTTCTTCCCCCAGCTTTATATACTGAGCATGATGTCACACGGTATGGTAAGCAAAGCATTTGACACTGTCCCACATGACATCCTAGTCTCCAAATTGGAAAGTCATGAGTTGGATGGATGGACCGCTCGGTGGATAATGAACAAACATTCCATTTCGATCAGCTGGTAAAGCATACAGTGCATATGAGGTTCTACCAGAATACTGAAGCAATTCAAGAAAGCTGGGACACAAGAGGTTAAAGGGTCTGGTATCATCAGTGTTCTGAAAAGAAAAAAAAAAATATTTTAGCTTTTTTTTTTTATAGTGTGCAATATTCTTTCCAGTAACTCAACCGTTCCTCTGTAGCTCATCCAGCTGAGGTTTCAGAACATACTTTGGGGCAATATTTCAAAGGGTAGACATAGTCAAGGTCCAGGTTGAATCTTTTTGCTTATTTAAACCTTTAGAGATAACTTTTCTGTCTTTTCATTGTCAGACAGCCAAGGCCATTGTTTACATTGAGGAAATGAACAGCATGGCAGATGTCACCTTTCCATCTGTCCCTCAAGTTGCATCCCTTTTGATATATGATGATACTTCCAGAGCCAAAGACAGAACCAGTCCTGTAGCTGGCTATCCTGTTGTCTGTATCACAGTGAGTATCCCTGTGGAAAGATGAAACAAAATCAGTAGAAGAATGTTGTTCAAAGGAACAGTTTGATTTTAGGGACTTGATATCCATCCATATGGTTCTGAGTCACACATGAGGTCAAGCTAGAACTGTCCTAAGAGTTAATCTAATTTGTCTGGATAGCAAATCAATTTTAAGGAGGATAAAAAGTATAAAAGGACATTTCACATGTTCATCAATAAGAACAGTTTAATACTCAGACAATATCTATGATTGCATGACCTTACTATTTCCCACATTGTCTTGCCTTAATTTGCAGAGTTAAAATCACTGGAGACAACAGATGAGCCGTTGTTTCCAATGAATGTCACAGACTGAAAAATGAGTCCTGTTTGTTGAAGTACTACAGGTTTCTTTCTTTGTAATTATGCAACTGAAAGGTTTGCAAGAATATTCATATGCATTGAGGAAGGTTTTGGTGCACCTGCATCTTCAGTTTATTTCTCACACTGTTCATTATGCACAGAAATGGATCGTGTCTTAAATGGTTCTCCTAAATACAGAACCAAAAGAAATCTTGAAATGGAAAGTATACCCACAGAATTAGATCAAAGGGTGAAATTCATGTTAAAGTAGAATGTGGAAGTGTAGTTTGTGCCTTCATAACTATGACAGATTTTCACCCATAAACCATAATCTACAATGATATTTTTTTTTATTTCAATAAGCACAATTAGACCTGCTTTTTAAATCTACCATAGCAATGCTAAAAATGTTGCTGTCAAAATAAGGTAATTTCTTAAGAGATTTACTGAGGTTGTCAGTTCCATGTTGCTCAATTTTGTGACTCTTGATAAGTTCATATTCCTTTGCTATGAAGCAAATAAATTTTAACACATCTGCCTTGTTCCACAGGCTTGCAATCCTAAATATGAAGACTTTGAAAAGACTGGTTCGATATGTGCAAGTGAGAACATTAATAATACTCTGACCCGATACCGGTGGCTAGTGAGTGCACCCACTGGTCCTGATGGTGTGACTAGTCCCATGAAGGAGGTTGACTTTGATACCTTCTTCACTTCCTCCAAGATGATTACGCTTGACTCCATTTACTTTCAAGCCGGTTCTCGTGTCCAGTGTGCAGCTCGTGCAGTGAATTCAGATGGGAATGAAGGTCTTGAACTTATGAGCCCTATAGTAACTATAAGCACATCAGAAGGTAAGACATCATCACCTATTGCAAAACCCTTAGACCTCTTTTGGATCCCAAATTCCATTCTAACATAATCTGGTGAAATGATCAGGTGTTCTAACACCAGTTGTCTCAGCTTCTCTTCCATTCTTCATAAAGGTGGTGCAAAAGCTCTTTTCTTAATACAGAAGAGAATTGTGTAAAGAAAACGGTTTTCATCTTTACTAGCTCTTCACATCTTTAAATAGTCATCCACATTGCAAACTTGTGTGTTCAGGAGAACAGTATATGATGTGCATTGGAATGAATGAAACCTGGTTTCTGCTGGCTTTTGAATTCAACCTTAGTAATAGTGCAGTACAATCTCAGCTTCCATTAGACATTGGAGAATCCACATGGGAGTGTTATTACGAATGCCTAGCCAAAAGAAAAACTTCATCTTTGATTCAGGCCTTACTGAACACTTGAGAATCAGTTTCTTCCTTGACTAAGAGCTAAAGTAACTGATGTCCAATAACAAGGCATAGACTATTTGTGTGTGTGTGTGTGTGTGGTTGAGATCTTCATAATATTCATCTTTCTTCTTTCTCCCTTTGCCTATCTCCCATTCTCTGATAACTAATCAATACTGAATGGATGCTGCATTCTCTCAGCCAGCAAAGTTACTGTAGTCTACCTCCTTTGTCCAGCCAATTCTTGATGAAAATCATGCTAAATAACATTAGGAAGCAGAAGTGGAGAGCTGATATGCACACATGTACAGTCATAGCATATGCTATTTTGTTGCAGAATTCACAGATATTTTTGCATAGTATGGAGAATGGGTAATTATCAGCAATCAATGTAGATTACAAAACACTGTATTTTATTACCCTTCTGCAGCCATTTCCCATTCTTTGTGTCATATCTTTCGCTTTTGTAGCTACATGAACTCTTCTGGTTTTTGTGAGACCTTACAGTAAATAGTAAATGATATGATTGCTCATTTGCAATATAATTTTAATTTTCATGGCCTTCCAAACTAAAAATTTTAGTTAAAACCTTTTGCTTTCTACTGTTAGGGCTTTAAGAAGCTTAATAAATACAATTTCTGTTTACCCCTGTCCTTTATTCCACACTTCTGCATTGAACCATATGACTGGAAGTTGCATGTATCTCTGATTATATGATTAGAAACCTAATCTTTTGATTGTACAAAACAGCACTAGTAATAGAACAGGTTGAACTAACCCTGGAATAGGTTGCCAAAAGAAGTTATAGATTCTCCATCCCTCAAGGAGTTCAAAACTCAACTAAACAAGGCCCTGAGCAACCTGTGATGTGAGCACAGTATTTCTAGAAATCCTGTCCAACTAAAATTATTTCATGACACAATTATTCTAGTTACATTTTGGTCAGTAAGGGAACAGGAGGCTCATAGAGTCCTGTAAAGGCATGCAGAAACGTAGAATGGTTAGAGTTGGAAGGGACCTTAAAGATCTTTGAGTTCTACCTCCCCTGCCATGGGCAGGGACACCTCCCACTAGACCAGGTTCCTCAAAAAAACATATATACATCCACACCCCAATCCAGTGCTAACTGGATCCAGTGCAACTGAACAGGTATTCTCTGTAAAGCCATGTATGTGTTTAAGGGGGTTGGAAGAACTCAAGTAAATAACTTTGAGGACTTCTATAAGAAAGTGTGGCACTTCACACTTAACTCCGAGAGTATGGTTGACACATGCAACTGTGAATGTTCAGGTGCAGCATCATCACCAGGTTTTAAAATGCGGTCCAGTTAATCAGGTAATGATTTCTGTTTGAATCCTCTTTGCATAAATTCCTGTTCAGACATGAACTCTGGTAAATGCTGCCCAAAGCAATTGTCTGTCTTTCCAGAGAATTCTCCTTGATTTGGAAACTCAAATAGCGGAAAAAACTGTGTCTAAAGATAGTGCAAGGGAAAGTATAGATTATTTACTCTGGGGATAAAGTAAAGTTCTTTCTCTTTTTTCCATTAGGTCTTTGTCAACCTCGTATATCAGGAGTAGTTGGAGCAGAACCGTTCTCTGCCAAGTTGCGCTATACTGGCCCAGAAGATCCTGATTATGCCAATCTCATCAAATTGACAGTCACAATGCCACATATTGATGGTATGATAAAATCAGCTGTGAAGAAGAGAGAACTCACACAACAAGCTGTTATCTGAGCTATTTTACTACATGTTATTTTAAATATCCGAAATCATAATATAGTCTTAAAATGTAGGACGAGTGAAAAATGCAATGAATGTACAAGTGCAGCTTGCAACAAGGTGCATAATATACTGTACTGATACATAGTCTTTGATGCAAAGATTACGTGTTTCCACATTAATTGCATAGTTTACATAAATTGGGCTAGACCTGCACTTCATAAAACTCCTTTGAAGCCCATAGAGGTATACCAAGGAAGAATTTATTAATTAAAAAATATAAAGCCATTTAATGACTATCTACTTCTGAAAAAATCCACAGAAAATCCTGATTGAAAAATATGCTGGAGATTTAGGAATATTTTATTTGATATTTCTTAGTATAAAGGCGTAATGATTGTGGATAACATTCTCATACACAATTAGTGTATCATCTTTCTTTGAATTCTAAATTACATTAATTATTGTAAGTACAAAATATAGACGCTTATAAGCATAAGCTTATAATATAAGCATAACATGCTTAGTGTTTAACAAACTTTGCCTAGATTAAGCAACTCTAACCACTGAATATCATAGTCATAGAAACTGATGTTTTTTAGGCATGCTGCCTGTTATTTCTACAAGAGAGCTCTCCAACTTTGAGCTGACGCTTAGCCCTGATGGAACTAGAGTTGGAAACCATAAATGCTCCAACCTGTTGGATTACACAGAAGTGAAGACCCACCATGGTTTCTTGACGGATGCTACCAAAAATCCAGATGTGATTGGAGAGACCATTCCCTATCAATACAACCCGACAATTAGAGGCCTTAATACCTTACGCTTCTACCGCAACCTGAATCTGGAAGCCTGTCTGTGGGAGTTTGTTAGCTACTATGACATGTCTGAGCTCCTCACAGATTGTGGAGGCACCATTGGGACAGATGGGCAGGTACGAAACTGTAATTTCATTTTGTACTGTGTTCTTAAAATGAAAGATTTCTCTTATAATGTATCTATGCTAGAAATAAGTGGGTTTAGAATTAAATTAGTTGGAAAGTGTTGATTGTTTTGTCCTAACAAAAAGTAGGCTTCCCCTTCTGTGATTATTCCTTAAGATTTTCAACGTCCCTTAAGCCTGCATGTGAAATCCTCAGCAGGTTGAAAATATAGGAATAATTCAGTTTGAATTAAAATTGCTATGACTTTCTCCCAGTACAGTTTTGAAGTACTTTAGGACAAACCAATCACACTTTTACTGTATAGTGAGCCATCTTAGCCTTTTCTTAGAACGGAAGCCTTCCAAAGGACTGCTTTTAGCAGTCTGATAGTACTAGGTTATTTAGTATTAATCATGGTGTATCTTAAAATAGAGTTTAAAATAACCGTGAAGAGCCTTCCTGCTGATGACAATGGACTGCACTGTCCTACCAGCTGCTTGGCTCTGCTGATCTCTTGCTCGCTGTGTAACAAGACCTGCCAGTGCAGACAGCTTAGCGCTCTTGCCTTACCCAGCAGAAAATTCCTCATCTGGGAACTGAAGAGAAGCTGCCAACATGGGGTGACTGAAGAGCAGGACTGTGAAAGTGGTTGGGGGTTAAAACAAAGAGACTGGAGAGATCTTCAGGTGCCTTTTGGAAAATTATTTTTAGAGATCTCTAATAACATGGAAGCAAAAGTGTGCAGCGTTTCTGCTGGTGCAATGACAGTGAAGTTAAACTATAGATCTTCCTGTCTCTGGCTCTGGAGTACAAAAGCTGTAGCTGTAAAGAGCAATCCTTCATGGCACAGAAAAGTCTCTTTGGGGAATAATCCCATAGACTAGAAGAAGGACTGGAAATGCAGTACCTCATTTCAGAGAAGTCCACCTGTAGCATGATAACTAGCTGGTAAAGTTAACTCACTTCTCCGGCTCATTAACCTGACCTGTTGAGCCTCTGTGGAAGGGGTGAGACCAGTGTGAGAAATAGCTATAATTGCACTGCTTCTTTATGAGTGTTCTTTTTTTCTTTTTTTCTTTTTAGTACTTACATGCCTATAGTCAACTTTACTCTGTAGGTTTTCACAGGTGATCCTGCAGACAATTTACTGGACAACAAATTGCACCGGGCTCTCTTTAGCCTTTGGTTAACTGCCTGACTTTTTGGGCACTTTAACTAGAAATTATATACTCCGTAAAATCGAAGACCAAAATAAAATGGAGCTTCTGCCCTTCTTTGATGCAAAGACCTTGATGGATATGTCATTTCAGTGCTCTGTCGTCTGTCCTGAGTCCTTGCCTGTTACAGGGACTGGTTCAAGGACTCTGCTTTGATGTTGGGAGCTCACTGTTAGTGCATCTGCTCAACATTGCCCCTCTGCTACAAGCAGATCCTCCTACAGGTACATTCCACTGGAACCATGAACCTGTCAGAGGGGAAGGGGAAGGCACGCAAGGTTGGGCTGTAAACCTTATGCATTCCCACAAGATAAAAATGACAGAAGTCTTCGCTGTTCATAGAATGATTTCATTTCTTCAGCTCACCATTTCTTTGATTATCTCCTTCTGCCCGTGCAGTATGCAGCCATATATTATTTCCCACACAACACAACCAGAAGCACACAAGCGCACACAGCTGCCAAGCAGCTGTCCTCTGGTCCTGAGACCTATGCAAGCCACTTCTCCCACAGTGAAGATGAAGAAAGAGGTGGTTTGAATCCTTTCCATTTTAAATACTTGTGTGTCCTTTAGAACAAAGACTGAATAGCTGGTTTAGACAAATATTTGTCTAAATAAGACCTATATATTTCTATATGGACATAAACAGAAGAGAAAATAAGCAGCATTCCTAGATTCTAGTAAATTAAAAAAAATATCTGTATTTTCCATTGTGGAGGACATGCATAAATGGTAATGTAGCTGAGGAAGAGACCCGTACTTGCTTTAAGCTCCAGAACCCCTACGTACTTTAGGTAAGAGCCCTCATTTAAAAGCAGAGAGGGATGAACATGGTCTATGAGAGCCATAAAACTGCAGCTGAAGTCATCCTTTAGTGCCTCGTAGGTTGTGGCTAAAAGGTTACAGTGTGTTAAGTGAAATATCAAGCTGAATTACTTCTAGCAGTGAAGCATTGCCCCACAGCCAGTGTGCGCTTCACTGCCCTCCCTGTTTCCCCCACCTCCATTTAATTCTTCTCCAAGTTTGGTCTTTATCTTCACATGACCCCCTCCAGCTGAGAGGGGAGGCAGTCAGTGCCCTACCTCTGTGGTTGTCACCATTGTTGTTTTTTTCTCCTTCAGTGAACAATTAATAATCCTCTACTGTGAGAGGAAAGCTGGCAGCTATGGTTTTCACCATGTTCTTTAGCACACAAAGGAAGCTTAAGTTCTATTATACAGACAGAACAGATAAATAACAAAAACACTCTTACCGCATCCTGCTACCACTGCAAATTTAATAGCCTGAATTTACCAGATATTTTGGCTAGGTCTTTAAGCTCAAAATCCTGTTTCTTGATTCTAGCCCAGTAGTACCTGTATGGTCAAACAAAGATAGCACTGTTGATTCAGAGAGAGAGATTTCACGAACTCAACTGGCAGCATCTTGCGTGATGTGGACCTTCACTTTGTGGGAGCTCCTCCTAGGGCAGGGGAAGAAGATGAGCTTCGGTCAGCAAGAAGTGAGGTGGGAGACCTGCAGCTGGTGCAGCTCTTCTGGCAGTTCTAGTGTTTGCTGCAGGCTGCAGCTGTCTTAGCCAGTTCCCATGAACTCATGAACTGTCATAATACATACAGAGAAGGTCTTAGTTTTCTTTTTTTCTTTTTTTTTTTTTTTTACTCCTTTGAGACCTTTTGCTTGTGACCCATTCTCTTTCTCAATTACTCTGTGCATGAGCAAACCCTGCGTGAGTTAGATGCAGCTCTCCTTTCAGTATACAGCTTGACGCTTTGTTCCTGGGGCCTGCCTATATTCATCACATCTGAAAAATCAGGCACTTCTGTGTCTAAATACGGCTTTAGATTAAAGGAAGCTTAAGGAATTTATATTTGAAAATACAGACCTACTTCTCTTTAGATTGAGGTAATACATTTGGATTATAACTCTATTCTGGTTAAAGTTAAAGCCATCAGCGATAGTTTTCTTTTGGACAACCTGCAGTCATAGCATGAAATTCGATGTTTGTCTTTGGATACGTATAGGTCTTAAAAGGTGGAACTCATCTACCTGAGGGCTGTTGTCCTGTATGTTCAGGAAACTAATAAAGGTTGGACTTTACTTCATGGGGACATTGTGAGAATCAAGTACTACAGATATCTCATATTCTCAAGATGCAGGTGCTAGAACAACGACGGATATTCTTTAAAGGAAATTAAGAAGTGAAACAGTGAAAACCAAGCAAGTGGCTAACCTTTAATAAAGTATATATTCAAGACTTGGCCTAGACTTACTTGACGGAGCGTGAAGTATCATTTGATCTCATTTCCTACTGTTATAACTGTTTGCTGCAGCCAGACAGTTTGGCATTTGAAGACTTCTGTGTGGTTCTGGCCAAGTAATTATATGTGGATGTTGCTTTTCCTAGTTCCAGTCCATTGCCAGACTTGGCCCAGGGAAGCAGAGAAATTACCATTCAAATAAATTTTATTAGCAACAAGTAGTTAAGCAAGTATTTGACAGAAACAAGTCGGTGAAGAACATTTATTAAAATACTTGAAAGTATACATCGATACCTTGGAGCTACTGTAATTGAGTACAGATGAATAGTTTGTTTTGTTCTCTAACAAAAACAGTTATTTCTGGCCCAAACTGAACAAATCTCTTTTCCAGTGTGTTCAGTTGACATTTATGCTACACATCTTATGGCACTGAGATGTTTGGAAATCCCACCTGAAAAGAGGTATTAAAATGACTAATGTATTGCCACAGCTTATTCCAAGTGGCTTGCAGAGGTTTTTTATTGCACAGAAACTGTGTATTTCCAGCTTTAGTAGTTCAATTTTTACCAAAATCATACTTTAAGGGAAAATTCAGCTTTTCTGAAAATCTCTTTAAGTGCTTTAAAATGCCAATAGACAGAAATGGGCAGATTTTTAGGTTCAATTCACCCACCACAGTCAAATTTAAGAAAACCCTGTAACTTGTATTCCCTTGACATGAGAGCTCATTAACAGTCAAAACGTTTGGGTTTTTTGCCTCCAGCTGCAAACACGTGCATTTAGTAAGTGCTGAGAAATAAAAACTCTGCTATATAGTTAAGGCACCAGCTGCGTAACAAACTCAGAAGTTAAACATTTCAAGGAACTGGTATTTCAAGGCTGTATTCCATTCCCCTCTCCATTCAGACTTCTTTAAACAAACCGGTTTTGTATTTCACCTGTGACCTACCTGGCTGCAGGCCCTCCTGGGGCCAAATCCTAGCTTTTACCATATTGTTATTGTGTAAACAGGTAACAGATAACATTGTTAAGTTTGTGTGACTCAAGTTCGTGGACAGAGCGAGTGAAAAACGCAATAGAAAATGAAGCTGAGGGTATTTTGGCGAACAAAAATACAATTTTCATGGAAAGCTTGTTTCATCGGGAGAAGCAATATAAAACATGAACTTGTGTTATTTCTAATTTCCACTTCTGATTTTATCAGTGCTAACAGTGTACACAGACACATTGCCAAGTTCTACCCTCTGGAAATATAAGCCAGATAAATAAAATACAGTATAAATGTAGAACAGAGTTCATACCCCAAAACTTTAACCAAAAATTATTTTTTTTCAATATTCTCACTTGTTACACGACAGATTCTCAAACTAATTATTTATATTTTTTTTTTGCTTAATGAAGTTTGACAGTTTGCGTCAGAAAGGGGAACAAAAAAACACCTATAGAAACTCGCATTAATGTTTCTTAGTCTCTAAATGGGAATAGTCAGTGTCCAAAAGTAGACATTATACTCTGTGATAATTTATCTTGCAAAGAAAATGTATGAAACTCTACTTCTTTTATCGCTTTCCAGTATATATTGTGTTCTTCCTCAAACACATGAATTTTGAGATGTGCTATTGGAATGATATGTGATCTAAATTTTTTCAGATAGTAACTGTAAGAATCTGTTCCCTGCTTGGAACAATTCTTGTCTTCCATCTCCTCAGGTTCTCGAGACCTAGCATTGCCACAGACTATTAGACACAATTTCCCCAATCCAGCTAAAGCGTGGTTCTAGCCTGTATTTCTCTCCTGGTATCACAAAGCTTAAAGTTACACCTTTATACATTTATTATTCTATAAAATTAATTGTTAATGAATGTAAGTTGTTCAGTACAACTGCTCAGACCTCCTGTGCATTGGATGCATAGACACAGAAGGCACCTGTTCTGTCTCTCCACAGCAGTTAAGCTGATCCTACACTTACACAGCTCTAAGATGCCCCTTTGGTTTCATCAGTGTCACACTGAGATAAAATATGAACAGCTGGCTACTTTCAATAGGCTTTACAGGCAGTGCTGGAAAATAAAGATAACTCAATGGAAAGAATGTTTTCTTGTGTTCGCCTAAATGGCATTATTAAGAGGGCTAGGGAAGACTCCTCCATCTGTGTTACACATTGCATCGATTCTTTTGTTGGGAGGTTCAGCTCACTTAATCAGACACGGTTTTCCTCTGCAGTTAATTTCCTCTTTTTTTGTTGTTCTCATTTTTATTATATCAAAAAGATCCTCTCATATAGAGTGCCTTGAGATAATTCTGTTCTGCTGACTGAAGAGTAATTTTGCCCTTGTGGCATTTTCCTTTTCAACAAGAAAGGAGAGAAAGAATTATTTATTCTGTAACTCTCTGGCTATCGGCGGTCGTGGCTTTTCCTCCACACCTGCGAGACCATGAGAGCCTGAAGAAGGGTTTGTGTGCCTATAAACTTCCATCAGCTGGTTTGGCAAGAATTCCTTCCTCTCCCTACATGCCATGAATCACACTTAAAGGCAGCTATACTGGTGGAAACACATAGATATTCATAAGTATATGAATAAATTCCCAGGTTGGGACAAGAAACCCTACTGCCCAGATATCTCTTATGGGTTTTGATAGAAGACAATAACCTTCTAAATTTTAGGGTCCTAGAAATGGAGACAATTATTTGTTGCTATGGTTTCAGATTTTCCCACAGAGCAGTGGTGATATATGGCAAAGGTGTAGTGTGGCATCCCCAGAAAGGATCCCACTATTAGATTTCCACCAGTACAAGTGAGTTGAGCTCATTAACACTGTGGTCCCCATTGAATGGACACATGGAAATGCTAAAATGTGGTTTCCAAGCCCCATTAATGGATTACTTTGTGGAGAGTGTACATGAAGAGTTGATAATATCTTGTACTTGAAAATCAAGACAGGCTTTAAAAGAAGTTGTTTGTTGGGTTTTTGTTGGTTTTTTTTTGTTGTTGTTGTTTTTTTTTTAATTGAGCATAAGATACTGAACTAGAAGGGGTTCTCTGGTTCTCAGTCCAGGCACTGCCTTAACTCTCTCTATATAATGTAGTTCCAACACTAGTAACCTTAATCTAAAGACTAATAGGATTTCATGGCCTCAGTGTTCTTATTGAATGCCACCACGCTAAGGGCTAGAAATTCTTCTGATTTCTAGGCTGTATTTGTCATGGCCATCTTATGCCCGTTTGTTCCCATGTCAGCACCATCCTCCATCATCAGTGGCTCTTCTGCTGCTCATCTCCTGACGTGTATAGACAGCATTCTTGTTCCCTCTCAGCCTTTGTTGTACTAGGCTAAACAACCTGGCTATTTTAGTCTCTTCTCATCGGATAGGTTTGCCATTCCTGTGATTATGGTGATTCCTTTTTCTGCAGCCTACAATGCAAATTAGGCTTTTTCAAGCATGGATGATCAAAGCTATTCCAGATAAGCTCTCACTAGTGCTCTGTATAATGGCATGCATGCTTCTAATTTCCACCCCATTCCTCAGTTTATCTTAGGATCATATCACATGGAGAGGGTAGGAAGGTCATAGCTATGATGTGATCAACTCACATACCAAAATCTTTTTTCCCCTCTATTGTTTCTAACAAATGCCTTTCATTTCTATCAGAAATCCCTGTCACTAGTTTCTGTTACCTTACACTTTATGCTATAAATTTCGTCTCTCTTCTATTATTCTAGTCCTCAAGGTCATTAAATTCTCCCTATGTGATATTCCAGTCCGCCTCTACATTATCATTAAGCATTGTGTATGTTTTTTTTTCAAGAGAATAAAGGACATACATACAGCATACAAGTGTAGGGTCCTGCACCTGGGATGGAAGAATGCCTGGCACCAATAAAGGTTAGGGGTGGACCTGCTGGAATGCACTTCTAAGGAGAAGGATTTGGGGGTCCAAATTATCCATGAGCCAGCAATGTGCTGAGTGTGGCCAGTAGTTTGAGGGAGGTCATTCTCCCCCTCTACTCTGCACTGGTGAGGACACAACTGGAAGACTTCATCCAGTTCTGGGCTCCCCATTTCAAGAGAGACAGGGAACTACTGGAGAGAGTCCAGTGTAGGACAACAAAGATGATTAAGGGATTGAAGCATCTCCCTTGTGAGGAGAGCTGGGACTCTTTAGCCTGGAGAAGAGAAAGCTGAGGAGAGACCTTGTTAATGCTTACAAGTATCTGAAGAGTGGATTGAAGGAGGATGGAGCCGGACTCTTTTCAATGGTTCTCAGTAGCAGGACGAGGGTCAACGGGTCCAAGCTGGTACATAGGAAGTTCCATTCAAAAATGAGAAAAAACTTCTTTATGGTGAGGGTGGCAGAGCCCTAGAACAGGCTGCCCGGGGAGGTTGTGGAATCCCCTTATCTGGAGATCTTCAGGACCCTCCTAAATGCAGTCCTGAGTAACGTGCTCTAGGCAATCCTACTTTAGCAGGGGAGTTGGACTAGGTGATCTCTAGAGGTCTCTTCCAACTCTGACAGTTCCATGATTCTGTGATTAAATCATCTTTCATGTACTTTTGTCTCTTCCTCACAAGCAAATGGAATTTCAGATCTTTGACCTCAATGTCTAATTCTTACGATACAACATACAGATGTAGAACAAAAATATACACAGAAAAACCAATAGTTTGTCTGAGATGACTTTTCAATAGTAACACATTTGTTGTGCTACCAAATGTATTCAGTTCTTGATACCGTTCCAGGAAATGACAAGTGTTCAGAGGCAAACTAGGATGCACTGTAGAGTTGCATCGCAGGCATGGATAGTTTTTCAGTAAAGTGAAATTTCGTGTTGTTATTTGGAACAATTTAGCAAATCTGTGTCTGAAATAATTGCTCAAATATCCATGCAGGTATCCCAAAAATAAACTTGCAAATTAAATAAGACTAAGGAATAATATTTTTGTCTAACTTAAATTTGTCATCCAACACATATAGAGAAGAAAACCCTCAGTTTTTTTCAAATAAAAACTCTTGATTGTATTTACATAAAATCCACCAAGAAGCATTAATATAAAATAACCTATAACTATAGCATCTCATATTATCTACTGGGCTGCCTTACTTCATGGTACTGTGAGTGTGTCCAGACTGTCTACTTTCTGAATGCCAGCACATTTTATGGAACGATGCAAACAATGTAAGTGGGAAGGGTTTTGGTAGCATAGCGTGTAGAGCGAGGAGTGTCCTGTGTGAAAGTAGATTGTGGCGACTATGAGCACTTGCCATAATGAACTCCTTAATTAGTTCAGAGTTTTTAGCCAGTGCAGGCAGTAAATTTGTGGGTTTATAGTATTACTAAATTTTTTGTCTGTATTTGGAAATGTAAAGCAGCTGTAGGGTAATGGATATTCAGGCCCCTCATATTCCACTGGGTGAACCCAGAAACAGTTTGGTTTTTACACATCTTATAAAGTTCTTTGAATGTTGGGGGATTTTAATAGTACAAAACACTCTTTAAAAACGTGTAAGGTAATCCCTCCAGGGAAAATTTCATATGTACAAATTTACCTATGTAGTTTCTATTGGAAGTAAATAGGTGTTCAACACCATTTGTGCCTTTGAAATGTTTCCCGTTGGGAGATTATGTCAGTGCCTTTCCTTCTGTGTCTTTCTAAGAAAATCCAAAATGCTCCGAAAGGATCTGGATTGCACATTTCTAATCAGAGAGATGTGAATGAAAAAGTATTTGCAACAAAGCATAAATGCAAAATCTTTTCAGAAAGATTTGGAACCCAACATTGTGTAAGATCTGTCTTAAGAGGTGACAGTTTGCTGACGCTGATCTGCTTGCCTTTTTTTATCAATATATATGTAAAGAATATGTAATTCCATGATTCATAATAACTAAATACAGCGCTACTCTTTTGTACAATATATGCATACAGGGTCTACTTTGAAATCTGTACCAACTTGCACACAATTTTTAATTCTTCCATACAGTGATAAACAGTATGATTTGCATGACTTCATGCAGCGTGTTAGCCACTATCCACGAACAAAGGAAGAAGTAGTTCCAGAGATGGATTAAGTGTAGTCCAAGGACTCAGTCTCACAATGACATCTGAGCAACTTCAGGGTCTTCCAGAAAAGCTTCTCACAGGATAGTAACGTGAAAATGTAAGCAAAAGAGTTGGTTAAGGCATAAGGATAGAGCAAATGCAAAATGCTATTTGAAAAATTTCTAAGGCCTTCATTTGTAGCCATCTTGTTTATGCGCTTAAAAAACCTAAAGAAAAGTGAGTCAAAATTGAGGGGTTTATATTTTATCAGAACGCACATTCAGTTTGAAATACAAAAATGCAACTTGAAGGGGTGTCAGTTCAGGATAAATGCATTGATGTCTGGAGTTTTGCACTTCATCTGTAATTTTCAAAATGAGAGAAATTGATTCAGTCACAATATTTATTTCAAGTTCTGTCTTCTCTTTCCCTTGTGTTAGGATTACCTGCACAGTGCTGCCTTTCATGACCACTAACCTAAATACATAATTTTCTTTTTTGCAGGTTCTCAACCTTGTGCAGTCCTATGTCACGCTGAGAGTCCCCTTGTATGTCTCTTACGTTTTTCACTCTCCGGTGGGTGTAGGAGGCTGGCAGCATTTCGACCTACAGTCAGAGCTGCGCCTGACTTTTGTGTATGACACTGCCATCCTGTGGAAGGATGGGATCGGTAGCCCACCTGAAGCAGAACTCCAAGGTGGGTGTCTGATTTCTCTGCATCGAACTCATGTTCTGTTACTAAAAGTATAATTAGCACACAGTAGGATGATTTTTCAGTCATTCAAAAAAAAAATATAATTTATTATCAGTTGCAAACAGTGTGTCATTTCCTAGCACTCACTTCTCTGCTGGGGTGTTGATGAAATCCATGTAAAGTTGACATCAACTTTATTTTCTTTATTTATCTTTATTGAAAAGAAAGGTAACTGTTAGGTTATGTTTGAAGTACACATGGAAAAATTAACATGTTTATTTCTACTCAGAACCTCCAGGTTCACTGTGTATTGATATTTTATTACCACGGAAGATATTTGTG
Organism: Thinocorus orbignyianus; assembly: GCA_013400375.1. Lineage (NCBI taxonomy): Eukaryota > Metazoa > Chordata > Aves > Ciconiiformes > Thinocoridae > Thinocorus > Thinocorus orbignyianus. The sequence continues at coordinate 268,281 of VXBW01002579.1, forward strand.
GTTCAGTGAAAATAAACTGAAACTTTTCAGCAATATAATTTTTTTCTGGCCATGAATATACAGTTTCAGAGATATTTTTCATGTTTTGAAAACATTAATTGTGAAGCATTCAAAAGATACAGATGGGTATAATAGCCTGTCCTGTGTGTTAGAGTAGTGAACTGTAAAAGATTCTTCAAGTGTGATAGATGCTGCCAATAAATGTTTATGACTAGAATTAGTCAACAAGACAAACTCTATCATTACAGAATTTATCTTTGCAAAAATTTATTTTTTTAAAAGTGACATACAGATGTCTATGAAAGATTAAAATGTATAATTACACCTATATGCTGCTCTGTTCTATTTATGCAAATTTACTTTGTATTTCTGAGCATTAAGCTGTGATATGTTCCATATCAGTCTCAACCTAAAGTGGAATACAGGCACCAGCTATAATTGCATATGTACACTTCCACAATTTCAGAACTTCAATGAATACAAAGCCATTTTTTGTTTCTACGACCTTTGTATATGAACTGCAGAAGTCACTGCTATGCGATTTCTGTCCTCACGTTAGGAGCAGGAAATGAGAAGTGGCAGGGGGAGTCTACAGTGCATGAAGAATGAAGCACATGTCATGCCGTGCCTAAAGAATAAGCCACAGGCCACTAATCATGTGATGTACTAGTCACTGAATAATAACCAGATCTAATCCTCAGTCTCAGCAGCTGTGTGGCACATCTATGGCACCATTTCCCTGTCATTGATGCTTTAACGTTTTATTTCTCTATTTTAAGAAGCTGATGGCCAGGTCTTTGGAGATGCTGAATATTAGCAGCTCCCTTTCAAAACAGCCAGCACAAAACATGCAATAAACACAGTGAGGTAGTGAAGGGTAAACCCCAAACCTATCCCAACCTGATTCGGACAGTATTTTCCCACTCCACAGTCTTGCACAATGAGCTGCTGTTTGTTGGGGCAGGGAGGGATTAACTAGTTTCCAGTTTATTTCCGTACCTCTAGACACATATAATTGTTTTACGTAAGTTCTATGTAAAACTTTAAAGCAGTCAAGGCCTTCTAAAGCCATAATTCATGCATACATACGTAATGTGATTGGTACTGGTGAATTTGTATGGGGGCTATACATTCACACTGGTGAGTGTGTTAAGTTTCCGACACGTTCATGGAGGAACATTCCTGTTTCCTTCTTGCCCCTGGCAGGCAGAGTGGTGGCACATCACTGCTGTCTGTAAGGAAACACTCGAACTGTGAAGCTTTGCAAAACTCTTGTGGAAAAGGGACTTGGCTGCAAGCTACAGCAATAAACCGCTTCTGGCATATACACAAGACCTGGTAACCTGAAATTAGGAAATATTAGGCCCGTGTTTTTGACCAGATTCACAGCAGAAATCGATAGCGATGCAAAGCCTGTCAAGAATGAGTTTCACAGAGTCAAGCACCCACAAGCAGCTTGCCATGGCAGCCACAACCAACTGCTGCAGCTAAATCCTGGGAGGTGCTGCCCTGGGAGGATGGATAGGGCGGGACTGATAAAATGTCTCTGAAGCAGCTTTCATTGGTAGGAGTCAGCCTGAGTACCTGGTGAAAACAAAAGTATTCGTCCTTCTACGGACCCTCCTGGCAGCTGACTGTGCTCTTGCCTGAAGGCAAGCACCAATTGTGCTGTGGGCTTTTCTCAGTCTGCCAGAGTGGCTGTCTGGGTCCATGATAACTTGCAAAGCCAGGCCTTTGCAGGGAAGTTTTGCACGTGCTTTGGAAAGCCGAAGCTTTGTGAAAGCTCTAGGCCCCACCATGTAAATTCTTGTTTGAGAAGAATCTTGAGTCAACCCAAAAGGTAGCAGTAGGTCCTCTCCTGAACAGCTGACGTGACAAGGGGAAATGAGAGTGGGACTGGTGTTTTGGAGGAGTGTGATTTATTTCTTGGCTGCAAGTGGAATAAACCTTGTTAATTGGCCTCTGCTGGCAGGTTCCCTGTACCCAACAAGTATGCGTATTAGTGAAGAGGGGCGCCTGGTTGTCAACTTCAAGACTGAAGCCCGATTTCATGGTGTCTTTGTGATGTCCCATCCTGGTAAGCTTAATCTACACTTTAGCAGTACTATAAAAACAAAGTCCTCCCTTCAAAACTTTGTATTACTAATTTTACTTATTTCTGCTATTGATATCTGATTTTTTTTTCCCCTGTACTATGTTCTTCAGATAAGGATTTTTTATCTACTTGGGATTTCTTACTTGTTATTGATGACTGTATTCATATTGTCAAACTTTATGAAACATGCATGGAAATCTGATGGAAAGCAGATAGTTCCACTTGATCAAGAGCCTAATTTATGAAAGATGAAGATCTAGGCCATTTTATCCACTAGAGATCATTAAAAACATGTTTTTAATCCAAAAGCTGTATCAGCCATTTACTTGTGTTGCTCTAGGAACTTAAATAGCATTAAAATTTCTTTTCTAACTTGAAGCCTTTCTAGGTTATTTAGACCATTTTCAAAGAGTAAGAAAAGGTCTTAAATGAGCATTTATCGCTCTGTTAATAAAACATTCTCACTGCCATTCAATTAGTCATTGCTAAGGACCTGATCCTGCAATTTAATCTGTTTAAACCCCACTGCCTTTGTTCAGAATAATCACAGGTGTAAGACTCTGTCTACAGACATAAATTTGAGCCTGAATGCTGGCCATGGAAAAGATTATCTAACTAAATTACATCTGCTGAACAATAATGAGAAGGGGAAAAAAAGTATTTTAAGAAATCTCTTTTAGTTTAACTCAGCTTTATTAACCTATAAAACTCCTTCACAGTGCTTCTGCTTTTTCTCATCTGTCCTCTAGTGTGTTAAGTTTTGCATATCAGGCAGCGCTGAAAGAGTTACACTGCTAGAGAAGTTATTTTGTGTTCCCTGGGCTGACATTCCAAGTTTAGAACAGGAGGGATTATAGATCTTTGCCGTTCCACTCTCACTGTTTTGCCTGTCTGTTAAATTTAATCTTCATACAATTCTGGTTGTGTAGCCCAAAAGCAACTGTTTAATAGACACTTGAACAAGAATCAAGGGGGCCCAGCTGTGTTGACTGTAATTGATTTTGTAATAAAACCCAGTGCCCTGTAAAAGTATAAACATCAACCATGGCGTCGTGGTTTATGAATTATTGGGAACGTTTTTTTAAGCTCTGAGAGTTTGCAGTGAAATACTAAAGGTGACAAATCTGTCTCTTGGCATGTCTCTAGCTTCATCTCTAACTTCCATGGTTATGTCTGCTGATCACCTGGGCCTGACGTTTAGCCTCAGCCTTATCCGAAGTGAGCCAACGTACAACCAGCCAGTTCAGCAGTGGAGCTTTGTTTCAGATTTTGCGGTAAAACCTCAGCCTCCATTGTGTCTTCTCTTGCCCCAGCCTGATGGTTGGGATGAGGATGGAACGCCTCATTCTCTCTCTCTCTCTCTTCAGGTTCGAGATTATTCTGGAATGTACACAGTGAAGCTGATAGCTTGTACCACGGCTCCACATCAGGAGTACAGCCTACCAGTGATCTGCAGTCCTAGAGAACCCATCACATTTGATCTGGACATCCGATTCCAGCAGGTACCACCCCAGTGAGACCTTTGTCATGTTTCCTTTCTATTTTGATTCCCGTATCATTTTTGACAGTCTTGCAATAATAGCACTAGAAACTGAAGTTACTTCTTTATCAACAAAACAATTCCTAAAGTGGTGGGACAGCACGTAGTCCTCTTCTGCTATTTAGCCAGTTTTAGCCATCTGAGAGCATATATGTTTTTTATCCTCAATGTACGGTCAATATTTGATAGCCAGTAGGAGGCTGATTGATATTGGTTTCGATGATGGATACTGTGATACATTTAACCTTTGGGAATTCTTTACTTATGTGTTGGCTTTGGTACGAAACAGTTTCATCAGAAAAATAGGAAAATATAAAGCTATTATCAGAAGATTTTAATCTGACACAAAGACCAGGGCTAGGTCTCTGGTATTAAAAGTGGGACCTCCAGAGGAAGACTCATTCAGTCCTAAGGTAGGACTTTCTTCACTGACAATAGAGGAAGTGTAGATAGCCAGCACTGGTTAAATGCTTAGCTTGAAGACTCTTGAGAGTGAGTGAGACAAATCTCACCCATAGAAATATGGATCATATGAAAATGTGGGAACAGGCAAACAGCATGCCTTTCACAAAGACCAGCTGTAAAGCTCTGTTACTGGGAGCAAAATATGGAGAATTGGACTCTGCTGCCAAAAGCATTGAAAAATATCTGGTGGTCATGTCGTGTAGTTAACAGAACATAAACTGCCAGTTTACAGTGTTATCAAAAGATCTAGTGTGACCGTGGGATGTGTAAGGAGGAATTTTTATCATTTCTGTTATTTGGAACTAATACTGGAGCAGTGTGGCTGTGGTTTCATGCTCATTAATAGTATGGATGTATGCTATTAAATCATCTTATAGAATAAATCCAGTCTGGATCAGTCAGGGATACACAATTATTGAATTAGCCAGAGTACACAAGGGAATGTATGCAGTCTTTATGCTTTTATTTGGTGTTATGCCAGCTATGGGAGAACAGATGATTCCTGATATGGTATTAAGTCCTGGCCAAGCAAAGAGGTGATACATGAACTGACATGAAACCTGCCTTCTCAGAGTTAACCCAGCAAAACACTTTTTAAAAGTTTGACTGGAGGGAGTTAGCGGGAGTTTACACAAATTCAGCACTTTGGCTTTTATCTGGCGTTTCTAATCTTCTAGGAACTCTAAAGCAATTCACAGCAATTCTGAACCACAGCTTGCGCCTGGTCCTCATGTGAACAAGGTGATGTTGATAATGTGAATAAAATTCAAGACTTGAAAAAATCATTACAAAATGGGCAAAGTAGCCTGGGGAGAGACCTAACTCTTATCTGGAAGAAGTGTATGACTAAGAGCTAAGAATTATGACTAAGACTACTAAGAACAGCCTTGGGGAAAAAGAAAAAAAAAAAAAAAAGAAAAAAAAAGGTACTGTAGGGTTCATTATATCAGATAAAACTTTAATAGTTAGTTTAATAGTATATGGAAACTTCATGTGTATCAATTTAAAATAGAGTGAAAGTGCAACAGTGCAACAGAATCATAATCACCAAGGTCTGTAGCCAGTTAGTCATTCATCCTCAGCAATTTTCAAACCAAGAACAGCTCTTTTTCTTGAGATATTCATAGTAAAAGGAAATCAGGAAATTCTGTGGCCCATGATATTATTCCCTTTGATCATAAATTGAAAGTCTACATGGACATAAAGCAGGTCCCAAAAAAGCAGCTGTTAGCGACAGTTTCTAGCACTTTACCTCTAAGATTTTTAGGCATTCTGCAAAACTGAATGAATGTTAGTATCCATGTTTCAAATACAGGGAACAAAAGACAGAGAAGGGAGCACAAAAGGCCAGATGGTGACACTTGTCCTTAGAACTAGGAAACACCTGATACCTTACAGGTCCGTTGCATCCAGTTGTGCGGTTCCCAGTACAAGAAAGACAGGGATTTGTTAGAACGGGTCCAGCAGAGGGCCACAAAGATGATCTGTGGGCTGGAGCACCTGCCCTATGAAGACAGGCTGAGAGAACTGGGGTTGTTCAGCCTGGAGAAGAGAAGGCACTGGGGAGACGCTATTACATACTTTTAATAAATGAAGTGGGCTTACAAGGAAGACAAAGGGAGACTTTTTACCAAAGCCTGAAGTGCCAGTTCAAGGGGCAACTGGAAGAGGTTAAATTTAGATTGAATATAAGGAAGAATTTTTTTAGTATGAGGGTGGTGAGGCACTAGCAAACATTGCGCAAAGAAGTTGTGAATGCCCCATCCCTGGAAGTGTTCAAAGCCAGGTTGGATGGGGCTTTGAGCAGCCTGGTCTAGTGGAAAATGTCTGTGTGCATGGCAGGGGGTTGGGCTGGGTGATCTTTAAAAGTCTCTTCCAATCCAAACCCTTCTATGATTCGATGAAGTTGGTGACTGCAAAGTGTTACAACTGGACCAAAATGACTTTGCCTGCAAAGCCTAATAATGAAATGATGGGACAAGAGTTGTTTCTCCCAATTCTTAGTGTAGGGCCTCAGATGCTACACTGAATTATCTGCTTGGGCTTTTTAATATAAAGCTTTTCATTTTCTTGCAAATTTTTTTTTTCTTTGTGATTTCCTTCACAATTGTTTTCATTGTTCATGAGTGAGGGGTCATATTAAGAATCAAACGTCAAGAAGACAATGTATTTGTTATCTCCCCTCTGGAGATTTTGGTTCAACATTTCCTTCTTTAACATGTATCTGCCCATCTCCTTTTTCCTTTCTCTGTGGCCGCTGAAAAGGGAAGCAGGTAGCCTGGGACAGTAGTGAGTATTGTATTACCATTATCTCACTCTGGGATTTCCTGTACATGAACAGCACTCAGCCTCCAAGCTCTGCTTTATCTCAGTCCTTTCAGAGACTCCTTACTTTAAATGTGCATGGCTGTTTCCTGATACAAGCACTCCCATAATCAGGTTACTTGCTGACTTGGGGATGGACCGGTCTCAAGAGCTCTCTGCTTCTCGAGGTACTAAGGGTCTCATGAGCTTTGGTCCTACGGAGGTGAGGATGTCTACCAGGAGTGATCTGCATTGTCCCCAAATCATCCATATTCAGAGTTGATGGGCATGGTAAATAGGCAGAGTAAATTGACAGTACTCTTCTGACCCAGCAGATCCTCACAGATAATTTTCCTAAGAACTTTTGTTTAAGATACCTGAAATGCACGTGAAAACAACTGCATTTAAACTACCGTCATATATTACAGCTATGAGTCGGCCACTGGCAGCACTGAGACTTACAGTTAAAACTGAAATAAAAACAGTAACTTAAAACAGGGTGCCTAAGAGCTGTATTCACAGCTATATGCGCAGTGTTTGCCCAGACCATTGCTCTGACCATTGTTGTACAGTGTGGGGCTGAAGCCCGGTGCCTTTAGCTGAACACACACTTCTTGTTTCGTATTCAGTGGGTGGGCATTTGCTCTGCCCAGGAAGAGCTTGATGAGGCCGTGCTTGATTCTCTTTCAGAACCACAGCTGGAAACCAGTTGTGTCAGTCAGATATTTGAAGCTGTGGCGCCGCAATCCAATAGCCTGAATCCCAGGCATTTAGAAAGAAGAATTCCAAAGAGAATGGAAATATTTTTAATTATTGTTTCTGTGAAAAAGCTATGAGAGTAGGGTTCCTCTTTCTACAGGGTGGCAGTAGGTTTATAAAAATATTTCAGCTAGACATTCTTCTTGCCAAATCCTGTTCCTTTGATAGTTTTGGGGCTCTGTTGTGAAAAGGATATTTGAAGAATAAATGTTTCAGTTGTATAGCCTGCAGCAGTAGTTTCTGTTGATAATCTTATATCTCATTCCATCAGCCCCTTGTCCGTGAGCCAGCAAGAATGTTTTCTTTCCTGTTTTTCCCCCTTCCTTTCCACACGCATACACATATATATACATAAATATACATATACGTGCTGGCATTTTTTTATTTGCTTACTGGCTGCTTGGTTTTTATCTTTTTTTTTAATTATTTGTTGAATATATGCATTGTCCAGATTGTTTCCTTAGGTACACTGCATCTTTTTCAACTTTGTGCTCTTCCCAATTTTTCTGTTCACTATGTTTTTTCCCTTTTGTTATGCTGTGTCCCTGTATAGTTTGCCTTCTAACATATGTTATATGGCCCAATGAAAACCTTTTGCTGATAATATTTGTTTATTTTATTCTTATAATGCAATCAAGGAAGATAACTGTGCCAAATATATAAAGATAAATATTAGCAGAAAGAGGTGCTCAAATTGTTTGATCCAATACCCTGCAGCACATCAGAAGAACTGATACTTGCAAATAAATCATACTTTCAGATAATTGGCAGAGGATCAGAAGCAGAGGTAGGACTTGGGTGTAAGAACAAAAATGGGATAGAGAAAACAGACTGTGGTGAGTCAGAGTGAGAGAGGTTATTGAGGGAAGTATTTTCTTCCTGTTACACCCCCCACCCCCCCCACCCCCAATGAGTTGCCTTGGGACACCTCCTTGGCTGGGATATGGAAAACTGTGGTGGGAAGAAAGTATCCTAGAATGCTGTCAAATATCTCAGACACAGATAACCGAGAAGTTGTATACATGTAAAATATATAGCAAATATCTACTACAATTAAATATTTTTGGTTAAACTGGATTATGACATGTGGATGTGCAGAATGAATAAATAATATACCTTGGGAGAAGATCATGCTATGTTTTTTGAGTCATTAAAGAATACTTGTTGAAGAGCCTTATGCTGTTGTGTTTTAGGTCAGTGACCCAGTGGCTGCGGAGTTCAGCTTGAACACCCAGATGTTCCTCCTCTCCAAAAAGACACTGTGGCTATCTGATGGTTCAATGGGCTTTGGGCAAGAAAGTGATGTTGCTTTCTCAGAAGGTATAATTGTGCACAGATCATGCACATTTAACATATGTTCCTTGCTATCAGGATCCTGTTGCAGTCAAAACAAGACAAGAATAAGGGTTTGGGCTTGCTGCTTGTGTTCTTTTGCACTTGCCTTTCTTACCTGGTAGTTTACATCAGAGCTGTTGTCCAGTCTGCACTGAAACTATTAAGTCTAAGGGTAACAGTACTGGTGCTATTTCTCGTAAGCTGAGCACTTTGTAAACATTGGCTGATATTATGAACATTCCTAGTTGATAAGTGAGTATTACACAGTTTTTTGTTGTGAGTGTACTGGCTCTGGCTGGGATGGAACAAAACTTCTTAATAGCACCAACTATGGTGCTGTGCTTTGCATCTGTGGCTAAAACCCTGTTGATAACATGCCAATATTTTGGCTATGGCTGAGCGGTGCTTGCACGGCACCAAGGCTTTCCCCCTTCTCCCTGCCCTCCACTGAGTAGGCTGAGGGCAAGAGGATTAATTCAATTGATACATCTGTCAGTGGATGTAAGCAGTCACTTCATTCCTCTACTTTCCTCCTGTGCCTCTTTTTCCTGTTTAAATATTAGAGTACCAGCACCTAGAATATATGACTGCCTTTTGTGATGTATTCACATAGTCTCTTGAACAGTAGGAACCTATTCTCTCTCTCTCAAAGTCTGCACTTGCTCCAAATTGATGTAAAAGCAACAAAACATTTCTCCTTTCCTTCTTCAGCATCTCAGCCTTCCTACCTACTTTCTGTCTTATGTATCTGTCCACTGCACATAGTATACCTTTCTTGCCTGCGTAGCAATGGCCCAGGTTATTTGTATAGGCCTGACATTTCTTATCTTAAATGTTATCAGACAGCTGAAATGCAATTAAACAGTAGAGAGGCAAGACACAGAAAATGTCTCTGTGACTTTTCATAATGTTCATTTCGCTTGTATGATATGCCACTCTGACGAAGTACAACTCTTATGCAGCCTGAACAGGATTCTAATGACCAAAAAACCCCAGACTATCTCTGGGTACCAAGTGTTCCTCAAGCAGACTATGGATATAGCTGTAGGCAGATTGAGAATCTTCAGCTTGGACCTTTGACATGACCAGAAACTGGAGTCATGTTACACCATAAAGAGCTTCTTGACTATTAACTCACCCCAGTACTGTGCTGAATGTTCCAGTGCAATAGGATGTGAACTGTATGCACTGTTTACAGGTGACATCATATATGGTCGAGTGATGGTGGATCCAGTGCAGAACTTGGGTGATTCCTTTTACTGTAGCATCGAGAAGGTTTTCCTGTGCACAGGAGCTGATGGATATGTACCCAAATATAATCCATCCAACACTGAATATGGGTGCCTGGCTGATTCTCCATCTCTTCTGTACCGATTTAAGATTGTGGTAAGTGTTCTAATTCTAGGAGGATGGACATCTATTTTTTTTCTCTTAACTTCTTCTTTTATCCAAAACCAATTTTCTTGAAAGCACTCTCTACAGCACCAAATTTTTGACTTCAGCTCCAAGCTAATGTGAATTGATGGAGGCAGTATCTTACCTTTATCCCTCCTGGTTCTTTCTAAAGTTAGCTTAGAATGTCTAAGATTATTTCCCTTCTTAAAATAATTCTATACTAAACCTAGATGACTACTAACCTGATGACGAACTTTTAGAGAGTTAACTCAAAGTATGGTGATTATCTAAACTAATTTATATGAATGTCTGTTACTAGAAATGAAAGATAGTTTCTTTAAACTTAGAAATAGACTTCTTTTATTTCAGACCACATTTGTGATTTTTTTTTTTTTATTCAGAAATGTAGCTATGGTTGGTGTCTAGTGTTTCCACCTGACATTTCAACAAAAAAAGTCTTCAGCAAGAGATTAAATAGAAGTTAGTACAAGTCAGATGTGACCACAATTGCTTCTAACATATTTTCTCTTGATATTACACTGGATTGCATAAAATAGCATGTGTAAATTACACAATTAATATGTTGCCTATAAGTATTAGAACCATTTTTCCTAAAATAAATGGATCTGTGTTTTACAAAGTTGTTCTCTTTTACCTCTGTGACCACATAGGACAAAGCTCAGCCGGAGACACAAGCCACAAGCTTTGGAAATGTGCTTTTTAATGCAAAACTTGCAATAGATGATCCTGAAGCAATTCCGTTAGTTAAACAACCAGGCTCTGATGGATTTAAAGTAGACTCAACTCCTCTATTTCAGGTATGATTTCTGTAGCTTAGTAGCAAGAATACTGAACCAAGAAAGAAACACTTCAAAAGAAATGTTGGTGACAGTAAATCATATCGAAGCCAATAGAAAGCTTATAAATATAAAATATAAATATATATAATTACAAATTTCTAAGTATAAAATATAGAGCACTTATTACAATATTTTTGTGGGGTTACTGTGCTTTTCTCTTGCCTTACTTATCAGCCTGATCAGAAATTATACTGATTACTGTTGTACATTTCTTCTAAGAAATTATAAAGTTTCTTGTTACCCAGTGTTGATTTATTGTTTCTTAAAAATATTTTTTCAAATACTTAAAAAAAAATAAAGGAATTGTAAGTATTTATAGTGAACTTCATCAAAATCTAATTGATACTCAGCATTTTATGTGCAATTCTCTCTATGCAAATTTGCACATTGTAAAACACCTAAGCACTGGAAAGCCTAGAAGTTGTCATCTAAAGGGTGCAAGAGTTTTTTAATTCTATATAATCCTTCATCTGAATGCATTCATCCCTTTGATCTATATAACCCAGCCAAGAGTTGTCTCTCCAGTATTTGTCTCTTTAGTATTTGCAAAACTGTGTGCTAAACTGAAGTGTATAACTCAGAGACTTTAATCCTACTCCTGACCACTTCAGTATTAAAGGTTCCACTATAAGCAATGGAATATTTATGAGAACAGCCTACTTACTAGCATTAAAATGGTTTCATATTCTCTCCCCCTGAAAATGAAATGTCATTTCTGAGATGAAGAATCCATTTCCAATAATGCAGAATTTTTTTCTCCCCATTCCGTCAAAAGAGTGAAAATACGAAGCAACAGGTTGTCCTGAGAAAGACTTAGAAAAACAAGAGTAAATTGGAAAACGTGTTATTTCTCACAATAACAAAACTTGGATGCAACCACTATCAGCCAGTAGCTTTGAGAAATTATTCAGGCAATCCTACCAGACCTTCTGGAGTACAATTTTATTATGTATCTAGAAAAGACAAGAGAAATTCAAAAATTATAGCATCATCTCATGCAAACTGCCAGGAATCATGGATCACAGAATGGATGAAGTTGTCAGCAGTCTCTGGAGATTGTCTATTCCAACTTCTTGCTCAAAGCAGGGTCACATAGAGCAGATTGGCCCATGACTCTGTCCAGTTAGATTTTGAATATCTCCCACGATGGAGATTCCACAGCCTCTGTATTCCAATGTTTGACCATCCTCACAGTAAAAACCTGTTTTCTTATATTAAGATGAAAATAAATCCTCAGCCAGGGCTTGGTCAGCTGACAGATTGGGCCTGGGAGATCCTCTACTTCGACCTGTCTACAGCTGAGGTTCTTTGTATGGCCATCGGTACTAACTATATCCAAAAAATGCCATGGCTGTGCTTCTTCATCTGCACCTGATAGCCATAGAGGCTGGCCATGGAGAGGAACAGAGACTACCCCCCCTTAAAATTTTGGCAGAAAACATAATGACTCTGTGACACATTGGCACATAGTGGGGGTTTTGAAAATACTTGTGCAAGCAATCAGTTCAGAACAGTGATTTATTTCCTCTGTGTATAGTGCTGCCCAGATTGTGTATGTGTGTGCTTAAATATCCAAAATCATGTCTTTTTAGGTGTCTTTGGGCAGGGAGTGGTATGTCCATACAATCTACACTGTACGTTCAAAAGAGAACGCTAACCGTGGAATCGGCAAAAGAAGCGTGGAGCAGCAGTACCACTCGCTCTTTAGTGGTGGGAGCCCAGGAGCATCCACACAGAGACGTCAGAAGAGGGGAGCTGAGCAGGCCCCAGAACTGGCAAAAGACATTGGAGTAGAAAACAGCCGAGGAACAAACATACAGCACATAGCGCTGGATCGCACCAGCAAGAAACAGGTTCCTCAGAGGGAAGTTGCGGTCAACGGCGTTCTCCCCAGGGAACTGAGTAGCCAAAGTGCAGAGGTCAGCATAGTCACAATCATTGGTGGAACTGCTGCCATTTTCCTCGCCATCTGCTTAATTGCAATCATCGTATTGCTGCTAAAACGAAAACAAAATTCTGAGAAGAAGGAAGCCACGAAGGAGTCAGGCAGCAATGAGCCAATGATGCTACCGTATAGTTACGCCAGCGACAGCTCGGAGGTTTGATTCCAAGACCTCAGGATTCAAGCTGGAGTCCCCAGAGTGCCTCAAAAAAGCCCTACTTGAACTGCACTTTGTTCGCAGCAGATCACAGTGACACATGAGAAATAAAAAGCTCATATGCTTCTAGGTGTACTTTAAATTTTTATCCTGAACTCTTGCTGCCATTATCAACAATAGCAGAGTCTGTACCAAGTCTCCCTCTTTGCATGACAGGTAATCCTGACGTCTGCACATCATGCACTAATGTTAAGCATCAATTCAAGGAACTGCATTGTAAGGGAGATGTTTTCAGTTTGTTTTTATATTTTCTGACATTTAAAAATGTAGAAGAAACTATCCAAAGGTGCTACGTATCCTGTCTGCAATAAGAGAGGAAATCTGTTTCTTTGGAAACACAGAATACTTGAGAGGAGGAATCCTTACACTGTTCAGTTAAATTTTGTACTGTTTCTCACAAAGAACTCTATGTCTACAGTTAGTCCGAAGGGTGATGAAATGCCTCAGGCATGAATCCTCCCTCCTATAAGCTTTTGACTTCACTTAGCTATACCAGTGATTTATTTTTATTTTTTTTTTTACTTATGTGTAACTGAACTTTTTCAAAAGACAGCTAGATTAGACAGCATAACATTATAATCAGTTGCATGTCACAGGATGCAATACCTACTTTTTATTCAGCTATTTAACCTGAGAATTTTTTTTTCTTATTTATGATTTTATAAAGCCAAAGAATACAATTTATCCAGAAGGAATTTTGTTTTTCACAGAAACTGGACATTTACGTCCTCTTGAGTTTATAATGGATCATGGAAGCGTTGTAAGGTAAATTATATTTGTTAGTGCATATCCACTGCTGGGAAATGCAAACATTAGTATTTCAGTACCTAGAGAAGATGATAGAGTTAGATTCAAAATACAGAGGACAAGGTTCTGCCTGAACTGAGCCTAGGAATCGTGATACTGAATCCAACATGTGATTGTCAGTTGCCGTATTAAATGGCGACAAAGCAAAGAAAAAATTAACATTTGATTTAATCAAGGAGTGTTTATTACTGTATAATCATAGCACATCTTGACAAATGTGCTGGGTCATTGTTGGGCATTTTTTAACAAGTGACTACTTTTACAAGAGTAATTCTAATTTTCCATCAGTGTTCCCGATTCAGGTAACACAACAGCATGATGTTCCGTGGAAGTTTGGATCAGCAGTGTCCCATGTCAGCTCTTCTCCAGACAGGACCTGTTCTTTCCCAAAGATATCCTGCCAAATGCTTGGCCATGAAAAATACGTAACTTTCAGGACAGACTGTCCCATTTGTCTCACTAGCATTCTATATGAGTAAGGCATTTCAAGTCAATGGAGTTAAAACTATATAAACTATATAAAATCTGAGTCAAGCTGTTGAGTCTGTTGCTAAAATCCCTGTTCCCTTCCACTATCTTGTGGTGGTGGGTGCGGGCAGCCCTCAAACTATCTTCAGCTGCAATACACCTGGTATTTTGGTGATTTGGGGACCATCCTGCAGGGATCTGTGTTAGCGGAACAGGAATCTAATTTGAAAGCAGCCTGGCTGCAAGCACACAACGCTGCTTCTGAACCGAAAAATCTACCCAAAAGGCTTCCTGACCTGGCTGTGGTGCTTTGTCAACACGGACAGACCTGACCTGACCTAGTAATTCTGCACAACCATCCTCTGAGCCATAACGACTCAGAAACGTTGAGGTCTGCCAGCCCGGGAATATCTGTGCCATGATTCATGGTGCTGTGTGAACAAGCCCACAAAGGGGTTAACACTTCTATCTCTTGCTCTGGATTTACTTTGTTATGACTTCACTGATTTAGTAAGATTATATCATGTTTTTCACCAAATGAATCAGGTGAGAACCTGTCCTACCTTTTCTAGGTTTTCTGAAGGCTGTGATTCAGACTGCTTAATTGAAGGATGTTTGCAGCAACCCAAGGATCAAACTCCATTACTAAAACCATGCAGTCATCTTTTATTTTAATTAATCTGAGTTCTAGCCTGAAACAATTATCCACAAGACGTGCCCAGTGCATTAGACCTTTTCCCTAGTCACCTGACATTAATTTACTCTTTTAATGAAGTTCCTGGTTCTGTGATCCATGTATTATGTGTGCAAGATTGATCAAAGACTTAGTCCACAGATACTTTTTGTATTTAAGTTCACAACTAAGTTGCAAGTGTAACCCAAGATCGAATTTGCCTTTGTGCCTATATGTGAAATCGCTGTGGTAATGAGAAATGCAGAATTTGTCTCTGAGAAACTGCATGTTTGGATAATAGCAGTCAGTGATTCTACAGTAAAATGGGACACATGTAAATAATAGAACATTTTAATATTTATAAAATGCCTGTTTTGTATAAGCAGAGAAGATCTTTTAAAAAATATATATATAAAATACAGAAATTAGGTGTTTATCAATAGAGCTATTTTTCTGCTTTTGAATTTTAACAGACTGAAATATCATTAAAATTGCTTGCAGGCAAAATCTCTTTTTTTATTACTATTTCTTTTTATAAAATTACATCAAAACCCATGTGTTCTACAAGCCAAATATTTAGCCCCATAAACAACCTGATCACTTCTTTGAATAGTGTCTGATTTAAACCCAAACATTTAGGTTGATGAAGATTAACAGACTAATGTTTTTCTAATAATATATAAATTAACAGTGCAAACTGTTGATAACAAAGGAAAACACAAAGCAAACACTGAAAAGCTGGGGAAAAAATCCCAATGTTTTCAGTAAGGCCTGCCAGATTTGTCCCATTCTTAAGAAATTGGATTTCTTACAATTCAGTGAACTATAAATCCATCTGGAACAGCATGCCTTTTTTATTATTATGGCTTCAAGGTTTTAGATTTCAGTAAGACTTTTTGGAGGCTTATTAACATTTTCCTTTCTACTGAATAAGTGGCCTTGTTTATACTAACCTGAAGAAGTGCCTCATTCCCAGTTATGTGCACAAATATGTTAATATTTATCTATCCATGCAATCAACTGAGTATATTTTATATATATATTTAATCTATTTCCATATTATGTATTCAATCCTCTTTTCACTGGAGATGCTTATTCTTCTATCAATAATACCATTTGTTAAACCTTTTATGCAATAATTACTGTGTTTAAATTTGTTATCAAGCTGTCAAAAATCTTTCTGTGCATATTTATTTGGAACAATTTTTTGCTTATGTCTATGGCTGTGATATTTGGCATTTGTATCAGGAAAAAAAAATAAAACTACTTCTGGTTTGGTTACTGAACTAAAATTTGTGCATAAATATCGCACTGTGGAGAGGGGTCAGTAAAAACGAATTTATTACATTGATGAAAGAACATAAACTTACTCCTGCATTTGCAATACATCTCACTGCTTTGTTCCCTAAGTGATCATTTTCTGGTCATGAAGTGGTCAGCTCAGAGTGGTTTCTTCAGTCACTGTGTTGCTCTTACGGCTCATAGAGGGGTTTTTATTCCAATTCCAGAACATCAAAAACCTCTGGATACCCACAAGTCCTCTGTAGGTTGCCCTGTTCCTGAATGCTGGCAGGGCTTGCTGTACTATGCTTATTAACAAGTGAAGATGAGTTGGCAACCAGTGGTTCTCTTGCTCCTGCAGCACCAATGTTTCTTGTGCCAGCTCATTAGATTTCTTTCCCAGTGACAAATTTATCAGGTTATATATATATATGTATGAGATGTAGACACTTTGGGTGAATCTGTTATATGTACACTATGATGCAGAAAGACAAAGAGATTCTGAACCTTTTCCTTCCCACCCCACCTTTTGTAAACTGGCCAGAACTGGCCTCTGATTTCTGTGTGAACTTATCCACCCACCTCCTTCGCTGTCAGAAAGGCAATGCTTCATGGCTAGTTACACAGGTAACACACGGTGTATCTACCAAGTGCTACAAGGAAAGATAAACCAGCAGGCAGGGATCTCGGCATTGCTATGTCTGTTACCTTCTGCTGCCTAAATTTGCTCCTAGGAACTGTGCTCTTAGCAGCTCCTCAGACTGAGCTGTATCTATGAGCTCTCTGTTGTGACTTCTGCCAGGGCAAATCAGATTGGAAAGGTTTCTGCCCTCCTCCAATATGAATAGCTATAGATGATGTAAATGAACAAATAATCTGGTCGCAGGACTATAGCACTATCAATAAGTCAAAGGGCATTGATTTCCCACTCCAAGATAGCCCACAGCAATTAAGTCTTGTCCACATTTGTTTCGGTCCTTAGTGGAATCCTGATACTACAAAGGCATCCAGGTGTGTTCCAGCAGGTCCAGGATGACTTTCTCTTCACAGCCCAAGCGTGGTTACAGTTCAGCATTTAGAGGAGTTGAGGGTTTTAGTGCATCCTCACCATCTTTTGAAAGAATGACTCAGCTCCTGTCCTGAAAGAATTCTGCTCCTACTGCTGAATGCTCTAGCTTTGAAAGCTGTTCAGTAAATTACTCTCAAGTGATTAGCTGTTTGAGTTTTGGGGTTTCATATTATTTGTCTCAATAGATGATCAATTCAGAATTAACCTTGCACTGCTGTTGCTTTGGTAAGTAACCATTGACTTCCAGTAAAAATCAAGGGAACAGCTGGAAGAGTCTTAAAGGATGCATCTGTTTCATTTCATGGCCCTTCCTCAAATGTGCGCTGGATTCCTGCTATTTCCTCTACTTGAGCTTTCATGATACATGTTTTCGTGTAAAGCATCAATCTCCAGCTGCACAGGTTAAAGTGCTCCAGTTAAACTGGCACAACTAGAAAATCAGATGTAATGACTGCCATCCATACTGTCTTTTTTTCCCCATTTTTGAAGCAAGAGCTCTAACTCAATTACCATGGAAAACAAGAGGAGGCATTCTGGATAAGTGCACGATGTGTCCTCCTCTTTAATATATTAATTACTGCTCTCCTCCCTCATGCATTCTCTTCCCCCTCCCCGCCCCCAAAAAAAACACATAATGGAACTAAATGAGACAGCAAATGATAAAAAGAATGATAAAAAGTAAATAATGTCTTTTCCATAAGGAGAGATTAACTAGATAAGTTAGAATTCCCTTCAGTTCTTCACCCCTGGGAAGGTAATACCCAAGGGAGAGTATTACAGAGTTAGGGAGTAGGGAACTATTCAGTATTTCTTGTAATATTTCAAAGAGGTTCTGCCCTACAAAATTTTCTGGCTACAAAGATGAAACGAAGTAGGCAATACTTAAATCTTCTGACCCAAAATTAAAATTTCAAGACTCATTACTGAAAAAGAAGTTAAATTCCTGGAAGAAAAGACCATTGCCATCACCTTATTCTGAAAGCCTGGACTACAAAAAGCTGTGAGGATTTAGAAGGATCAAGCTCTTCATCTTCTCTTTCCTTGCTCTTCCTACAATTCCACTCCTGAGCACTGTCAGGGGAAGAAGAGCCACTCCCACGCCCTAACAGGTGTACAAAGAGCCACCGGTCCCAGGCTTGGAATCAATAATATAAAATAGAAAACAGAAAATGCGTCTGTCTGTTTTTTTTCTTGGGGTAAGAGGGAATGAAAATTTTGATTTATCAGCACCCTCAGTCTCTAATGGCTGGGCTGCCTGTGCCTCACCTCTGCCTAATCCTCCTGCTGAGGGATGCTGGAAATGGTAGCCTGAGTCAATAGTCTTTTCCTGACACACATCCTGATCTGGACAGGAGGTAAAGCATCTGGAGAGAGAAAAGTGGATACAAGGGTAAAAGATACAGCTGACCATTTTATTTACCTTATAAACATGCTCCTTTTATTCTCTGTTTTTTGTAACAAAAGGTTAAAAGAATATTTCCTGGACTATCAACTGTCTCTTTCACTGATTTTTTTTTTTTTCTTATGTTTCTAATGGCACCGAAATGATCCTGGTATGAAAGAAACATAAATACCAAATTCTTTAAGTAGTAATATCTCATGGGGATGTGGCTGGACTCACCTTCCATTTCTTGGCAAGAGAAGGGCGTGATTCTATTCAATTCAGCCAGCTACGCTGTGTCCACGGGGACTGGTCCCCAGTGTTGTCAAGTCTATGAAACATAAACCGGAGTAGGATCTGGCTGATCATTCAGAACAACAAAAACCTCTGTCTTTGGGGACAAAATTATGTTGGTATGTCAAGAGGCTGGCTTCATAGGAGGTGCCTTCCTGTGCCCACATC
The DNA here is from genome assembly GCA_013400375.1 of Thinocorus orbignyianus. Taxonomy (NCBI): domain Eukaryota; kingdom Metazoa; phylum Chordata; class Aves; order Ciconiiformes; family Thinocoridae; genus Thinocorus; species Thinocorus orbignyianus. The sequence continues at coordinate 287,334 of VXBW01002579.1, forward strand.
TCACAGCAGTGTCACATAACAGTGCCGCAGACCCTCAATATCATAGAATCATAGAATGGTTAGAGTTAGAAGGGACCTTAAAGATCATCAAGTTCCAACCCCCCTGCCATAGGCAGGGACACCTCCCAATGGATCAGGTTGCTCAAAGCCCCATCCAGCCTGGCCTTGAACACTTCCAGGGATGGGGCAGCCACAGCTTCTCTGGGCAACCTATTCCAGTGCCTCACCACCCTCACAGGAAAGAATTCCTTACTAATATCCAACCTAAATCTCCCCTCTTCCAATTTAAAACCATATCCCATGCAACCTTAATGCACCAAAGTGTGCAGCCCAGCACAGGCACTCTCAGGGCTCCTCTGCACCTCTCGAGACTTCTTCCATCTCAGGTTGTAATGTCAACCACTAATTCACTGTGCCGCACGGGGTATGCACTTATTTATACCGTGTCTTCCAATACTTCAGAGGCAAAAGTCTCAGTAGATCACTTAAACTCCACTCAGATCCCAATTTAGGTGAACTTTAGTAACAAGGTCAAAAAACCCCAACCTTTGATAGACTGTGTCATGGTGAGCACAAACCCGTAAAAGTTGCTAAATAGAAGTGCAAAAGAGGAGTGCAATTTTCACTGCTGATTAAAGGTCTACATGCTGTGTTTGGCTATGGGGAAACCTTGGTTGGTCGGCAGTGATTCTCAATACAGCAGGCTGCGCGCTGGAACCTCAACCTGCCTGCAGGAGTGGTGTGTGGCTGCATCTGTTTCTTGGCTAATTTAAGTGTTTTTAACCAGACTGGTATCTCAAAAAGAGATGAATTTCACAGGCAGAACTCCTTGCTTTGGTGTAGCCAGGTTAAATATGAGCAATCCAATGACTTCTTTCTTTCGCTGACAGTTGAACTAGCTGTATAGTTGGTCAATTTGTGCAGGAAATTCAGATTCTAATATCAGACAATAGCCTTCAGCAGTTGCTGCACCCATTTATTACTATTTCCTCAGCTGTGGTGTTTTTCCTACCCTGCAACACTGTGTTCAGAACAGTGCCACCAATAACAGCTTCTGTCTGAGCTCTTTTGGCTTGGTGCAGCGTAGCTTGGATTTTCCTTTCCAATTTGGCTCTCAGAATGAAGGTGCCGGCTAGATATTTCTCCCCCAGGAAATTTCAGTTTCCTCAGGAACTGCATTTGACATCTATAACATCATTATGAATGGTAAGCGTGATGCCAGCAATTAAAAAAAAAAAGTCCTTACAGCATTAAAGCACTGCCTGTAGTTGCCATCTGGAACTGTCAGCTGTGGAAATAGGCGTTATCCCAGTCTGCTCATGAAATGGCTGAGAAGTTTTATTCTCCAACAAAATAATTCGTTTCAAAGCATGACTGTAACAAACGCACATGTGTGCATGCGCACACACACAGAGAAGATGGTTTAATTATTATAAACTATAAACAAATTATAAATTTTAAAATATATTTCTTTATATTATATAATATTAAGTAAATTATAAATTTTATGCAGATTTTATTATATAATACATATTTTAAACTTTGCATATGATTATTTAAAATATATGCATTTTATGTAGTATGTAACAGCTATTGACACATGTAAATGGTACATATTTTAATGTGTGTGTTCATATTTTTGTATTATATAGTGCAATTTTTTATTTATAAGTAATTGCTCAGATAAGATTACAAGGCTGAAGTGTTACAAGCTGTGAAGGAGAATTCAAGGTGTGTTTGCCTAGAAGAAAGCACAGCAGCCAGACCCACAGCCAAAACCTGAGAACGTACCTCCCAGCATTTGGCGTTGGGAAGGCAAATTTGAAACACACTGCTGGAGCCCAAAATAAGTGAACTGGTGGCATTCAGGACTGCTTCCCAGATAGCGACTTTGGTGGTCACAGCTCCTGGGACCCGGAGCTGCAATCTCTACTTCCAGCTTGAGCTTTTCAGTCTTGGTCTACTGCAGGATGCTGGGGTGCCACACAGTCATTCCTGAAAAATCCCTTTTGTTTGGAGAGCAGCAAGTAAATGCTTTGAGAAGAACAGAAGTTAAATGACAGAAGTTCTCCAAAAGTCTGTGTATCAGTGCCTTTTCTATTTCTTTTATGTCAAAACACTGCAGTAGCAGGATGTCCCCCTTCTGAGTCCCTGCAGCCCTGGGGGCTGTAATACAATAGCCATGGCATCAGCTTCTTCTTGAGCCCCTCTCCTGGGCTTCTGGTCTCTCAGCCTCAGCTCCCCTTCTGTGACTGCTGTGAGCTGGTTTAGGTTGCTCATTTGCAGAGTGGCCTGGAAATGCCCCCAGACAGAGGCCAGTAGCAGGCTCAGCCCACGGGCATGTACCTCCAAGGACCAGTGACAGGGGATGCTGCCAGTATCTGGGCCACGTGAGTCCTCTCTGCCCAGTCCCCAGTCATTTTAAGGAGTCTAGGTGAAGACATGAAGTTAAAAGCTAATTAGCTGCCCTGGGAATGAGGGAATTTGGATGCCTAACAAAGAAGGGCCATTTGCTGTCAGATGTAGCCCAAGATTTCTCAAAGGGTCAACAGAGGTGCTGCTTTATTCCCACATGAGTGCCTGTGGATGTGGGCTTTACTTCCTCAGTGATTCCTGGCAACCTTGGCCAAGGCAGGAGAGTTCACTTTGATCCAGCTCAGACACCAGCCCTCATCTTCCCTCTGGACCACTGAAACCTAAGTTTCAGTCTGCTTCTCATTAAATGACCTGTGGCAACTACTCACAAAACAAAGTGAAAAGGAGAGCTCAAGACATCCTGCCCAGTGAGTCACCACCACGGGATGCAAACAGGTCCTTTTTGTGCTGCTGTCGCACAGTGTGAGGTGAATCTATTGCTTAAAATAGATTGGGAGGTAGGGAAAAGGAGATAAATGTGTGCTTTAAAGAAAAGTAGGCAGGCCAAGAGTGTGCCTGCAGATTAAAAGGTACTTGTTTGCAGTAACAGTCTCAGAAAACCAGGTCTAATATTCAGAAAGATCATGATTTATTGACCTGAGAACAAACGGCTCCATTTTTTAATCTTTAATTTATTTATTTTGGGGGTTTGTTTCATAATTTTCTGGAAAATGTGAATTAATTTTTGGTTTTGGCTTGGTGCCATCTCTCACATACCTGCACTTTAAAGGGAAACTGTCAAGACTGTGTTTATCTTTTCAATACAGATCTTGATAAACTGTTCACACTGTGACAATTTTGTCTCTTAAAAAAACCACAAACAAACAAACAAACAACAACAAAAGCAAAACAAAGCAAAACACACACACACACACAAAAAAAAAAACAAAAAGGAAAGAATATGCACCTGCATTTTCCAGTTTTCAGCAAATGGTAAATTACTGAAAATTAAATGCATCACAACTGGCCGGGTTTTTTTCAGAGTCCAGTAAAATCAGCCCTTATGGCATCAGTGAATTACATTACAAAAATGAGGAAAATAAATAACCTTCAGTGTTAGTGCAATCATTAATAGCAGAGGTATATCAAATTAAATATGGTCTGGGCTTAACAGCATCTTCCTTCGATATCCTTTGAGATTATGACCTTCTTTTCCTTTTAATATAGTTCCTTCCTGCATTTCCTTTCCTGCATGAAAATGTTGAAAACATGCCACCTTCTGGTCTTTTTAGCTATTGCACAATCCTAAGAAAACTAATCTCTGGAAACCTCGGTAAAATGAGTGCACATCTGTGCACAGATACTTGTAGGCACACGCACATACAGTTAAACCTGTGTTTTAATATATGCATGCATCTCTGAACCCCTCTGAACTATCAAAATCTCTTTATTAACAGGCTTTTCTTTAGTTACACACTTTGTATTCAATCTGTTACGATAAATGTCCTCACTAAAAAGTTTCCAAGGAAACCAGAAACTAGACCAACTCTGACCACTGTCACTGGGAAGCAAAGGAGGAGGGGGAAGGTGAACCACAGGGGACATTTCTTACACCACTGCCCCTCCATGAGCTTATCCCAGTATCTTAGTCTTCTGTTATCGCAAACAAAGCACAGCAATACGGGTATGAGCAGATTCCTCTGCATATATTTTCCTACCCGTATTTCTTCTTGCCATTGAAGGAAACACTATAACTGCAGATAAAGTCGGATTTTGGCAAGGTCTGACTGGCTCTACAAACTCTGAGGTAGGAGAAATGTTTTATTTTCTTTTCTCCAACCACTAACAAGTACAATGAGTCTTTTGAAGAAGCTAGGGCTACGTTCAGGAAACTCAGCTTCTTTTCACTGAGGACTTTGCGGTAGAAGGCTATGCAGGCAGGAGCTATTTCTGTGTTAGGTAGTAGGGAAGAAGAGTAGTAGATACAAATGAGGGTAGGGGGTTGTTACATAGCCACAGAACGTTTGTGGGTTGCCGTTGCAGGCAGATAAGGACATGGTCAGGGTACATCTCTTAGGGCTGCAGTAAAGGAGTGTCTTATTCTTTATCTGCATTTGCACAAGGAGTGTTTTTCCGGGTTCATAGCTGCATTCTTCACCTTATACACATTATCTTGCTTTTATATGGTCTTGGATAGCTCTGTGTAGGGGATCCTACCTGACTGACTCCTTAGAGAAGGCACTTTCAGAAATGTGAGTTGCAGATAGGGCTATTTATTCCTTAAAAGCACTGTAAATACAATTAACTCAGCTTTTATTTCTACTAGAACCTCTGTGGTAGAAGGGCTATCTGCAGACTGTAAAGAAGAATAAGTAATAAGAATAAAATAAATATCTTTAGAAGGTGGGGGTTTTTTTCTCTGTGTTTTCTTAACTTAAGAGATATGTGTTATGACAGAGGAGACAAAGACCTTCTCTGCCTACTCCCATGTGCCAGAAAGCTGTTATCATTCCTAAGTAGCTGGCCTTATATCACAATACCTCAAGGCACTTTAATTCCTATTAGAAGTGATGCTAGCCCTCTGCCTACCATGAAATATGGGGAACTTAAAAATGATTTAACACAATCTTTCCCCCTCCCTTCTAGCCATAAGTGTAATTTAGCTGGAACAGAGAATAGGGGCCCCATGTTTTCAAGGCATCTGGTTTCCCAGATAAGCTCGACTCGCAGGGAGTGGGAAGAGAAAGCCGTGTTGTAGTAAATCAGAAAGTCCATAAGGCGTGGAGTGGGGTCAGGCTTCTGACTGCAATAATCACTTCAGAAAGGACACAAGTGAGATAAGCCTTGTTCTTGGCAATAAACTGTGGTGGTCAGCACAAAACATTTCATCTTGCCTTCCAGGGTTAATGCCATGAGGTTGATGTAGCTGGGTCGAGCAAGGTGCTTGTGAGTAGTTCTGAACAGTTCTGCCAACTGAGAAAGCACTGACTTAATAAAAACTTAGACTTAAAATATGGCTTAAACACTACTGCTTTTGCTAGGCAGTAGGTTAAAAAGATGGAGAGAAAAATGGACTTGTATCCAAACCAGGTGGTTTTGGAGACAGTTGAATAAAGGCTGTGATGATAAGCTGTGAGAGGCTCTCAGTATCCCAAAGCAGATCCCACTGGAGATGTCTCAGAAAATAAAGCATGTTTGATTCTGAACTGCCAGTGGTCATGTGGGATATGTTCTTCTGTACATGCAAGTGTTTGAGCTCTCCTTAGAGCAGACTATGAGCAGCCTGCGCTGTGGAGAACCACCTGTGTGCATGTCGATCTGTCACTGACTCCCCGTTACTCCTAGTAACTGCTGTGGGAAGTAGAAGGAGGTCTCAGAAAGCAGGCCTTGCAACTTCACAGCTCTTTGTGGAAGCTTTAATCAATGGTGGAGAGCACAGCTGCCCACTGGATGGCACCAGGACCCTGTACACAAGTCACTGCCTGCATGCTTCTCTTCAGCGTCCCTGACTCTGCCCCATCACCAGGCTAAGTGGTGCCTTATAAACAGACACAGGGAGATCCTGGAAGCAAAAAGATAGGCAGATATTACAGATGTCAAAGCTGTAACAAAGATCCAGAATACTGTCACGGGTAATATTTGCAAAGGGGGATTATGCACGTGCAGTGGTGCATTATCGAGAAGGGAATATTCTGCAGAATACTTTGGGTCATGCCAACACTGAGTGCTGTTGGACCAGATATGGACCAGAGCTCCTATATGAGATGGAGTCAAAGGCAGACAAGGGGTATGTTAAAATTGACATTACCAACGCATTTTTTTTTTTCAATGACTTTGGCAGCAGAGTGCAGGCCACGGTTTGCCTTCAGGTGGAGGGGTGTCTCATATGCAACTGCCCCAAGGGATGGAGCACATTCCTATCTTTTGGCTTGGAGTAATCCAAACTACACCACTGCCCAAAACACCATCTTAAGCCTTAAAAGGCAAAGTCTGTGGTGACATGGTACCGCAGAAAGAATTGAATCGGTTAATAGGGCTCATTTCTGAAATAACCTCATAAACTCCTGAGCCAAGAAACACAACAGTGACTGGGTGTATCACATCCCCTATCACCCACAAGCCTCTGGAGAGACTGAGAGATATAATGAACTGCTAAAGACCATGTTGCGAGCCTTAGCCAATGAGTATGAAGACACTGGGATACAAGTTTAGCAGAAGGCACTGGTTAACACCAGAGGATATGCTAACCATCCTGGTCCTACCCAAATAAAACCCCTACATACTGTAGGAAAAGGTAAGGTCCCCATAGTTCACACAGGGAAGTAGCTGGGGAAGGTGGTGTGGATTGCTCCTACCATGGGAAAAGGCAAACCCATTCATGGGATTACCTTCACTGAGGGACCTGGATGTACTTGGTGGCTAATGTGTAAGGTTTGGGAGGCCCAATGTGTACCTCAAAAAGATTTAACCTTGGGGAAAAAACATGGTGCTGGACCAGTACAACAACGAACCAAACCAAGCCAGCATCCAGGGTGCAAGGGTGCAGGGGTTCAACAATTGAACATTCTGTTTCTCCTGTCCTGAAGACCATCTTGACAGATGGGACCCAAGTCAGCCTGTTCTTATAAACATTTGGAGTAGTGGAGGAAACCTGTGGCATGGGAGAATAATATCTCTCTGTTAGGGGACAGGGAACAGTACTTAATTAGAATGTATAAATCTGTATGTTGGGTGTAAAGATGGTTCATAAATGTTGTATAAGTTGTAGGGTGTTGGTAAGAAGGGATTTCAGTAATGAGACCAAAACACAATGAGATTGTGAGAAGATATATAAACGCATTAAATTATGTGAGATCTGAGCATGATGCAAACGTTATGGAATAAAGGGTGGTGATTGTGTTGGGCGTTGCTGGGATGGAGTTCAGTTTCCCTAGAGCAGCCCTCATAGTGCTGGGCTTTGTATTTGTTGGCAAAAAAGGTGTTGATAACACGCCAGTGTTTTGCCTACTGCTGAGTGGTGCTCCCACAGCATTGAGGCCATCTCTCCAAGCCACCCCTACCCCAAAAGGCCAGGAGGCTTCGGCTGAGCAAGACCTTGGGGGCGGGTGGGGGACGACGACGACATAAACAGGACAGCTAAATCCAAGCTGATCAAAGGGATATTCTGCACTGTACGGTATCTGCTCAGCGATGAAAACTAAGAGAAGAGAAGGGGGAAACTGGCATTAAGGTGTTTTTCTTCAAGAGCAACCACTACACATACTGAGGCCCTACTTCCCAGGCAGCAGCTGGGCATTGCCTGCTGATGGGAAATAAAGAATAAACCTTTTTGTTCTCCTTTGCTTCTGCACACGCTCTTTGCTTTTGCTTTACTAAACGGCCTCTATCTCATCTCAAGAGTTCTTTATTGTCCTATTTTCTTGCCCCTCCTGTCCTACTGAGGAGGTAGATGATAGAGCATCTGGGTGGGTAGCTGGCAACAAGGTACAAGGTCAATCCACAAGAGGGTCCAGGGAGACCGTACTGCAATGTTCAATACTTCAATGGACCTACGGGAGAGATGGGGACAAACATTTTAGCAGGGTCAGTTGCAATAGGACAAAGGCTTATGGCTTTAAACTAAAAGAGGGTACATTTAGACTAGATATAAGGAAGATATTTTTTACAATGAGGGTGGTGAAACACTGGCACATCTTGCCCAGAGGTGGTAGATGTCCCATCCCTGAAAACATTCAAGGTCAGGTTGCATGGGGCTCTGAGCAACCTGATCTAGTTGAAGGTGTCCCTGTTCACTGCAGGGGAAGTGGAGGTTGACCAGATGACCCTTAAAGGTCGCTTCCAACACAACCCATTCTATGACAGAAGACCATTCTGCCCCACCCCTCCGTTTTGTGTAGTGTTGCCAGGCTACACTTGGCCACTCCTGGCCAGTGGCAGACGTCTCTGCTCCTGCATGGTGAAGGTGGGAAGTGGCTCACAGAGAGCTGGGGCTGTCATCTCTCCCAGAAGGTGACCGATGACTTTTTGTCAGTGTATCAGTGTCCGGTGGCCCACGGCCTGCTCCCCATTCCTTTAGCCATGGCAGGGGATGGTGTGGGCTTGGAGTCTGTGGTGGGTTCGTGCCAGGCTTTGGCAGCTAGTCTGTTCCACATGGCAGAACCTGTTGAGAAAGGTTTGGTGCTTCCTGGCAGCACATGCAGCTGGCTACTGGAGCAGAAGACCCACCTGCAGCATGCCCTTAAAGTCCTGGAGAGGCAACATGGTGCCCTAGAGATGAAAAACAACCTCCTCAGAAAGGGAAGATCTCCGGACGGGTGCAAGGAAGCAGAAAGGCTCCAGCAGAAAAGTTCTAAACTTGCTGCCCTCACCAAGCAGCTGAAAGAAAAATGCAGACACCTGCAGGAGATCATTGGCTGCCTCACAAATCCTCCAGTGTCACTGCCCATCCAAAGCACCGCTGAGGAACTGGGAATGAAATCCTTGCCTCGGCAAAAGGCTGGAGAAAGGAGAGGGCCTGTCAGAGCTTTGGTGGAACAGGAGAAGCAGAATGAAGTCTCACAGAAGGTAGCTGAGGAACTTCAGGCCCAAGAGGCTGCAGACAAAGAGGGCTCAAATTATGTGAGCGCACTCAGACAAAAGTATGAGGAGTTAAAGGTACAGCTTATGGAGATGGCAGACAAAAACACCAGGCTGCTGAAAGAAAATGCTCTCCTCCACTGGCAGATGCACTGGACAGAAAATGTTGAAGCAGAAAATATTGAATTGAAGGGGCAGCTAATGAAAGTGGCAGAGAAGCAAAATTATGCCATCCAAGCCATCAGTTGTCTTCACACCAAACTGGAAGACACCAAGCGCAAACTGAAAGCCCTGGCAGACAGAAGGCAACATCTGGAGATGGAAGAGGAGACAAAGCCATTGCTGCAGAGGAAAGAAAAGCAAGATGAGGTTTTACAGCATGCTCAGACAGACAGAAAGAGGAAATATAAAGAAACCATTCAACTGTTTAGAGCTCAGGTGAGTGAGCTGGAGAATCAGTTTAAGAATCCTTCAGAGTCAGCTTGTGCAGAGGACAGTCCTGGGTCCTGCCTTCTTTCAGAGGAGGACTCTGCAGGTGGGGCAGAGGAACTGGTGGCAGACAAATTGCCTGTCATCCTGCAGGCTCTGGGACCACAAACAGAAAACCTTTGAACATTTGTAGCTTGATACAGCTACAATCTTTTCTATGGTCCAAGCCAGGAGCCTGAACTAGAGCTTCCTCTAACTGTTGGACAATATGTTTTTGTCTTTGGACAGGTGGACGAAAACAGTTGGTATGTGGGAGACCTGGTGGATGGAAGAAGAGGATTCATCCCCTCAAACTGTGTCAAAGAAGTTTCAGATGATGACTTGGAAAACAAAAACTGGAATGATCCTCATTATTATCCTTCCGGCTTCTCCCCTATTTTGGAGGAAGATGTAGAGGATCTAGGTGTGGGTGTAGGGGATACAAAACACAAAACCAGTAGATTGTAATAAACATAACCTATAGGGCCTTTCAGAATATCTGCAGAAGTGAATTTGTACTTTAAAGGGATTTGATTTTAAACTTTTAGATTTGTCAGAATTGGAGAATCTCTGAAGTGCAGCAGGCACATCCAGAGGGCCCCAGCAAAGTTTGGATAAGGCTTTGGGGCCCTCTGGAGGGTAATTAGTCTCCTGGAAAGGCCCCTGCTTTCTGGAGGGCAACTCTGCCAAGTCAGGGCACCACTGCTGCTGGCAGCTATGGGGACCCTCCTGTTGGGGCCAGTTGCCATGCATGTCATTGCCTTGGAGAGTGGAGAGAAACAAAACAGCTAGTGGCACTGCCAAGGAGACCATCCGCACTTCACATATACCTTTTCTAACCATAAGATATAGGAAAAAACATGTTTTTTTTTCTACAAACTAGGTTGTTCTGAAGCTTCCTTCAAGCTACAGCAACAGCAGCATATAGATGTCGGAGGTTCAGCAGATTGTAGTTGCAAGATTCTATGTCTTAGAGTATATTAATGTGACCAGCAGGTTGTGGGAGGTGATTCTCCCCCTCTGCTCTGTGCTTGTGACACACCACTTGGAGTACTGTGTCCAGCTCTGGAGTCTTCAACATAGAAAGGACATGGAACTATTGGAATGGGTCCAGCAGAGGGCCACAAAAATGATCGGAGGGCTGGGGCACCTCTCCTGTGAAGACAGGCTGAGAAAGTTGGGACTGTTCAGCCTGGAGAAGAGAATGCTCTGGGGAGACCTGATAGCAGCCTTCCAGTATCTGAAGGGAGCCTACAGGAGAGCTGGAGAGGGACGCTTTGTCAGGAAGTGTAGTGACAGGACAAGGGGTAGCAGTTTTAGATTGGAAGAGGGGAGATTTGGATTAGATATTAGGAAGAAATTCTTTCCTGTGAGGGTGGTGAGGCACTGGAACAGGTTGCCCAGGGAAGCTGTGGATGCCCTATCCCTGGAAGTGTTTAAGGCCAGGCTGGATGGGGCTTTGAGTAACCTGCTCTAGTGAGAGGTGTCCCTGTCCATGGCAGGGGGTTGGAACTGGATGATCTTTAAGGTCTCTTCCAACTCTAGCCATTCTCACAGTAAAAAATTTCTTCCTGATATCTAATCTAAATCTTCCCTATTCTAGCTTAAAACCATTCCCCTTTGTCCTATCACTACACTTCCTGAAAAAGAGTCCCTCTCCTGCTCTGCTTTAGGTTCCCTTCAGATACTGATGCCAGTGTTCTGCAAAATTGGGTTACCAAGAAGGAATGTTGCAGCTATGACTACTGTGTCCACTTGTCCCTGACAGTACAAGGAGGTACATTATTCATCCAAAAAACTGCCTAGGAAGCTGGTTGCTGCAAAGGGTCAGAGCTCCATTGCTAAATTTCTCCAGAAAGCAGAGATCAGCAGCTATTACCTGAATAACTGTCCTGCTGAGCTGCTATAAAATTAATCCAGATTTTTCTCTTCTATAACAGGACAGCAGATGCTCTTCCCACCGCCTGGGGAGTTACTGCAGCTCCTGACACTGAAACGTGGTGTAACTTAGCAGCTTCTCCTTTACAATAAAAACAAAACTCTCCTGACACTTGTATCCTGTCTCCTTTCCCCCTTTCTCTTTGTATTTCATCCTTGAACATTAAAATCATGGGATCAAAAAAGTAGGACAGCTTCTGATCTGCCAGTGGAGCTGACTTAAACTTGCTCAAGTGCAACGGAGGTCGGAGCAGAGCCTTGTCCCAGGCTTGGGAGAGGAGAAGCTTTGTTGTGACTCATGTTTCTCTGAGTTACCAGGTGAAGTGAGTGTTTTAGATTTAATTTGCAGATCAAAACAAGGAAAGAAAGCTGCCGGTGACAGGTAGGCACACATGGCTAGCTGTGGTTGTACATGGTATGTGGGTTTTTTTCTCCTTTTGTTTGTGAAACATTTTTTGGTATAATTGTTCTATCAGCTGAAAAGTTTGACTATCTCCATTTAACAAGTCAGGGAATGCAAAGGATGAGGGTCAGTAATGATCATAAATTACTTCTCTAAATTTTGCCTGCATAAAAGGCTGATTTTCCTTGATTTCATTATGTGTTCCCAAATCCACAGAACTTTTATTCTTATTTTTCTCAGTTACTTAAAATTTTAGGTTTTGCCACTGCTGTGTTTAAGATGCCTTTTGTTTTTTTAACTTACTCTTATCTTTTGCTCCCATGAAAAGGAGAAGACAAGAATCACCTAAAGAGACAATTATGTTTGTTACAGTTCAGAAGAATGGACAAGCTGGGAAAGACCAAAATATTTGAAATATGTTGAATTTTGTAGGTAATCTGTATTTGTTACAGTTGGGTTTAGGTTAGGAAAAAATTAGTAGCTTTTGTTTTTTATAATGAAATTGAAACAAAAAAAAACAACAAAAAAAAAAAAATCCAGCAGCCACATATGTTGGATCTGAGACTAAGACTCCAGATGGAATGTCAGGATGTTTTGGAAGCAATGACAATACCGCAAAAGCCCTGTTATCCACACAAGTTCTTTTCTTCCTCATTTCTGGCAGTTCTTTTCTTTCTTCTGAGGCAAGAGAGCCACCTGCATGCTCAGACATCTCCTTCTCTCCTAGCCACAACACATTTGATGGGTCAAGTTTGGTATATTTATTAAATTTGACCTACATTTCTTAAAGACCCCAAAAGCTCTGATACCCTGAAAAAGGTAGCTGACCAAAAAAACAGGATGCGTTATTACAACAGTAGGGGGTAATATTACATCAATAGTATAATGCAATTATTGTTTGACTTTAAAATAACCAAAACCATAATGTCTTATATAAGTCATCTTTGCAATGTGCTAAATGCCCAGAAGCAGTGCTGGCTTTTTACATTTTTAAAAAAATCCTAATTTTTTTTTTTCTTTTTTTTTCTGGCACTATGTTAAGAAAATAAATAAATTGAGCCTACCCATTGGGAAAATGATGGATGAACCCGTGAGGAAAAAGTAAGGCTCATTGCTTAATTCTCCCAAAATCCATGTTCCTCAGTGAGAGCAGAAAAGCCAAGGATATATAGGTTTTCCACTTTTAAATATAATTACTTTATTTTCTTTTCAGCTGATACACTTAGAAGCACTAAATGCAGAACATTTGAATAAAATATAGATGAAAAGACAATTTTTCATGGGAAAAGCAACTAGAGTCTAGATTAACTTTTTAATTTATAACCTGTATTATGGTAAAGAAAAAAGTAGAGTTTCAAATAACATTTTCCATTTACATTCATACTAAAGAAATGCTATGCTGTTGTTAAGAGGAACTTTTCAAATTAGACCCACACTTCATGGTCTGCTGTTGAAAAAGGATTTTAAAATCTAATTTTCTGAAATGTCAGAAGTAAAATATTGCCTTTTGTGGTTGTCATGATTCCCTGTAACCCAGAAAAGAGGATATCTCCGCGGTGCTTATTTGTAAAATGTGCTTTGTGAAGCTGTCCTTTTGTACCCCTCTGCCAGGCAGAGGTGAAAGAGTGCAGGAGGAAAGTGAAAGAAGAGTTTGGTCTTGTTAGTAGTTCGGCAGATTAAGGGGAAAAAGCCTTTTGGAAGCACTTCAAGCCAAAGAACAAAAACTACTGCTGGTGCTTGTGAAAATCTACAAAGTTGAAACGAAGTTGTTGAAAGGAGGGATAGTATATATATTCAAAATAAAGTAAAACTGTCTCCCTGTGTTCAGGGTTCACTGGTTCTGTCTTACACATACATCAGTCCCAGACAGTGTTTTCCACACTCTGTACTGGACTGTGGGTCAGCTGAAGGATCAATACTGTACCTGGTGAAAAGTGGCTGATGAGTAAACAGGAAAGGACTTTGCCTTGATAAAAAGAACATATGCATAAATTACTTTAGGATGTTTTTTTTGTGTTCTCTCTTTCATGTGCGTACTGAAGACCTTAAGCTGAGAAAATCTTGTTTATTTTCTTTTATTTTATTTCATTTCATTTCAGTTCATTTAATTTCATTTCATTTCATTATTTCATTATGTTATGTTATGTTATGTTATGTTATGTTATGTTATGTTATGTTATGTTATGTTATGTTATGTTATGTTATATTTTAATATGGTTTTGGACTGGAATATTTTGCTAGAAATCCCAGTCCGAGCCAATGTGAAGAATGTACTATACTAGAGAACCAGCGTAACGATCATTTTATACAAACCCAGAGACAGACAAATAAAGCATAAGGAATTTGAAGTCTAGATGTATAAATGGTTATGTATATGCTTGCTCCTTAAGCACCACATCTACTCGTCTTCATATATATATTCATACTTCACAAAGAAGCAAAAACATGCAAATCCAATTTAAAAAAATGGCTTTTGGAAGGTCTCCTTTAAAAAGCAGTCTGTGAAAAGATCTTGCTGTGAGTTCATAGAGGGCTATTTGTATAGCTGTCCAAACAGACCTCGGTCCTCTGACAAACAAGCTGGGCTGGACAATGGAAAGCTCTTCTCCAGCCCTCTGATAAAGACTGGCCCAACAGCGGAGTTCTGGTGTGGTCCCACAGTGCAGAGCTGCCTTTCCTGTGACTTCAGGGCTAGGAAATCCATGCTGGCCGTGTTGCAGCCTTCAGCAAATTTTTGACATTTGAGCTAGGAGAATTCTGTAGGGGTTTCTCAAGGAAAGGACATTGACCTTGTGGACATTTTTTTTTTCCTTATTTTTTTGTCTGAAACAAAAATGAAAGAGCCATTCATACCCATTTCTCATTCTGTTTTGGTGACTGAGGCTGCTCAGTGGTTGCATCAACCCTGACCTTGGATGGCAGCCATGTACACCCTAGCAGTGGAACTGTCTCTGAAAGTGGCAGAAGCCTTAGCATGCTCCACAGCTAACACTGCTTTTAATTAACTTCCTCCGTTATCTTCTCTTTCCTCATGCAAGAATGAGAAGTCCTTATTTTACCAGCTGCAAGTTAGCAAGAGTCTTCTGCTCCCCAGGGAGAGCATGAGCCCCATTCCCAAGGGAAATCTTTCTTCCACAAAACCTTTGTCTTTGTCCTGAGCACAGAGCAACTTTGTGGTGGAAATCTCTACTCTTTGTCATCACCTAGCTTGGCTCTGGGAGGCCAGAGGCCCTGAGGAAAGAGATGCAATTTTGTCATGGAAGTAAATCAGTTTTGTCAGTGCATAACTGCAGAGGGAACGAGAGGGTGGAGAGGGAAGGCAGAGTGAAAATAACTTTGGCCCTAACAGTTCTCATGTCTGATCTCCTGTAAACATCACCCAAAGAGCAAGGATTTGGACCCTGAGGACCACATGTACCTTTCCTCACCTTCTCCCACCTGATTGACAACTGAAGCAAGAGTGGAAACTAGAAGAGGGTGGGTAAAGGCAACTGATTATCTCTTAGAAAGTATCTGTGCCTAGAGCAGGCAAAACTTAGCTTTTGCCAGTGTGAGTTTGAAGCCAGAAACATTCTTATTGTTACTGCTGCTGGTACATTCTGCGAGCACCGATGGATGGAAAGTACTTGTCATCCATCTGGCTTTGTTTCAGAAGGAGCAACCACACTTGTGACATGTTCAGTGTAAAACAGCAAACTGCTTTATTGACACCTTAGACCTTCACTTCCCCTGCATCCTTTTCTTGAGACAGCTTTTAGTGGAGCTGCTTATGTTTGAAGAGCAAAGTAAGGGATGTTTCTTAGGCAAGAGGAGGTGGATGTCCCTTCACCCTCACACTACAACATGACTGTGGGCAGCGAGCCCTTTCCTCACTTAAAATTCACCTCAGAAATAACAGAGTGCTGATTTAAGGCATTCATTGCTAATAATTAAAGACATAGACTTAAAAGGCAGTTTATCCCCAGAACTTGTGGGCAGCCATGTGATCATTTCTGGGATTTGACCTGCCTGTAAATCAGATGGGCATTTTTCCATTCTCATGAGTCAACAAATTCATGTTTGGGAAACAACGATCCAGCAAAAGCCTGCAAAAAGGAAACCTGATGAGAGTTTCAGTTTGTTCTTTCATTTGCTTCTGATCAAAACTGGTTCCTGCACAAAAGGTTATTCATCAAATTGGTTTTTCCTCCCTGTTTTTGAGTATCCTGCCTTTTACAACATTGTGTCTTTCCTGCAGTCTGGAATGCTTTCAGCTGATGAGTCACCTCATGTGCTTATGCTAAGTTGAGGTTGAATACCCTCTGAAAAAGCCCTCTGTCTTGACCAGAAAGAAAAACTGGGCTGAGTACCTCAGACAGAGAGGTCCATTAGGTAAATACCCTACAGACTGGGGGTGACTTGTGCAGGTGGATTCCCAGTGCTGTTCCTTTGGTGCTGCCTAAACCAGAAAGAGTTTTCTCTCTCCTTTGCTGGATCACAAAAATACCTGGAGTTAAGTAATGACATAAAGAAGGGACCTCTCACTTGCATTTGTCCCCATTTAAAAGTTCTTTACAACCATGGTGTCTTGTTTGATTTTGGAAATGCCTTTGCATTGTTTGTGAAAACTTCTCTCTGCACAGGACTTTTAGTTGCTATCATGTGAAGATATTGAAGCTGGAAGAAGAATGAATGAACAATCAAATGTGAAATTGTGGCTTAGTCCAGAATATCCCTTCTCAGGCTATTAATTTGTGCATCATCAGCCTGTCCATTATTATTGGTTGCATGGTTTTACCAGTTATTAATAAATAACCAGGATAGGTAATTTCTTTGCTGCAGTGTGCCATCAGCCCATTTTTAAAATCTGTACCTCCAGGGTAGATTGGCAGTGGCTGTCTGTTATTTCTTTTTTGCAGATGTTGTAGAGTTTGCCAATGGAAAGGCTGGTGGTTTTGATGAGCTTTTGTTCGCTGTTGTCCAATACACAGCAAGCACCATCGTAAGTACATTTTGTTATTAATTCTTCACTCCTAACAAATCCCTTGAGAGAGAAGTAGGAAATGTTAATGTTCTTGACAGTGAATCAACAAAGCCTGCTTCTTGGACCACTGAAAATTTGTGCAAGATTAAATAGGTAAAAAATAAAAAGCTTTGAACTGACCTTTTAAGGCACTTTTAAGGGGAGAGATCTCCATCCAGTAACAAATAATAAAAAGTCTTACTAAAGCATGGTGTTCATGCTGTTATTACTGCTTGTTCGTCTCTAGTTTATGACATTTACCAGACTGGATAATCTTGGGATAGAATAACTCTCCTTTCTGTAATTGATTTATATACTGCAGAAAGCAAAGGTCTCATATTTGGAAGAGCTTCAGGATTTTTCTGTACTTTTCCTCTAATTTAGTGGAGATTTACATATGTTGATACTGCCTTTTCTAGTTGGACAAATTACTGGATTTGGGAAATATATATAACTCTTTGAGGAAAAAAATATGGCGCAAGTTAAAGGTCTTTCAAATTGACCTTTATCTGTAGGGCAGAGGTACAGGAGAAGAGACTCTCGCTTTGTTTTCAGGGGGATCAAGTGTATTCATGTATCTCCCACAGCCAGAGGAGACATTTGGGAAGACAGGTCAAACCCTCCTACCCTTCCATGTCAGCCCACCTCTGAGATTATCTGCAGCCCCACATATTTATTTCTCCTCTGGTTTTAGCCAGGTACAGACTCCTGCCTGCACTCTGGTGTTGTCCTCCAGTGTCCACATCAGCATGAAGACTACAGCCCCATACACACTTGTTACTGGTGTACCTATGTTGCATCTTGAGGCACGCTTTATTTTCAGTAAAGTACAGGCTTTATCATCTGGGATAAAATCTTAGTGGAAACAAGGATTGAGCTAGTTTTTGTTTTGTTTTGTTTTGTTTTGTTTTTCTGAGGTAAATGGGTACAGGAAACACAAGGCGCTGAATGTATTAGCTATGTGAAACTGATCATTATGTCAGGAAAATACCATCATGACCCTTCAAGACCAGATCTGGCTTGTGTCTGGGTAGTTGAGATTATGGGTAGTGTAGGTTAGTGACCACATATGTCTGAGCTATTGCATAAGTAAACTCTTAACTAACCATACTGCTGTAAAGAAAAGACCCTATAGGCTACACAGAGAGCAAGCATTATACTCTCTTTTCCATTTGCAAAGACAGGTCTTGTATATAAGTTCACTCACCTTTTGATAAAGTCAACAGATTCTGAGAGGGTGATGCAGTGACACTTTTAGAGTAAAAGCCCTTCAATGCCATTGATAAAATGCAATGAGCACAGCTGAAAATGCAAACTTTCTTCTCAAAATTCAAGCATTTGAATGTACATATATGCCAAGCTTGCATGATTAATGAAGTAGAGAAGACAATTAGACAAAGGAGATCAATATATGAGGAACATATGTTTTTCTTTCCCAAGACCCCTCTGTGTGTGTGAAAACTCAGACCACCTTTGATGCATTTCACTAGTCATATGGAAAGAGAGAGTTACTTTTTGGTTTTTCACATAGAATAGATTAGATTTCAACTTGAAAAAAATGTATCAACTTTATTTTTCAACTTGAAAAAAATGTATCAATTTTATTCCCTTATTTCTACACCCCACCTTTCATTTTATAAATTTAGAAATTTTTCACTATTAAGGTGGTGAGGCAGTGGAACAGGNAAAGGAGATCAATATATGAGGAACATATGTTTTTCTTTCCCAAGACCCCTCTGTGTGTGTGAAAACTCAGACCACCTTTGATGCATTTCACTAGTCATATGGAAAGAGAGAGTTACTTTTTGGTTTTTCACAGTGCTCCATGATTATTATCAGAAAAAAAAATAGAATAGATTAGATTTCAACTTGAAAAAAATGTATCAACTTTATTCCCTTATTTCTACACCCCACCTTTCATTTTATAAATTTAGAAATTTTTCACTATTAAGGTGGTGAGGCAGTGGAACAGGTTGCCCAGAGAAGTTGTGGATGCCCCATCCCTGGGGTCTTTAAGGCCGGGCTGGATGGGGCTTTGAACAACCTGGTCTAGTGGGAGATGTCCCTGCCCAGGGCAGAGGGTTGAAAATCAATGATCTACAAGGTCCCTTCCAATTCAAAGCATTCTATGATTCTGTGGTTAAGATATAGCTCTTCATATAATGCTCTGATTTTTGTGTGTAAAAGATCCTTGAAAAAAGAGGGCAAGAATGATGATCAACATTTTAAAGATGATGAAATTAATTACAAAGAAGCACCAGAGCTTTCACCAGGAAAGAAATAATAAACCATTAGATAAAGCTAAATCCCAACCAGTTTAATCTCCAACTCAGCCCTTCCCGGACCTATGGTCTCACCTTCCATGGTCTCTCATCATCAGCATTTCGTGAACAGTGACATCTGAATAAAGATCAGCTACTTGGAACCCTATACATATGGCTATATAGGAAACCGATACCTCCTGATATACTGAAGTATAAGCTGGCATAATGTAGGGTGCTAGTATATGAAGATACACGCCTTTGTAGTATCAAATATGTATTTATGAATACCTGTTCATTGTCTCTTAGTGCATGGCCTCGTTTTGTTTCCAAAAAGTTGAGTTTATAGAATTTTCTCTGAGCTAAACCAGGCTATAAATGGCATTGGCAGTCCCTGGAAAATGCTGCACATTTTTTCTCTCTTATCTATAAGGTCTGATCTTTTGTGGGACCAAAATATGATGGTTTAGAATTTGGGCATCAGTCACAGAGAAACTGTCTTCTTTTAACCTCTCCTATGACTAACAAGAAGGATGGACTAAATGATCTCCGCAAGTCCTAAGCTCAACTATTATGCCAGAGTCTCTGGTTTTTATCTTTAAAATTGGTATTGGTTGGACATTCTTGTGTTTTACGAAAATCAGCCTACATACTGGAAAATCTGTTTCTATGTTGTTTTAGATTTCTTATCACTGCCCCAAATGTGGTGCATTTGGGCACACATGAGACAATAACGGTTCAAGTCCATGGAGCCCAGAGCCCTGTGAAAGTTACTGCATACTTCAAAGATGACACAAGAAATCAGCTCCTATCAGAGAGGATCATCTTTAACCTTAATGAGAATAACAACTACCAAGAGATTAAACAAGTAATGGTGAGTCTACCATCATAGTGATGTTAATGTTTTCATTTGGTGATAAAACTGACATAATCTGTACTAGGAATATGTTGGAACAGAGGTAACTTTGATCCCTAGAGACAGATGACAAGACACCAGTTCCAAGGACAGCAGCACCCTATTCACCCAGCCAGCTAATAAAGCACTGCCTAATATATTTTCAGTGGTGATTGTGAGTGCTCTTTTGTGCTCAACCAGCAAGCTCAAAATTTTGTCACATAGTGATGAAAGGTCTCTTCATCGCTGTAGATCAGCAATGAAATTATATTTAATTTAATTTTTTAAAGCATTTAATTGTTTTATCACTGTTTGTTCTTCTGCATCACTTAAACTAAAACTGCATCCCTGCCTTTGGCATACCAGCCATTTTTATGAAACAGGAGAGACCTTTAAAAATGTGTGATCTCTCAGACTAAAGCCTATGATGTTTATGCATCCTGTAAGTGGATTAATTCTTCTTCACATCCTGCTTTGCATTATTTGCTTCTGACATGATTCTCTGAAGTCTGGCAGCATTTAGTTCAGGGTTACTAGTTTGGGCTACTTGGCTGCAAAACAGCACACAGCAAGACTCAATTTAGCTCTGATTGGTTACTTCCAAAGCTAAAAGCAGAGCTTTAGATCAGGTTCCTCTTGAGTATGATATTTAGAAACATCATATTAACCTGCATGAGGTGAAGCTCTAATCTCATAGCCAAAACTTTAGGAAGTGAAGTATTACAGCTACAGCTACCAAATGACATGGCAACTGGAGTTTAACACACATGTAGACTAAAAAAAAATCACTGAGCTTGATCTACTGCCATTGGACAGAAGAATGTGTGTTTCTATGTCAGAAAATGGGAGATTAGATAGTATCTCTGCTGTAAGGGAAATATTCACGCAGTAAGAAAGATATAACACCCAACAAGAGGGATATAATTGAGTATCTTCTGTTTGATGGTGCTAATAAAATTGTTTAAGCACTTCAGCTCTTTTTGGTTCTCAGCTGTGTGTCTCTAAAGGTACTAGGTTCGTATCTGACTCTGTGGGGTTTTTCCCTTTGTCCTCTTCAGGTCAAGCCAGGAGCTCTGCAACGGGATCTGTTCAAGAAGAGTAATCAGCCGTATGTTGTGCTAGTCACTGAGAGCAGGGAGCTTTATAAGCAGACCGCTCAAAGCACTCGCATCCTCCTGTCTTCCAAGAAAGGCTACATTTTCATTCAGACAGATAAACCTATATACACACCGAGTTCCAAAGGTGAAAATACAAATGCTGCATTTAACATGAAGAATACAGATGTCACAAGGGCAGGATTAGGGGGGGGAAAAAAAAAAAAAAAAAAAAAAAAGAAGAAAAAAAAAAAGACTTGATCCTTACTAATGTAAATCCTTCATGCTTAACCCAAGCTACCTCTGTGTTTATCAGCCAGTCCAGATTTTAAACTTTCCTTCTGCAGCCAGGGCTTCTGCAGGATCTGCACTGCACATTGCAATAACCCATGTGGAAATGGCACTGGAGTCAAAAAGTCATTCTTTCTTTTAGCACGAGCCAGACAAAATCTGCTCCTCTTAATTCAAAAAGCTGAATAGTGACTTTCCTTTGGAAAACAAAATTGTGAGAAACCTGCAAAAACCCCTCCTATTGCTTCTACTTGTAACACCAGCAATAAGTATCCTTTTCTCTCCAAGACCACAACGGTTTCATTACTATAACAATTTAATTAAGTAACAAGAGAAGGAAGTAAAAAAAGCTAGAGTTTGGTCACAGGCCTTGACTGCAGAAGGAATACAAAAGTGAGTCAAGTTTCCTGAAGATTTTTCAGAATTGGTTTAAAAAAAAAATATTTGGCCTGTCAAGTAACATGCAAAGCCTATGGAAGAATGCAAGTTTTTTAAGAAGGTGTTTTTTCTTAAATTCAGTAAATCAATCAAGAGTTTGTAATAATTAGTATCTGGAAAGCCAAAACATAACTATGTGAACACATTTATTCTTCTCTTAAACAGTTAAATACAGGATCTTCATTCTGGACAATGCTATGAGGCCAGCAGATGACACAGTCACAGTTGCTGTGCTAGTAAGTATACAAAAAGTATTGTTAATGAGTACTTCTTCAGCACAGGAACTATGAAAAACTTCCACAAAAGATCTGAGAGTAAAACTGTACCTATGACTCCTCACTAGAAATGAATATTTACACATTTTGAGATACGTCTAGTAATTTTTGGCCAAAATCAGGAGGATGGAGGGAAAAGTAACTTGTCAATATCAAGGTAGGAAAGTAAGCAGAGCAAAAATGCTCTTTCTTACCACTAGTATATGAACTTGAGCTGTTGGATGTAATGTTTGACACCTGGTACATAACTTTATGGTTTTATTCTCTCTCTCAACAGAATTCAAAAGGAATGGTGGTTAAAAAGTCAGACCAGAAAATAAAAGCAGCCTTCAGTCAAGGCTTTGAAATTCCTGATGTTGCTGAGTATGTTACTGCTGTACCTTGTGCATTAAACCAGTTCACATGTCAGGATATCTCTTGCAGCAGAGCTATCTTCAAGCTAAAAAGAGTCCTGCCCTTCCCTTCCTCCTGCTCTGCTCTGTTTTCCTCTCTTCTGCTTTCTTCTTACTGTGTATTTTCTGCTTTATTTAGAACAGCATGGGGGACATGAAGTATTCTAAAGCCAGCTGTTTGGCTTTGATTACAGTGCAGGGTTGCTCTGGAACCAGCCCTGGAGCCTCCTGCCATGCCAAGGTCTTTACATCCAAGCTGGTCACCCCACACCCCCTCCTCTGACACTGGAGAAAGTCACCATCTGGGCTGCGATTCATCTGACCTGTTTTAGATGCCTGTGTCAGGATGAGATGTACTATCCCTTAGCTCTGGCTGCTTCTCTCTGTTGGCTGCAGAGGAGACAGAAGGAACCTACACAGATGGAAGATCTCACAGTATAATGTCTAAGGGGAGGAGGACTAACCCCACCTCCCATTAGCCATCCAGATGCATCTCTCTAACCTGTTGAAGTACTTAGATACTCAAGATGTTTAACTGCTGAATTTCTTGAACTCCCTTCCCTTCCCTTCCCTTCCCTTCCTCTCCACCTGCAATATAACCTGGCCATTGGTGTCCTGTCCTGCTGAAGGACATGGATCATAAGAAAGAAAATTGTTGTAAGGTCTTCANAGCAAAGATTGAGCCTACAGTTAGCATCTTTCTATCTTTCTCTCTTTCTGCACCTCGTCTTGGAGGCATAAATCCAGTATTTAATGTTAATACAGTGCAACCTGCAACATTTATCCTGGTAAGGCACGATTTAGCAAGCTGCTTACAAATCTGCTAAACCACATGACTGCATTCAGAACAGCGCTTCTATAAGAGCTCAGTTTGCAAAGTATAATTAATTAGCTCTGATTTCAAACAGACAAGCTTTTACTTAATATTCAGTATTGCTAGTCTGGTTTTGACATCACAGTGAAGATAAGATGTAGGACATACATGGTGAGTTCTTTTTGAATTTCTATGGGCTTTTCAAAGGCAGTGCGTGTTACATATGGTTTGCAAATCTGGTATCTTGTGCTGTTTATATGGTATTAGACTTTATAAAGTCTTTCTGGGTGTTTCCTAGGACATTTGGAAATGAGTTGCTGGCTCTTCCCAGCAAAGAGAAAACCCTTAATAATTCAGTTTTGGAAGGGATCAAAGCAAGGGAAATAATGGTATTTAGTGATAATTTAAATATATTAACATCATAAAATATCTGAGGAATCCCAATTAACAATTTTCTTCTGAATCTGAACTTTAGGCCTGGAACTTGGAAAATCAAAGCCTGGTTTCATCAACATGAAATGTCCAATGTTTCTGCTGAATTTGAAGTTAAAAATTATGGTAAGAGAATATTTAATTTGTGTTATAAATGTATGAAGTCATCACTATGTGTTAAAAGACATACTACAGAAATTAAATCTGGCTGTATTTATGTACTAAGGACAAGATTCATGGTGTTTCAGTGCCTCACTGCTATCTCTGATGCAGAGAACTCCTCTGGTTTTGTGTGCCTTCCGCTTACATTTGAAAAGAACCCTCTATTGTTTTACAGACTTAGTAACTTTAACATCTTTCACAAAACCCTTATGAAGTGCTCTCCTACTGCAATAAAAAAAAAAAAAAGAAAATTTAAAAAAAAAAAAAGGAGATGTGTCCCCTTTTAAAATCATTAAAATTCTGGGTAAAATTGTCAGTAAAGACTAGAATAAAATAAATAAATAAATAAATAAATAAGCCGTCCCTATCTTTTCTCAGTAGAATTCAGTTTGGAAGCTGATAAAACTTGTTCCTATACTCAGAGAATGTTTTTTAAAGAAATGCAAGGGGATTGTGGAAAAAGGAAAAATGTAGAAATTTAATAATTTGTGGTAAAACATGGCTTGATTTATTTTCATTGAAATTATGCTTTCTTGTAATATTTAGTGTGGGTTTGGGTTTTTTTTCTTAAAGGCCAGAGAAAACCCCAGGATTATATGAAAATCTCAGTTTAACAAAACTCTTTTGCCTTAGCTAATGGTGAAACAGAACAGTGGAGGCCACTACATCCTTTGCAAACACCTACATCCAGGAGGGAATTATTCTGGCTATATCTACAGTAGCAAATAGTTTGGTTTTATAGGACCAAACTGCAGAGTGACACAGCTGATGCTGAGGACCTCACGTCCACACTCAAGCCATTTCAGGGTGGGTTTACTTCTGGCTGCTTCTAGTGCAGGGTACTTAAGGCCCATTATCAGTTGTATGCTCAAAGACTGTTCCGCTACTGAAGCAAAGCAGACTAAGGGAAGATGATCAGGAGATTTGCTTCAGAAGTGCAGAAGTGATTCAAACTAAAACACTAATGCAACTGCATCCTCTCAGTGGGTGTTGCCAAGTGCCAGGAGTTTTAAGGTGTGTTTGAAACTCACATGTCATGACCTTTTGTTTCCTTTTTTTTTGTTTCATGCAGAACTTCCATCTTTTGAAGTCAAACTCATCCCACATCAGCCATACTACCATATTTGGAATGAAAAGTTTGAGTTTGATATTGAGGCAAAGTAGGTGTGCTCACAGCAAGGCAGATAAGTAGAAAATGAACCTTGCAGCTTCTTCTTTCCTACACATTAACAGTTAACCAGCTTCTGGCTTTACTTGAATCTGACTTTAATATACTCATGTACTCTCTTCTTCCACTGCTGACTTGAGACATGAGTGTAAAATGCTACCTGGCTTGCCCTCAGCTGTAGCGCCCTCCCCAAACAATTCCTGGAAACTTCAGGAGGAAGCATGGCCATGGTCCATCTCAGGTCTGCATGTGACCACCCTATTGAGGAAGATGAGGGGGTTAGTAGAGCAGGCACAGGCTGTGCTGCACCAGCTGGCTTCAGCCTCTGAGACAGTACTGCACTTGTTTAATCACACTGACACAAGCAGGGTACAGTCACCAGATGTGCTGCATGGACATCAGCACTATATCCAAGTGGAATATTGATTCTCCACCCACTCTGTTCTAGTGGGTTTTACATCTGATCTGATTTAATCTCCGGCCAGCTTATACCCTGTTGGTCTTCTACCTGCTGTCCTTGAGCTCTTAACATTGCCTGTGCTGATCCTTCCTTTCCCCATAGCAACCTGAGAGAGCAGATGCATCCCTGCATCGACCTTTCTTTGCTTGGCTGAACAAACTCAAGTCTTCTAATCTCCTCTTGATCAGCTTCAATTCTTTACTTGGCCCTATTGAATAATTATTACATTTATTCATGGTGATTTGGTATTTTGATATGAAGTGATACCAGATAACTGACTTCAATATTTTAATCCTTTCTATAATTTCTCTTTATCTTACTGCAGAACAAAATTTTGAGCTTGTGGACTGTGCAACTCCACTACTCATTAACATCATAATTATAATCTATAAGTAAGAGGAAAAATTGGGTTGAATAACTCCATACTGTTCTTTTGTCAATTGGAAAATGTCCTAGTGGTGCTACACATGCCTGCCTGACTTTCATCAAAAGTGACATATGGAGTTACTGATAATTGAACTTATTTCTCTGAACTGGCCATGCATGTAATGCACAGTTATTTGGAATATTTACTGTTGTTTCCAGCAGTTATTAACTCTGTCACTTTAAGCAGATTTCATAAGAGCTGCCTCTCAGTTAGTTTCATTGGTATAGATCAGTGCTGCAGATCAAGCCGATTTGAAAGAAGCTTTACAGAACTGAGATGAAACAGGATTTCCACGAGCAAAAGACACCACCATGCCCATGACAGGTCTCACGTAGTACGTTGCATGCTGTGCTGCAGGAGGATGCCATCGGTCAGGGTTTCCTTGAGTAAGGAGCTTGCCAGGTGTAACAACATGCCCTAACCTCTGTCTTCATGACATATATGGAGAGTTCAGGGGCATTCTGGCCAGATAGCTAACTGGCAAATTTTTCAGTTACAAAAGTCCCTATGCTATACAGACTAAATCCACAGGAGAGACATGGGACAGGGGGTGTCTACTCTGCCTAATGCAGGTAATAAAATTTCAGCATGGTATGCTGAGAGAGGTATGACCTGTCTCTGGAGGTCTTCAGAGGTCCCAAACACTTCATATCTGTCCCTGAGAGGATTCTTTAGCCCCTCATTTTAAATGCTGTGCTCATGAGGTGTCTGGTACAAAGGAATTAGCTGTTCATGCAAGCTAAGTAGATTGGATACCTCCCTTGCTCCCTGTGAAGGTGGTGAGACCTCACTGTGAATCTAAAGTTCTTATTAATTTGTAAAAAAAAAAACCAACCAACCAAACAAACAAAAAAAACACATAAAAAGAATTTGTCAGATCATGTCTCCACATGTGACTCAGCCAATGTGATTTACTCCATATATTTCTCTGCACTTGAAATAACCATTTTGTACACAGTCCAGTAAAAATTTCATGTTTGAGTTATCAGTGAGTGGGACTACTTTTTTTTTTTTTTTCAAGCTGTTACAGATGGGATGCCTGCAGGTGGACCAATTTTATTTTCAGCATAAAGTGATTAGTCTTCTTAATGCTTGGTTTTTATTAATGTAATGATTCATCTTCATTTTCTTCCTTCCAAAGACACTCTTACGGGAAAGGAGTTCAAGGTGTAGTGTATGTGCGATTTGGCATAATTGATGAAAATGAGAAAAAAGTCTTTATTCCAGGCCTGGAACAACAGCTACCAGTAAGTACTGGAGTTCAGTAGAACTACTCTGATTTATCCCAGGTGAGCTGAATATTGCCAGAAATTATTGAAATATAGATCCCTGTAATACTGTAGTCATGCTATAAGCAACAATTTTTTATTTCTAATACAACAAGCCAGTAAAGGGTTGTCACTTTCTTTTTTTTTTTCCCCTCACTTATGTTTTAGATTCAAAATGGAAAAGGAAAAGTTACTTTAAATACACCACTTCTGGAAGAGAAATTAGGAAAGAGTATTTCCACTCTGGAAGGATTTTATTTATATGTTGCTGTTACAACTGTAGAAACTGCAAGTGAGTACTCTATGCTTTAGCTGATACAGTGTGAAATACTGACATTAATCTTTCTCTAGTGTAGTTTTTCATGCGGGAAATCTTGTTCCACTGGACCAATCTTCAGTGCCAAGCTTGCTCGTGCTGTAGTGCATGACAGTCTGTTTCATCTGACCCCCTTTCTGCTCACAAACTTAATGTAGGGTGGGATTTGCCTCTCTGAATACAAATGTCTGGTACCACTATAAACACCCTATGCAGTCCTGTGTGGTCTTCCACTTTTTGCTCCAGAAGAGCTTCAGTCTCCTGTAAGTTCTCACCTATAGGGTCTGTCCCATATTAAACAGCCCTGTGAGGACATTTAAGATAGCCAAGTCTGTCTGGAGTTGTACCCTACACCTGTATGAATGCAAATAAATTCCTCCCCTTGAGATCTTGTTTGAACATTTACCTCAGTCCTGTCTACTCCTTTCATACATATGAAGTTATTAGATGGTATCCTATCTTGCTTTGTACCTTAGCTGGCAAAGCTGTCAGTCTAAACGTAAGGCATATGTACCACAGCAACAGTGTAATGCAGAGGAAGATCTAGCCCTTGTGAGTCCTGCTTGTCCTCTTTTGCCTTCCCACAGTTTTATCAGACTGTTATACTTGACATATGCAGAAGTACAATACAATCCAAATAGCCTGGTCTTGCTGTTCATCTGGGACGTGAGCCTGGATCATGCCTATCCAGAAACTTGCCATTGGCTGTTTGCCTTTGTTTTCCTAGAGGACAGATAATTAATAGTGGTTTAAATAGAAGTTAACTAGAAGAATGAGTGGTTTAACTAGAAGAATCTTAGATGGTAAGTAGATGCTCAAGCTGTCTTGTAGGTACAAAGTTGCAGAGGATATTGGGTAATATTAACTCTCACCAGCATTCAAAAATTAAAAAAACCCACCTTCTTTCAGAAAATCAGAAATCTAAGACAGAAATTCCCCTCCTGAGTGTGAATGACTTTTATGTTGGACTTTGATGTAGCCTTCCCCCAGGAACTGCTGCTCCAGCAGCTCAGACAGGGAGGTACACGGCTACGGTAGTTCCTGTGGCACCAGTGTACTCTGTGTTTGAAGCCACCTTGTTCCAATCGATGTATTAGAAGGGAAATTTTATATTGCGAGTAACAACCCCCTTCACAGGGCTTCATTTCTGAGCTGTTGAGAGCACATACCTGACAGTGCCACCTCGCTGGAGCACCACCTCGCTGGAGCACCGCACACGTCTCACTGCACCAGCACTGCCCTATCTCTGATTGTGTCCTCCACATGCCCATACCCATCCCTTCCTCTTCTCAGGACTGAAACTCTCTGGGGAGGGATCATACTTTTCTTTATATAGGCTGCTAAAAATGCAGTTAATCTTTAAAACAGTAATGATGGCTGCTGTGGTAGTAGGCAAGTACATAGTTATTACTCTGATAGCAACACATAGTGTTTGGTATTGACAGGTGGTGAGATGAGGGAAGAGGAACTCAGCGACGTGAAGTTTGTGAAATCTCCTTATGTTGTTGACCTGTCTAACACCAAAAAGTATTTTGTGCCTGGAGCCTCCTTCTCTGTTGTGGTATGTAGTATTCAGCTGACTGTGTCCGTTTGCCTGCATAGTAAGTGGTTTATATCTGCCCTGTTTATAAAATCCTTATCTGATCTGTTGGGAGCTCTGCAGGACAAAGTCCTTCAGGAATAGGTCCAATACAGAGCTACTGGTTGTGTGTCTGGTTTGTCTCGTTTCTGTACACACAGAGCCTGAAGAGGGAAACTGAAACCAGAAAAAAAAAGAAATGTTTTTTTTTTCTGTTCTGGAAGTCACCTGTGCACTGCTGCCCTGCAAGATTTTATAGAACATGCAGCAGCCATTTCCTCACTTCCATAGCAAAATTTTAAAATATTACTGTTCTATCAAATTCATCCTGCATCAAATTAAAATTCTGAAAACTAAAACAGGGTATTGACTTTTTAAAAGACTTAAAGTCAGAAATTTACCTTGTAATAGTTAAAGACAAATGTCTCTGGTGTCAGATAAGACCTAATGGATGCTAAGTGAAAGTCTGAGGTGGATATTAATCTGTTTTCACAGATTTTTACTTTGGCTGGAGTCCAGACCGAGTCGATTTCTGTCCCCTTCTCTCAAAGCTCAAATTATCACACACTAATGTGCACAGTTTTGTATTTCTTCTCAGTTTATGAAAAAAATAGCTGCTTCTTTGTGGGCATCTTTTAAATCCAGGCATTTTCTTGAAGTAATGGGAAAACATTTTTTTTCCAATAGGCATCTGTCACTTTGATTGATGGCTCTCCTGCTGCCTCTCTACCAGTCACTGCTACTGTTACCTTGCCTGAAAAAACCCCAATGAAGAAGACTGCACTTTCTAATAGAGACGGTCAAACCCTCTTTACATTCAACATCCCTGCAGATGCTCAGACTCTTCAGATAACGGTAAAGAAAACCCAGACTACTGTGTTTAAGAATATGTTGCTGACAATTATAAGACAATTACAAATGGGTGTGAGGATGATCGGTTTTCAGTAAATTAGCACAGAAGGCAGAACATCATTCATTATGCCATCTGCACAGCTTTGCCCAGACTGTGTAAAGTATCTCAGAGATACCAGGGGCCTGAGGGATATGTCACTGAAGTGAAGGACAGTCACACATCAGAGCTTTGGGAGTACGTGCATTGGTGGTAGTGGTGGGGTTTTTTTGTGGCTTAGTTGTGCATTTTCCTGGCATGGAGGATGGGAATGGGACTGTAAGGAATATCAATATGAAAATTGAAAGAAAATGATGGGAAGAAAGTGAAGGGAAACCCCTATGTGATGCAAAGAGTAGACTACATCTGGACACTTGGAGAGTTCAGTTAAGTTCACAATATAAAATGGGAAAAAGCTCTCAAAGTTGATCCTGACCCAAAAAGAACAAAGGCTGACAAATATCAAGTTGTAAATACAAGAAGAAGAAAAAAAAAAAGAGTGAGAGAATGAAGTAATTAAAATCCTGGGTTTTGATGCCCAGCATTTTCTGAACAACCTGGCAAGAAATGAACTAAGGTGACTATATTGTATCCTGAAGTACACTTTACTCACTCTGTTCTTTTCTTCCCTGACAGGTAAAGGCTGAAGAAGGAAAGGAAAGACTAGAATCACCCGAAACCAGTATCAGAGCTGAAAGATACCAGTCTGTTTCCCCAAACTACCTCAGCATCAGCATCCCATATACTATTGTGGCACCCGGAGATACCTTACAGATCACCTTGAATGATATTCACCAGTCTAGCAGTGGAAATATTGACTATTTCTATTATATGGTAAACAGAATAGTAGCATATCAGTAATTTCTTTTAGAAATTATACAACCCAGAAGGGATTGCTAGTTACTAGTACATGGGAAACCGGAGGAGGTGCAACAAAGAGAACTGAGATTGTCAGTGTCCTAGCACACCTGACCTACTCAGAGAGGCTGAGGGAACTGAGCCTGTTCAGTTTGGTGAAGAGGCTAAGAGTAAGTTAATAGCAACCTAAAATTTCTTGATGAGGAATTACAGACGTAATGGAGACAAACTTTCCTAGTTGGTGCCACACAATATAACAAGGGACAAAGGATACAAATTATGACCTGGAAGGTTCATTTTGGAAAAATCTTTTCACTAGCACTGAATGCAACACTGGAAGAGGTTCCCAAGAGAGTTTAGGGAATTGCCATCTTTAGAAGCATTCAACACTCAGAGAAGACTACATCTAACCTAATGTTACACTGGTGATGGCATAACTTAAAGCAGCCAGTTAGACTAGAGATCTCCATAGGTTCCTTCCAGAAACTATTCTGTAATTCTGTTGTTTTGATATATTTGCATATATTTGAGGGCATACAACATAGAAATCTTTGTACATTTTTGTTCTGAAGAAGGACATACAAGTACAAATTCTACTCTGTAGTTTCTAACAGTCTAGAGTTAATAGGTACATATCGGGTAATGTTCATCTGCATAATTTTGTTGATATTTTTAAAAGATACTAAACTGACAGCCTTGGAAGCTGAAATCCCAGACAGATAACTTCTATGATATCTATAACAACTTGATTTCTCTTAATCCAGATCTTGTTCTTTCACACTTCTTCCAATCTGTATTCTTTCCTTGTAACAAGCCAATACAAAATACATTTTTTATTGATCTGATTCCCATAAATATCTTTATTTCAGCTATTACAGAAATGCCCACCTTGCTGTGAGCAAATCAAATGTATACATAAGATTCTGTCCCTGTAACTAGAAAAGCTAGTCATATTTAGGGGACTTTGACTATCTCAGAAAATGCCTTTTATGTTTAGCTATTGTTTATTTCACAGAATCACAGAATTGTAGGGATTGCAAGGGACCTTCAGAGACCATCTAGTCCAACTCTCCTGCCAAATCAGGTTCACACAGAGCAGGCTGGACAGGAATTTAATGAACACATAATTCTTATATTACCATGGTTCCATATTACCTGACGTTAACGAACAGGTAGGTCCATGTTATCTCTGAAGGCATTGCCTGTTAAGGCTCTAAATAGCATCCCGTAATTGGGTCTGAAAAGCAGTTCCAGAGATGGAAAAGTGAGGAAGCAATCCTGATCAGCCTGGGACCAGGAATTTAAAGTATTTATTTTGCCGAAGGAGACAAATGTGTTCATGGATACATTCCAGGAGCTAATCTGTTGAATGTCAAATGTGTTTCATCCCCTTTTCCCTCTCTTTGCCCTAGTTTCCCTTGGCAGTACTTAATTTTCCCAAGATGATAAGCACCATGGGCACCAGTTCCCATTTATTTTTAATAGGACTCTGATATATTGCAATAATTACATCCCTAGGAGTTAAATTTAGATTTGGGAGATTATTTTCATTGCATGATTTAGCACAGGGTTGGAATTGCCACTGCCAGGCTCGGGGAAGATGCAGTGCTGGGTGGGCAAGGTATGTGGGAGGCATGGTGGGACACTGTTGGAGCTCATCAGTGTGGCTCTGTCCCAAACTTTGGTCACCTAAGCAAAGGCAGTAAGGATTTCAGCCCAGGCTGCAGCATGTCTTTGTTTCTTCCTGAAGCTGTTCCATTCTGTGTTTAGGAAAGCTGCATGCGTTTTTTTTTTTTTTCAGGGAAAAGAACTATCAATCCTGCTAACATGTCCATTTTCCACTCCTCTGATGATCCATGAATATAATTAACATAGCATGGGAAGAAATATAATTAAACCGTGAAGGGTGATCTGAAACCAGTTAAGGGCCAGTCTGTGCTACTTCATCCTGAATAACACTTTTTGGGGTGAAACCTCCTGCTCCAATCCTTCCATACCATCTGAAAGATTCAGCACTGATTACAGATTAAATGAAGCTGATATACTCCTGGGGGTGGTGATCTGTTATTGTAGAAGACAAAAATAAGACTGCCACCTGGGACCTCCTTTTCAAACTGTAAGGCTGAGTGGAGGGTGGCAGATGTATGTTCAAACCCAGCCCAGTGCAGCAGAGCCTTACCACCACACTCCTGTGCTCTAGGCACTGTGTGCTGGTCTCCTCCAGGTTACTGGTATGCAGGTTGGGAATTAAAACTACTAAATGCCATTAAAAGAGAATAAATTTTAAATAGAAATCACTTCAGAAAATTCTATATATGGGTATAAAATTATGCAACACAATGCCCAGTCCAATGTGTATTCACAATACTTGGTTTCTGTTTGTTTCTGCCTTGCAGGTTGTGGCAAAGGGGCAAACTGTGCTCTTGGGAAGGATTCCCTCATCAAACAAAATAATAAACCTTAAAATCACTGAGAAGATGGTGCCTGCCTTTCGCTTTTTAGCTTACTACTTCGTTGCAAATGAGGGCCGCCAAGAGATTGTTGCTGATTCTGTGTGGGTGGACGTTATGGATGTCTGTGAAGGAAAGGTACTTTCAAAGCAAGTAGCTTCTGTTACTGTATTCCAAAATAAAAATAAAACCATGGAGTATCAACAAAGCAAGTGCAGGCCTGGAGTTAGAAAGTGAAAGACAATTTTATTGAAAAATGGAGTTGTTGGGACTCTTGTTAAAAGATATAGCTGGTAAAAGCTCCCAGGAGTAATGGTAAAGTCAGCCTTCTTCGAAAGGACAGATTGTGCCTCAAAGAGATGGAAAATATAGTTTCATACAGATAAATCCCCCTCTACAAGTGTCTCTATATTAGAAATACACAGAGAAACACCAATAGAATAGTTGAGGGGCAGAATCTCATTATAACTTTGTCTTTTTGTAGAGAGGTGCATCACATGAAAGGAAGTGAAGCAATTTACTAGGAGGAGGGGAAGGAATTTGAACTAATTTTTCAAGCTTTTTCATTCCTGTTAAAAGCAGTTTTCTGAGATTTTGTAGCACTTCAAAAGTATTTAAAAAGAAATATTTACATTAAAAAATGAAGTGTGGATAAAATACCAGACCCTCTAAGCCTTTCTTTCACCTTTTTCCTTCTCCGTTTTGGTATCATAACGTAAAAGAACAAAAAAATAAGATGTGATAATTTTTCGCAATAACATGAAACACAACTACTGGGAAGTGTCAGCCATCTAAAATTACATTTTTCCTTGAAAATGTTTGTTTTGGATAAAGAATATGATAGTCCATTGGGAAAAAACATTTTCAAAAAAAAAATATCCATGTCTGACACACAAACCAATTATTCATTCATACAACGATAAAACCCCGTTACGCTGAAGTTGGCATTTCTATTAATAATTCCCTATTAATTTCATAATCATCATGGCTACTGACTCCTAAACCACAGAAGTGTCTACATCAGACGTGCACGAGATAAGAACCCAGGCGTGCTAAAAAATTCAAGTGTGAGATATAAAGCAGGTAGTACTATTACAGACTGGTTTAAATCAGTTAAATTCATACATTAATTAATCTTTTGTTAAAATTCATGGCAATTTTGTTTCCACTGGAAAAATAACAAAATGATGTTGAAGGCCCTGGTACAGCAAACCCCTTACACATACTTTTGATTCCCATTGCTACTTAAGTCTCATTGAAAGGCAGCATCCAATATCCTGCGCAGACACATCTTTTAGCCCCCCACATTGTCCTCCAGTGGGAGATTTCTGCATCTACATCTTCCAAATGCAGGATCCCAGGCAGAAACATGACAAAACAGGACCATCCCCCAGCCTCTAACTGCTGACATAGCCAACAGCGTCCCCTGCCCAAAAAGTCTTTGCTTTTTTTAACAAATGTGA
Organism: Thinocorus orbignyianus; assembly: GCA_013400375.1. Classification (NCBI taxonomy): domain Eukaryota; kingdom Metazoa; phylum Chordata; class Aves; order Ciconiiformes; family Thinocoridae; genus Thinocorus; species Thinocorus orbignyianus. Next base: position 322,008 of record VXBW01002579.1, read on the forward strand.
CATTTTTGTTTCAATATTTTCTATTTAGATTAAAGTGAGAACAGACCAAGAGAGATATGAACCAACAGACACCATCAATTTACAGATTGAAACGGACCATGCGGGAACAGTTGCCTTAGCTGCGGTTGATAAAGCAGTTTTTATTCTGAACAAGAAAAATAAGCTTACTGCCAAAAAAGTAAGGTGTTTATAAGAAGAAAATATTCACTAATTAAGCAAAATTTTCCATGACTAATGAGAGGATCAAAATTTAAATAAGGGCTATTAATTGTTTAATCATAGCTTTGCTAAACTTGAAAATTTTTGCTTTACAACCTAGGATGTATTTAAGATTAATTCTATATTGAAATGGTGATTGCCATGCTGTAGTAGACATGTTTGTAAATTCAATTTAAAAAAGACTCTGCAAGTATTCCCTAACTAAAACATCCCTCCACTTTAATCTCAGTTTGCAGGTGCTGCTTTTACCACCAGTTTGTGTTGCTTCTGCAAGTCAAAGGCAGCAATTTTTTTTAATACGTATAAAATAAATTAAATAAATAAATAAATAAAAAACAAACCCAAAAACATTTACAGAGATGTATAGTCCCTCTATGCTATTTTATTTGGCAGGTATTTAATGCTATGAATTCGTATGATCTTGGATGTTCTGCAGGTGGTGGTGCAAATAGTGCTCAAGTTTTTACTGACGTTGGTCTGGCCTTTTTATCAGATACAATTAAATCCAACATTCGGGAAGGTAAGTGTGATCTGCCCTCTACTTAAGATGTTTGTACAAGAACACCCTAGATTGGGGGGGTCTGACTGCTTAAAAATCAGAAACATTTTATCATGATGTTGTAAGATCTCTCTTGCCTGTGAAATTTTCTTAATCTCTTCTTCTACCGAGTGCTGGCAGCTCAGACAGCCCAGGTCTTGACTGCTGGTCTTTTGGTGCCCAGTTCAGCTGGGGCAGCAGTTGATTTGGGCTGTGACTTGGCAAACTGAGGTTCTTCTGTGAATGAGACGGGTCTTAAAATGGATCTTCCATGAATGATCTGAATGACCAGGTTGTTACTGTCATAGTATGATGACCAAACTCTTCTGTTCTGTTTTCCCAGGCTATAAATGTCCCCAGGGTACCAGAAGGCAGAAAAGAAATTTGGAATTTCAGAAGAAAATTTTAGGAATTGGTATGTCACCAGGGTGGCCTGCAAGGTTTGGCAGGGGGACGCAAAGGGAACTGGCTCACATCTAGGGGGCAAGAAGTGATAGGGCAGTAAAAGATAACAACTTGTTCATAGTCCCAGCTCTTGCATAAGTGCCATAACCTAGGACAAGTGCACATATTATACCATGTGACCTGCTCATTTGTATAAACAACCCAAACAATGAAACCAAAGAGTGGCTCATCCGCAAACAGAAACTAATTCACCATTTTATAATCCCAAATGTGAAACATTTCTACCAGAGACTATGTCATGGAGTCAGTCATTGCTTTAAAGTTTTTCAAAGTTATTTGTATGCCCAGAGAATGTTATATAGATCCTACTCTTTTTCTTGATGTTCTGCTCTGAAGTTGTGCCAGCTTTGGTACTTTGTGCTCCAATTAAGAGAATAGCTAGTATAGTATTTGGCCTAATTCAAAAAAAAAAAAAAAAGAAAAAAAAAAGAAAAAAAAAAGTTTACACAAATTGTTATTTCCTTGCCAGAATACATGAAGGCTTGAAGCTGGGTCTTCCTTACTTTTGAAATAGATCTCTTTATTCAAGAATGATAACACTGCTGTGGCTATTTCTATCCAGATGTTGAATTCCAGTCTGCCAAGGAGACTTTTTTAATTTGCAGTCTCATTTTGAAGAGAAAACTTAGAATAGAATATCTAGGATGCCATAGGGCCTAAGCTTTCCTCCTGTGTTTGGGGACTGCTTTTAGGACAGAGAACAGGTCCCCAGCTGAAGGTAGACTCTTGCAATGTAGACTAACATTAACTGCAAAGAATGACAAGAGCACAAGGAACACCTTTGTGCTTATTGCTACTTCCACAGGACTAATTCTGGGCTTTAATTGCATTACAGCCAGCGAATATCAAAACTCTGCTCTACGAAAATGCTGTGAAGATGGCATGAGGTTGAATCCTATGAGGTTGTCTTGTGGAAAAAGGCTAACGAAGGTGGCTGGTTCTCCCGAATGCAGAAAAGCCTTCCAGGACTGCTGTGAGAAAGCCACAGCCCTCAGAAAGCAGGCGAAGAGGATCAGAGTGGGCTTAGCACGATGTAAAGAATGGTGGCATCCAATTGTCTACAGAAAATTACCCTTCATATGGTGGCAAGGGAGGGTCAATGGGCATTTAAAGCAGTGGGGCCAGGGGGAAGTTTTCACAGCACTGTTTCGGTGAGCCCTGGTATAGTGAGGCACCCACATACAATTGCATCTTCAAAACTGTAATCTGTGAAAGTGTGAGTGGGACAGGATAACTTCTTGGAGTGATAAAGGAATCGCTTTAGCTCTCTTTGGACTCAGGGAAGCCTTTATGGAGGAGCTGTTGGCCCCTGCCCGCACCCTGGGAGGCTGTGAATGGTGGAGCAGACAAGCGGGTGGTTGTCTCTGTTCAGGGCTCTGAGCGATCTCAGATTCATTACTATTTTATTGGTGGTACTGTTGTTATAACACTCAATTACCTCCAGAATACTGCCTGATGAGAAGAGGCCACTTCAGCCAGGGACAATTTTGTCTCTTTCTTCCTTTCTGCTCCTCAAAGTCTATCTCTGATCACACAGAAGCTCATGTCACACACAAGCACAAAATATTACATATTGAAAAAAAAAGAGACATATTCGAAGGGTAATTTCTGCTAACATTTTTCTCAGACCTTCCCTTTCTTGCCTTGTCTGTCACAAATTTAGGAGGGTGAGAATATCTTTGCTACTAGTTATTAAAAGGGAATATTTTCTTGCTTGGCAGAATATAATTGTTGAACTTGGAAAGGAAGTGTATCCTTTTGTTCAATGGTAAATTTCAGTCATTGCTTCTCATTTTTTAGCACTTTATTTTTAATGCACAGGATGAAACCCAGATGAAGTCTTTTCATCCAGAGTGCTTTTTATTCTGCTTTCTCTCTAACAAACTGGATTCCTGCAAGACAATGTAAGGTCAGCAGCCAGAGACTTCAGAACAGAACCCCCACTCTTGTTTTACAGACTATGATGAACATGAAGAAGTTTTTGATCAAACCTCTGCCAACTTGCGCACTCATTTTCCTGAGAGCTGGTGGTGGAATTTTGAAGAAGTGAAAAACCCTGGAAACCACAGGTACTGTGCTACTTGACTAGGTGAATATGTCTAAATTAGTACAGTAAAATGTATATAAATATCAGCTTTATCTGTTTTCTGAAACAAAAGACTTTGGCATATTTGTACGTGCTTTTTTTTTTTTTCCCCACAACTGAGGGAATATTTTTTTCCTTGCAATATTCAAACTTCAGCAAATGACAATATCTATGTTTTATACATCCTCCTTAATATGTTTTATTTTCTGTCTCTTAGTGTAGTAAACTTTGCTCCTGACTCTATAACTACCTGGGAAATTCAGGCAATAAGCATATCTCTCCAAAAAGGTATGAGTATCATGTATTTTCTTGGGTTTCTTTGTACGGATGAACAGAGAAATGTATATTTTTTAAAACAGAGACACAACATTATGTTGACAGAGTGACACAGTCTGTACTGAAAAACACAAAGTGTTTTGATATCTTTTCTACCACATTTATGCCCAGCTAGAATATAAGGGTTAGATACATATTAATAAAAACGACATGGTAGTCTCTAAAGGAAGTTAGATTATCAAATCAAAACTTTCCCCAGATCTTTCAAATCTAGAAACCGTCTCACTGTGGCTTACATGTAGCCAGGTAGCCACAAGAAAAATAGTGTTTATTTGAATATTTCTGGAAGAAAGTTCTGGCTGTTTCAGAGAAGCATGAAAATCTTCCGTCTCTGGAAAGCCAGAGAAGAGAAGAGAAGAGCTCCAGAAGGCTAGCAGAGGATCACCAAGAGCTGGATACAAGAAAGTCCAGGTTCCCAGGTGTGGAAGCCCCTGAGGGCTTCTGGGGGTTAACCAGGACCATGTAGAAGGGACAAAGGGTCCACCTGGTACTGCTCACTCCTCTTTGGAAAGGGAGACTCACCCAAGGGTGCAGAGGCAGACACGGAATTTACTTACAGAAAGTAAGGAAAGATCATTATGTTTTAAACATGGCCTTTGCAGGAGAGCTGGGCTACACTTCACTCACAAAAGCTACAAAAACTCCTGCCAAATCTTACCTATTGAATGCAACAGCAGTGACTCCAGAGGTCAAATCATCCACTCCTGAGACAAGTCTCTTTCGCAGATGAGTTGAAATGCTCCCTGGAGATGCCTGTCTTCTCCTGCTCTTGACCTCAGGAGAGCCCAGGTTTTGATTAGACATTTAACTTTTTATCAGCTGCTATTAAATGTGTAATTCTCAACTCTGTTTTTTTTCCCATCCCAGGATTTTGCATAGCTGACCCCCACACCTTTGCAGTTTTCAAAGACTTTTTTGTATCCCTGAGATTACCGTACTCAGTCAGACGACATGAACAACTAGAAATAAAAGCAGTGGTTTACAACTATCTGCCCAATGATCTCCAGGTAGTATTACCATCAACTGCTGTGCTATACACATCTGGCTAGGTAGATATATAGCTATGTAATAATTTAACGTAAATGACCAAGCCACCTTCCTACAACCCAGACATTGCTCTCTCGTTTTGAAAGTCTCCCCAAAGACAGGAGACAGTTCTACTTGATAATCAAACTTACTGTATAAAACAGATTTTATTTACCATACTGCACAGCCAAATTCCTTGGCCTTGAGTTTGTCTTCTCCTGCTTCACTGAAGCAACCAGCTACTTTTTTGCTGCATGCCAGTCTAGGCAACATCCAGCTGCAGATAAAGCAGATAAACAAGATAGAGATGTCAATTCTGAGCAGAATCCAATATGCTAGCCACAAATTTCATTGAGCTTGCAATGCAAAGCCGCTTTTTTTCTACATATGTCCACAGTTGTCACTGGGCTTAAGGCCTCCATCATCTTCAGGCTGATGTTATTTTTTTTCATCTCTTCCCACCTCTTAGCCAGCTCTGCTTGACCAGCATCTTGTGAACTGTGTTGAATAGTATAGAAATGGAAAGTATAAAAATGTACTATCCTTCTTACCTCCCTGTGGTTCAGGGATAGCCCAAAATTATATTAAAATGTACTGTAATGAAGAAATAGTAGCTCATTTACCTTCACAGCCCTAGTCAATGTAGATGAATGTTAACAGACCATAGGGTCATAGAACAATTTAAGTTGGGAAGGAATACCAGAAGCCTCTAGTCTCACCTGCTGCTCAGAGTAGGTCCAGTCTGGGGCCTTGTCTAGTCAGATACTGAATATCTCCAAGGAATGATACCCCATAAACTCTTTGGAGAAACTGTGACAGCATTTGATCACTTCTTGGTGAAAACACTTTCCCATTTTGTAAATGAAGAATAGTAAGTTCAGGGGAGCAAAGTGAAAATCACTTTCTGTCTTGCAAAATGTCTGTGGTGTTTTGTTTGTTTTTTTTCAAGCAAAAGGTAGTCTCCTATTATACTTGTTTCTTATTTCCCATTCTTATCTAGATATAGTAGAGCTGAAGTATTTTTCCTGTGCAACGATGCACTGAGCCAGATCACAAGCATTGCCTTATCCCTGCAGGTGACAGTGGTGATGGATGCAGTGAAGGGCCTGTGCACCTCAGAGGCGACAGAGAAGAATGTTCAGCTGATGCTGGCGGTAAAGGGAAACTCTGCAACACCAGCCTACTTCCCGGTTGTCCCTCTGACCGTGGGAGAAATTCCAATTACTATTACTGCCTTTGACGCCATTTCTGGACACATTGATAGCATTAGGAAGAACCTCAATGTTGTGGTAGGTATAACTACTTGAGGGCAGGCACTTCATGAATATGTGCTTCTCCTCAAATATAATATTCACTAAGTGTGAAGCTATTGCAGAGGGAGTGAAATCCTAAAAACATAAGGCTGGAAGCAATCTCCAGAAACCCGTTTCTCAGCAAGGGTTGAGCAATAGTATGGGGAAGAAATTTAACCCCGTGTTGGGCTTGTGTGTAGTGTATATGGAGAGAGTTGTTCATTGTAGCAATAAGGCATCCTTCTACCCATGACATAGCAACAACGTCTTTCACGCAGTCAGTGCCCATCTCGTAATCTTTAACTTCCACCTGCTTCATTGACATTTACCAAAACATTTTTTCCCTTATGAAGTCAAGATTGAAGATTTCCATCCAGCAATATTTTGAGAAAAAAATACTCTTCTAGTCATGAAGTTAAACCCTATTTTATCCCTTCTAGTTAATGGATCTTCAATCTTAACAATTGCATAGGTAAAACACATACAGGCAAACAAAGATATCATATTGATTATTTAATATCTTAGTTCTCTTTCAAAATGATAAAAAGGAGAAGTCTTCTAGAAAAGATAACTTTTCAACAATCAACACTGACCAGCACAGACTCTTTACAGCACTCAAGTATCCCACTAAAGGCCATTTTCAATCAACAAAAAAAAAAAAAAAAAAGGAATCCATACACCATTAATGTCCGAGGATAGCCATGTAGGTAAAGATAAGTCATAGGATGCCAGGAACCTGCTGTTGTTACAGCCATAACTTTTCTAGAGATAGGCACAGTCTCTGAGTTCAATGCTACACGAAAACACAAAAAGTGTCTCTAAAAAGAGCTCTAGTAAAATAAAAATTGTAGGAAATAGGGGGTGTGGCAATAAAAAGGAAAAAACTTTAAATTTTACTAACAAGAGGAACTCAGAACTTGGTGTATTTCATACATGAGAGGTTTATAAAAGTGGGACCACTTCTGAACTTGACTTACGTGGCTCACAAGGATGAGAATAAATTTGAAGTTTAATTTTTCTGAGTTATTTTGGGTAAAAGAATTTCACCCAGGGAAATATGTCAGAAATAACAAAAAAAACCCACCCCACACAAAAAACCAACCAACCAAACAAATAAAAAAAAGGAAAAACAAAACAAACAAAAAAAAAACCCAAAAAACAAAACAAAACAAAACAAAACAAAAAGCCGATAGAGTTTTTTAGCATTTGAACTGGGAGACTGAAACACTGATTTGAAGCTCTAATTTTACCTGGAGAGAAATCTCACTCCAAAATAATTTACTATGCCGTCCGCTGGCATGGTGCAGGAGCAGAGGTGGTGGCTTTCATGTAGTTTAATATCACACATTGGTACTTGGAAAAGTTTTGACTTTTTTTTCCTCAATTGTACAGGCTGAAGGTATTTTACAGAGAGAAGAAAAGACCATTTGCATCAACAGTGACTGTAAGTTACACAAAAGAATTAGATACAGATGAGATTTGGGGTAGAGACAGGGGGTGTAAATATCTGGTGAGTGCAGTGATGTACTTCTTAATGTACAAATGTTGCTTTGTTTGACTGGAATTTGTCACAAATCTCTTCATCCAACATATAGCAAAAGACTCAGGAAAGAAAAATCATCTAATTCTAAACGGTTAGAATTTAGTTGTAGTATTTCTGTATTTCAAAGTAACAGTCTTTAATATTAACTAGACATCTATTTCATTTACTAGTGAGCCTTAAAAGGTATTAAGAACAAGCCTCATTTCCATCAAAAAGCCATTGTTAATGATTGAAAATTAAAACAATTTAAGAAAGATAAATGTATTTCTTTTCATAAATTTACACTTAAGGTTTCTGATAACATTTCTGTCGTAATTGCCACCAAATGTGAGATGCTTGATGAAAAGCACATTCTAAAATTGCACTGTTTGTTTTTATTTTTAAAAAGCCTGCATATATATCTCTATTTACTATTTATTTACAGTAAAGTCCCATACACTGGAACTGAACAGACCATCTGATATGGTACCAGACTCTGATAGTCACGTGTTTGTTAGCTTGAAAGGTAAATGTAATTTTTTTTCAATAATTTCTCCATAGGTGACAAGAGACAGGCCCCTTCATGCTGCTTGCTCCTAAATGAGTCTCCATCCCCTCCTAATTTTTCTGCCATGACTCAAATGATCCGTGCTGTGTGCCCAGGCTATAAAACAAAAGAGCCCCACAGCTGATCAAGTACTTTTCCTCTTTATGCAGCCCATCCTGCCTCACTATGCCCTGGGTAACTTTATAGGAAGGCCAGGGTGGGAAGGGAAGGGTTCACCTTCTCTAATAACCCCACAGTGCATGTAGGTCTGTAGAAATCCGCTCTAGTCTTCAGAAATAAGAATGCCAGACTCCAATGTGTAAATTCTGGCATGTTCTGTTTTTCTAAAGAAAAGATTTGAACAATCTTACATTTACTTAATCAAATAATCGTATACACATTTATATTCATGCATACATATTTAAAAACATCTGCTAGCAAGTACTCTTATTAATGATAAAAATGTTTTACTTCCAGGAAATGTAAAATAACGTATTCTTCATACAAAGGCTATTGGTTGCCATTTCAAATCCCTGTTCTAAAGTGTAGGGATGCTTCAATTCAACAAACGAGAAAATTACAGAGAGAAAAAATAAAAATAACAAAACTCTGCACAAAATGTTTGCCGTGATTAAAGAACAATATTTTTGACCCCTGTGGGAGGATCAGATCTGGCTTGGCAAGACTTTTTCAGCCTGAACCTGAAACACCAGTCTTTCCCCCTTTCCTTGCTTCCCTGCCTCCAGTAGCCTCAGGACTCTTTCTCCTCCTTGCTCCTTCATTGCCCCAGCCACCATTGTCAGCTTTCCCAGGGCCTGGCACCTCATCCACGCTCTTCTCCAGCTTTTCAAAGTCTTATGTAGCTGAAAACATTGTTTAGTAATGAGAAGTATCAGGCCATGCTGGAGTGTCAACTTATAGTTGGTATCACCTTTCTTCATGTTACAACAGCCAACTTTAAATACAGTATGTGCCATGACATGTGTTTTTTACTACAGGGAATATTATGGACGAGCCTGTTGAAAACTGTCTTAGCCTCACTGGAGTTGAGAAACTTATTAAGGTGCCCACAGGCTGCGCAGAGCAAACAATGGTGAAAATGGCCCCTGCAGTCTACGCTATTGAGTACTTGGATGCCAGTCAGCAGTGGACAAACTTTAATCCTGAAAAGAAGGGGGAAGCCATTGGCATGATTGAAAAAGGTATGCAGAAGAAAACAAAACACCCTGAGACCAACCAGGGTCTTTGTTATCCCTTTGCATTGCACACTAACCATTGCTACTTGCCAAAGGAGTGAGGGCTGTCTTTAGCACAGCCATGAGGAAATGCCTCTGACAGCCTCTGATAGACACAAGAAACAGAACTGGTGAGAAGAATTTAGGTGACTAATTGCCTACGTTGACATTGAACAGTATTGACAGCCACAGTCCACTCTCTCTCTTGCCTAAATTTAGATGCAGAAAGTAAAACCTGAGCTGATGAGTTTCAATTCTATTCTGAGTAAATGGACAACAAAAGCCAGTTTATCAGTTCTCACTAACGTAAATGTGCAAGATAGACCAAGATGACTTATGTCCTAAAAATGCTCATTTCTCCCCCTGGATCACAAAGGGTGAGTGCTTAGGATAACCAGCTGGGATGTAGACATCTCTGCTGCAGGTGGCTGTAGGTAGAAAGAAGAGTATCACTAAGAAAACTCCAAATGGTGACCATGCTATTGACGCTTTCTCTTCCACACTCCTGTATTCACTACATGACCTAGAATGAGCTTTGGACTAACAACCTTGGACCAGCTGAGGATGGGAGTTTCCTTAGGGAGAGGATAGGTGCAAGGCTGCTTCTTGAAAAGCCCATTCCAAAACATGATCCAAAGCTGGTGTTAAATGCACAGCAAAGCCAGGACTACTGTATCTGGAAGTGGAGTTGTTCCAGCTCACAGGCACTAATGTAGACCCCCAAGAGTGTCAGTTATCAGTATCAGTTATCAGTACTGCAGCAGGTAGAGCTGATCTTTCGAACTGTAGTGTTGTGCACATGGCATGAAGCACCATGGTTCACCTCTCTTCATGATCTTCAGACAACATGTGACACATTTCACCATTAAAAAATAATGGTATAAATAGAAATTAAAAACATACTAACAGTTTTTGCCTATTTATCTAAGATTGCCTAAAGTGACAAGAGAACCTGCTGATAAATATTTGGTATTATCAGCAGCATTAGTGCCTATATTATGCTTTTATTGATTCCTATTGAAGTTCACTGGGGGAGAAAATTAGGTTTGTGGCTGATACAGACTTTATCAATATAATAACAGTCAAGATCAGAGGCCATGAATCATGATTTCTAAGCCTATATCTGACCCAAGAGATGATGGGTTTATATTTCTTGGTTCCATGCACAATGAAGTCAACAGCCTGAAAATATGACAGTAGTGGGGAGAAAGTTTCCCAAGATTTACTACACAAAAAAAATGTTTTGTAGCTATAGATACCGCAGTTTTGAGGTTATTCTCGTAGCTCAAACAAGTCACACAAGACAGAACATCTTCTAAGCCTAGCACTTTTTCTGTGTCAAAGGCCTGCTGATCCAGTCATTTCCTCCTTAATGTATCGAGAAACACCTCCGTGTACTTCCACTAATCAATACTGAATGTGTCCATGTTAATACAAGTAATGTATGAATATGCGCAAGAAATATGTGTGCTCTGAACGATTATGTGCTGCCCTGTTCATGCAGGTTATATTAGAGTGCTTCAGTTTCAGAAGGAGGATGGCTCCTACGGAGCATTTAAAGCAACCCCCAGTAGTGTATGGTAAGTGTATTTTTCAGGATTTGATAGGTTTCTTGATTGTTTTGCTTTTATTTTTTTTCCAATATACCTCTTTTATCATTTGATACATCATAAGTTTTTTGGGGTGGAGGGGGGTGGACAGGTAGCGTAAGGGAGGAATGGATTTTCAAAATCTGTTGGGATCATGTTGCCTATATACTTTTGTCATGGATAGTCAGCAATGCAAGTCTCTGAGCAGGTTTAACCTTTGGTGAAGGAGATTTATACTGAACCACTGATGATTTTGGTAATTTTACATTTCCCACAAAGTAGAAACGTTCACGTTGGTGTCGAACGATAACTCACTAGGTTCCAGTGAGTGCACTGTATTGAATATAAGTCTATGTACAGAATAAGTGTGTTTCTTTTGCTGTAGATACACTCTTTTATAAATATACATCAGCACAAATTTGAAACATTTTCTTTTGTGCAGGTTAACTGCATTCATTGTTAAAGTGCTCACAAGGTGCAAAGAATACATTAATATCCAAGACAGTCACATACGCAACTCCATTTCCTACCTGATTAATCAACAGCAGGCAGACAATTCGTTCCACGACCACCATCCAGTATTGGATAGGACTATGCAGGTGGGTCATCCATATTTAAAATTATTCGTTGCATATTTAGTGCTGTTAGGGGTTGAAAGGTGTATTGTGAGGTGTTGTGTAACAAGAAATGTATCTAAAGAAAGGAAATCTGTAACATAAGTACAAAATCTGTAATCTAAAATGAATTTGTTAAAAGATCTGTTATGTTAGAGATGCATAGCTAGCACTTCACCACCTTCATCTTTTGATCCAGTCTTAGATAATTTTGCAGTTTCCCAATGCCTCTAGAACACTTAGAAAATTAATTCTGAAATCTTTGTGCTTGGTAGAAAATTATGGCTTTTCCTGCCAAAGGCAATAGAACCATAGAATCATAATTTAGTTTTGAAGAGACCTCCAGAGGTCATCTAGTCCAACCCCTGCTCAGAACATGTATTCATGCTGAGATATTTATCTTCTACTTTACATTTACTTCAGGAGCTGTGCATGACAATTTTTTACAGACACCTATGCCTTTCCAAGCAAACAACCTATCCTTCTCCTAAGGATAAACTTTTGGGAGTAAGCAAAAGAGAAGGTTGTTGTTAAAGGAGACCATGAACAAAAGAAACAAAAAGATGAACAGGAATGAAAATTCAGAACTTCAGGGGAAAACAAAGCTAATGAGAGTACTGTGTTTATTTTATCAAGAAGAGGAATAAGAAATGATCTAAAACACTGCATAAATACCTTTACAGGAGAAAAGTTCTGTGTGTTCAAAGGCTCTTTAGTGTACAAGGAGCAGCAGAGAAACAGAAAAAAAAAAAGAAAAAACACGACTAGTGCTTTGAAACTGAAGCCATTAATATTTCAATGAGAAACTGTAGACTTTTAACTATATGTTAAGTAATTAAGTATGTGATTACCAGCTGAAGGATGTAGTGGGTTCCTAATCTCTTAACACTCTTTAGTACAAACAGGCAGCCATTGTAGAAGATATACTTTAGGTGGACACAAGTAATTGAGCAAAAGTAAAGGGTAAAACTACAGGGTCTGTGGTCAGGTGGTTTGACAAGAAAGTGCTTGACTTCATGAAAAGTGATTTTATAACTTTAATCATAAGCTTATACATGTACATTTAACTTTTCATTTTCACATTTCATGTTTCAGGGTGGCATTAGGTCAGCAGAAGAGGATTTGGCTTTGACAGCCTTTGTAACTATAGCGTTGCAACAGACTCTACAGGTCTACGAGTCACCTGATGTGGTAGGAAGCCTGATCATTTACCTTGATGTCTGAAGGGTGTTCCACCATGGCATGTCCACCCTACTGTCTTGAAGTTCTGCAAATGAGCAGATTAAAATCTGCTTATATCCATGGTGGATAGAAAAGATGCCGTGGCTTAATGTACAACAAGGTGTTTCAAGCTACGCAGTCAATCATCAATGGCTACAATAACTAAGCAAAAATGATTCAAATTTTCTCAAAAATGGCTGCCATTAAATGTTCCAATTTCCTAATACTCTAATCAGAAATAACAGTTAGTAGGCCTGAATGACCTTTTCAAATGGATTCATTCTGTTCTTACAGGTTCAAGTGATTAGAAAAGCAGTGGCTTACATGAAAAATCAACTTTCAGGAAACACTAACTGCTATTCTACAGCCATCACTGCTTATGCTCTGACACTTGTGCAGTCTGACAGTGAAGAAGCCCAGTTTGCAAAAGACAAATTAAGGGTCTGTTCTGTCTTTGATGCAGGTACAAGTAACAATTCTTAACAATTCAGTTAGAAAGCACTTTTCCTAATTAAAGCACTCTGAGCATTCTTATAGGAACAAAAGGAATTCAAGTAAATGAAGAACATTTAATTTTATAGAAGTGTATACATATGTATATGTGTAATGTACTTAAATTACATAATTACATATTTCGGTGTTGAAATTGTAGTATGTGGTTTGCATAATTAATATCACTTGTGAAATTTGGATCATGATAGGATCTGATATCTGAACTGGAACAAAACCATGGTAAATTATCATTGATTTCCCTTTTCTGCTTCCCTTTCTACCTACCACAGTTTCCACATCACTAAAGTGCATTTAAAAAAAAAAAGTCCAAGCCAGCTGAGAAAGAAGAAACTTTTGATGAGTAAATAGGAATGAACAGTTATTTATGACAGCAGTCGCAGCTGGATTTGTGATCAAAAGGGAAGGTCTCTTTTCCAGCCCATCTGCTTTCAAATCTGCCCCCCAGTTCCAAGTGATTTGTTCCAGCTCCACACAGATGTCACCTCCTCCCCCCACACTGTGCGACTGTGGTCAGTGCTGGGTCAACTGGTTGTGTTGCTGCACTGTCACATTATTAATTTCTCCCAATTCATTTGGTAAATACATAATGGTTTAATAGCCATAGTTTACGTGTAAGGAATGTGCTTCTCCTTAATCAAGTTGGACTTATGGGCATAATTAATACTGTTATCTCTCAGGAACCACCAGACACAACGCTACCACTCCATCAGATAGGTATCACTGTTCCGTGTCATCATTAGACTGTGATGGTTGGATAAGTACAAAATTGAAAATTTTGGTTTTGCTTTTCCATAATCTCTGCTTCCCAACTGATTTGTTGCTTTCATAACGGCATCTACATCTTGTGGCTCCTCAGCGCTATTACATGAAATATGTACTGTGTAGAATAATAATAGTCATTTTTTGGCAAATGCCTTTACCGAAGGGAATCAAGTCTGAGTTATTCTTGCAGAAAAGCAGCAGCGCTACTGGGGAAACGGCAATGATGCCATCTCAGTGGAAACCACTGCCTATGCATTGCTGCAAACGTTGCTCCTGAAAGACATGGAGTACGCAAGGCCTATTGCTACTTGGCTGACAGAGAGAAGGAACTATGGTGGAGGATACTGCTCTACACAGGTGCCTGACCACCACTCTGGGTGGAGTTTCAGGGGGAGGAGGGAAAACACAAACCCCATAAGGGTTTTTTCATTTATATTCTAAAGCATTCTAACACTTAATCCTGACCTTCTTTGGTGTATGAAGCACTAAAGATTTTGGCTTGTTAATAAAAAATGGGCCATAATAAAATGGTTATAAGCTGGAAGAGATTCTTTGTCTTTATGAAGTATTACTATAATCAAGGGTTAGAACTTTAGTGGTTTTAGGATTTAATGCTGAGAAAAAAAGATGGAAAATGAAACAAGTAGTCTGTGCGGGTAGGAACAGACAGATACAGGAGAACTTCAAAGCAGCAAATCGCATAAAACTGAAGAACAGATCCAGGTGACTGACTGTGTCATCTTTGAAATAAACTGGTGTAATTAATCACTAGGTTATCTGCATTTCTTTCTCACCTAGGACACAGTGGTGGCCCTAGAAGCTCTGTCAGCATACAGCATACAGACACAGACCCCTGTTTCCACCAACCTGACTGTAAAACTGGGAACACCTGGAAGACAAAAGGACTTCAGTATTACTCTGACTGGTACTGATGAAGCAGTTCAGAAGCAGCTAGAGGTACACAACCATCCATTGTTTCAAGCTTCATTTCCTCAAACAAGAGAAACATTGGATCATCTGGCCTAGGTTTTCTTGTGTTAAGCAATCATGAAGTAGCTGTTTCATATTTTTTTAAAAAATAATTTAATTTGTAAAACAACGTAACCTTTTTAAAGAAAAAAAAAATCAACAGATGCTTAGCAGCCCACTTTAGAGGCCCCTTCCTAGCACTTCAAGGACTCCCCATCTGGAGTACTGTGTCCAGTTTTAGGATCCCCAGTTCAGGAAGGACAGGGAGCTGCTGGAAAGGGTACAGTAGAAGACCACACAGATGATTAGGGGCCTGGCATCTCTCTTACAAGGAAAGTCTAAGGGACTTGTGTATTTTTAGTCTGAAGAAGAGAAGGCTGGAGGGGGGGAGGGGGGTGTCTGATCAACACCTGTAAATACTTAAAGGGTGGGTGTCAAGAAGAAGGGGCCAGTCTTTTTTCAGTGGTGCCCAGTGAGAGGACAAGAGGGAATGGGCACAAACTTGTACATAAGAAGTTCCATCTGAACATGAGGAGGAACTTCTTCCCTTTGAGGGTGGCAGAGCACTGGAACAGACTGCCCAAAATGATGCTGGAGTTTCTGTCTCTGGAGACATTCAAAACCTGCCTGGATGAGTTCCTGTGCAACCTGCTCTAGGAGGACCTGCTTTGGCAGGGGGGGTTGAACTAGAAGACCTCCAGGGGTCCCTTCCAACCCCATTTCCTTCTGTGACTTTGATGACATGGATCTCTCCAATAGCAAAGATGAGCCAGGACCCCAAGTCTTACTGGATAAAGAGAAGGAAGGGGAATATTATAATACTTACTGTGTTGGGACTGTGAAAATGTGAAATCCAGGCTACAGAGGAGAGAATTAATTTGGGAAAATATAACTCCTGGGCCTCAGAATGACAGAGTAAGATGCACCAGTGTAGTACGTTACAAATCTGTTGAGACTTGAGGTCTCATAACTTTTTCCATAGTTTTCCCTACCCCAGTTCTAAGGAGAAAAGGTATAGAAGACCATCAAGATCACAGTAAAACAATAGATCAAATGATGAGCATAGATTAAATTTCTCTTATTTTTTTTTCCCTTGGTTTGCAGTTCGAACTTGGGAGAAAACTTGAAGTGTCTGTAGACGGAAGAGGAAATGGGACAATGAGTGTAAGCTCTAAATCAGAAACTCAGAGTTTATCTAGACTTCTTTTAATCCCTTTCTGAAAATGGACTGAGAATTTACTTGCTATGGCTTCATCCTTTGTGTTCCTACCTCCAAATTTCTAAAATTAGGGAAGCTTCAGACTGCCCTAATAGCCAATCAATTTTTCCTGGTTTTAACTCTGTTAAGTCCATGAAGCATCAATGCTGATAGAGACACCTGGAGTTTGGAAGACCCCTTTGTGGCTGGGAATCTTAAAGGCGTCACACTGCTTGTGATTTGTACATAGGACCTCTCCTGTTTATCCCCACGATAGTCCTCTGTGACTGGTCTGTGCCTCTAGGAGACCGGTATTTCTCTCTGCACTATGCTCCCAGCTCCCATGTCCCATCAGCATTTATTGAAGTACTGAGCGGGAAAATCCCTTATCATTTAAATGATTTTTTATTTCTTTTTTATTTTTTTTTTTTTTTTTTTTGTGGTTTGGTGTTTGTGTGTCCATCTTAGATATTAAAAGTGTACTGGTCTTCTGATCTGAAGAACAACACGTGTAATGATTTGATTTTGACAGTGGAAATGGAAGGGAGCATTAAGAACTCTGGTGAGTGAAAAGGGATGTGGTTGGATCTCAAAGGTGACAATTTGGCCAGCTGCTAATAAGACTTAATGGCTTTCCAGCCTCAGAAAATGGGAATAATTGAATGAGACAAGGAAAGAGAGAGGGCTCTGAACTCTACTTGGCTATTGTTTCATTCAGCTTATTAATACATTTAAATAGTTTAATCACTATGTGAGCGACTGTTGGTGCAATGAGTACCTAACAGACATACAGGGACTATCAGTGACCCTTCTTTGTTATTGGGAGTAGAGTGGGGTAAACTTCCTTCAGGGAGTTCCTGGCTGCCACAAAGTGAGATCCCAGCTCAGTTCCCTGGCTAATAAGGGACCTGCCATATGACTTTAAAAATTCTTTGGGGCAGATCTGTCACAGATTTTTCATATGAGCAAGACTGTGTTTTCCATCCCCTGAAGTGTGTATTCACCATCCTCTCTGCCTACGTCTGCATTTTTTCTTCTGTTTGAATAGCTAACTTTTGGAGGTAGGGATTGTCCTCTAGATATTTGTGCATAGCTTAAACCCACTTTTAACTAGATGTGTTGATTATTCCTACTATAATAATCACAAAAATTTTAACTCTGAATGGATTTGAAATATTATTTTTTTAATAAAACCCATACAGATGGCATGACTGCCATCTGTTATTTGTCATTATACAAAAAAAAAGAACCAAAGTACCAGGTACCCAGTCAAATTTGTGTGTGGCTGATTGTGTCTGTCACCTCCAGAAGCTACATACCCTGATGACAATTACGATTATGAGGACTTGATTACTGCAGAAAAAGTTGACTATGAGCCACTGCCTGAAATAGAGTGGTTTGATATCCACAGCAGAAGGAAAAGGGATGTGCTCTCTGCCGGCAAAGGAGAACCACTGCAGTACAAAGTCTGTGTCAGGTAGGTCTGCAAGATCAGCTCTTCATTAGAGTCTTCTTGGTCACCCTCTTCATATTCACAAGCTCGTCATCCAGCCTGGTGATCTTCTGTGAGTATCCACACATGGTGAGCCTCCATTCTCTCCCATGGTAGAAGAAAATGTTTCCACACCATGTGTTAGGTTTAGATAGTTTATATAGACCTCAAATGTCCATTGCAGATTCTGCCTTACCAGACTCTGGGGTGACTCTAAATCACCTGGCTGGCTAGTCATTTGAAGAAAGTCTTTTATTAAATAAAGTAGATACAATTGGAATACAGTAATAATACATATACAAAGTTTTCTGCTTTCTGGAGAGATGCTGTTGCTTCCTTCGTGGTGATGCTCTGGCCTCATCAAAAAAGAAAAGATGTCTACTGTGATTTGGGGGAGGAGAGCGGGCAGAAAGGATATCCTGTTGTGGCAACCAAGAAGTAGGCCAGGGCAGAGCTACAGAGAAATAAATTTTCCTGTGCAGAATAATACTGAAACATCTGTTTTTGCTCCTTTTCACAACCTGTCAAGACTTGCAGAAGCACAAAGTGGTGGCTGTCTGGAGTTCCCCTTCTAGAGAGGTGCAGGGTGGAAGAAGCAGGTTTTGCTCCCCAGCAGAATTTAGTTAAACATGCATTCAGTGAACCGTGTGCTGGCTGAGTAATATTTATCAACTGTCAGATCCACTGTCCTGCAGGACATTGCTGAGTGTTAGCGTAAGGCTTAAACGAAAATGAAGGCACTCCACTTCTTCCCTGCACTGTGGTATATCCCTGATAGGGAAAGGAGAGTGCAAAAATAGAAGGTTGTGAAGTACCACTAAAGGTGTGTAGAATATCTTATGGCAAGGCACCCTCTGTGAGTGCAGAACAACATCTATTTCCAACAATGACATGACAACTGGATTTCTGAGAAGGTGGAATCAGAAAAGATTGGAAGTCCAATATAAAAAACTAATGGATAGTTAGAGTGATGAGAATTTTTGCCTTGGACAGCAAAAGGTGATGTAAACTTGACTTTGTTCATGAAAAATTTGGATAAACTCTTTTCTTCTCCAGGCAATGGAGAGTAGACACTTTGTCAGTGTTGATTACTTTCCCAATCTTCAATGTTGATTTTATGGTGTGATGAACTGCCCTTTGAAGGTGATCGTTTCTGTTTATCAGCTATAAAGAAAGCCTAGATGACAAGCTCGGCAAAACACCTGGGTTTTGGATGACCATTTGACTAGTTTAGATGACTTATTTTTCTTCATGACTCTTACTGAAATAGGCAGCTAATTTTCAAATTAAAATCCACTTAGGAAAGTTAAATGGTTTGGAATGTTTTGTTTCACCATTAGCAAGTCTGAAGAGCCAAACTTCAAAGCAAGCTGGCTGTTCAGTACAAGTGTTCACTGCTGATGGTTTCCCTTATAAAGGTCCACAGGTTCCAATCCACCAAAGATGTCCCTGGTTGATCTCTCTCTGCTGAGTGGCTTGGAGCCTGACACAAAGGATCTCGAGCAGGTTAAAACACACTTTTTTGTGCAATCTTTTATAGCTGGTTCTATAGAAAGTTTCTCTTTTGAAATCTTTCCAAAGTCCACAATATAAAATAGGGAAAACAGATTTTTGATAGATATTTTTTTATTATTCTTGCTCTGATAAAATATTCACTGAAAATGTGCAAGGAATTAAAAGCTTGTAATGACCAGAGTTCAGTGTCCTTAATCCCTTGTAATAGAAATTCAGGCAAGGTTCAGCAGGACACTTAAATACGTGCCTGTCCTTAATATACGTTGCTGTCCCCACTGTCTCTGTTGTTCCTTGACATGCTAGAATAGCATGTCCTGTGCTTGCAGAGGGGAAGGCAAGCAGATCTTTCAGAGGCAGTTGCTGTCAGGGCACAGAGATGGGGAGATGGGGCACAGCGGTCTGCAAAGGGGGCTACAGAGTTTTGGGTTCTGGAGCCTGTTCGTTTGGGGGCCATTTGTCCAAGGTTCATGCTCTCAGGGACTGTCTCCTTTAGGGAGGAAGAAAGAGGGCAGGAAAAAGCAAACAGCTGAAAAAAGTAGACTGGAATATAGAGGGTGGTAGCAAAGGTATTCCTGTTATGCTAGGGTTTTGTTCTAATATTTTTGTTTTGTTTTTTCTCCTGCAGTTGGTGGTGTCTACAGACCAGTACATTCAGCACTATGAGTACAAGCAAGGAAAGGTTTTGCTCTACTTTGGTGAGGTAAACAAACCCAATGATTTTCCAGTCACTGCCATTTCAGATAGCATATAGAAACCTACTCGTTATTGGTTTTCACACTCCATTACCTATATGATTTTTGTAAAAAAAAAAAAAAAGAAATTGTCAACAATTATAGTATTGAACAGATCAGCTGAAAGAGAGTGAAGAAGGGGAAGAAGGGAAACATATGCCTTCATCCTCTGCCTTTCTATGTTCCAAGAGATGTAGTCCATGTTTGAGATCTGAGCTTTGGCCCTCCAAAATAAGAGAAAAATTCTCTAGTCAGCATAGAATTTTTTCATTCAAGATTAGCAGTGTTAACTGGTGGTCATGTAAATTCCACATGGACACCTTTTGTGTGAAGTTTATTATTTCTGGATGGAGACCCACATAATGTCAAACAAATGTAAATATCAACACTCCTAGATTCTGTCCGTATTTCCCAACGTTTTGGACAACTACTTTACTATACACCTACTTGAGTTGCTTCCCCTACACAGCCAAAGACAAGAGACAAATGAAAAAATGTAAATGTTATTGCTGTTATGACTGCCCTAGTTAATCTGTGTATTTAACATGGGTCAAAAGCTGTCCCTGACCTTAGCATTTTACTGAGAAAAGTGGATATACTGGGGGTCACCAGTACTGGACATACTGAGGTATATTACATCTGTTACTGCTGTGCAGGGTGGCTTTAGGCAAAGCCTGAAATGTAAATCCCAACGCAGTGATGGTGTAAGTCCAGACCAGACAGTTTCAGGCAGAGATGGCCTACACACAGTCTCACAAAACTACCTTTGCCAGGCTTAGGTCATCCACAAAATCTGCCAATAAAATCATGGAAGGAAATGCCTTCTTCAAGTTGAGGCTACAGCTATTGGGATTAACTCACCTATGCCATCAGAAACAAGCATTCATCAGCTACTACAGGTGCAAATGAATAAGGAACGGACTGGGAAAGAATTAGTTTACTCTTCATAATGATCATTCTCTTTTTTTCCTCCAGCTCACAAGCGGACCTGACCCAGATTGTATATCATTCGGGGCAAAGCAAATCAATCCCATGGGCTTGGTTCAACCAGCAAATGCCATCCTTTATGACTTTTACAACCCTGGTAAGGGCACAGAAAAATGATGCAATACTGATTGAGAGACCTTCAAGAACAAACTTCAGCCTAGAGAAAGGTGGTTTTGTTGTGTGTGAAACCACATGATTTTGTCAATTGTTAAAATAACCTGCCTCCAGTACTGTCTTCTAGTACCATGGCTTAAGATCATCTAAATGGAGATCCTCTCAGAAGGGTCTGTTATTGTAAATGGATTGAAAAGACAAACTTGTGCACTCATGGATTTTTAAATCAGGTTTCCTGAGTTCCTGGTGCTTTTAAGAATATTACAGTCACATTTTTTGGTCAGGCTGTTTTTCTATGCATCTAACATAGCAATCCTAGAGGTTTAGTTTATGTATTCTGCTTGCTGGGGGAAACAGTCTCCTTCCCCATTCAAAAGGTTAAATGCAGATAGTCCCCATTTGCCAGAGTTACGTAAACAACATTTGAAAATTAGGCAAAATCTCTACTTTGCCTGTCATTGAGGGATCCAAGACAGTTTACATTAGGTTTAAATCACTAACTATCGGTGAGCCTACCTCCTTCTTTTGAAATAGTGCAATGCTTACTGTAGCTCCATGGTCTAAAGAGGCTTTTAAGATGGATGCTTTCCAGATTAATATAAAGAACAGATGAAAACAAAGAACAAAAAGTGGGGGAAGAGTACAAATTTTAAAAAAGCACCAAATAAACAGAAATCCTAAACCAAAAAAAAAAGAAGAGAAAAAAAAATCTACAAACCAAACTGCAAAAAAAGTACCCCAGAAGCAACAACCCAGACTGTTCCTCAGGTGAAATGCAAGGTGATGCCTGTATGATGCCCAGGCTAAAGGTCTTTGTGGACTCTTGATAAGCATCTAAGCCCCCAGCGTTCTGATTTCTCTGGACCAGGGAAAAGTTGGGCTGCAAATGTAATTTCTTCCATAAATGCTTTTCCACCTGAGCTCTCCGAGACAAACCATTTTGTTTCTTCTCCACAGACAGAAAGTGCAGCGTGTTCTACAGTGCTCCCAAGCACAGTGCCATGCTTTCAAAGGTGTGCCAGGCCAATGTCTGCCAGTGTGCCGAAGGTAAGAAATGACTAAATAGGCTGGTCTAAAAGAAGTTAGTTACTTCTGCAAACTATCAACACAGGAACCACTAAGCCCAGAAAGGACAATTATCCTAACACATAAAAAAACATTCTCTAATATTTTTAAGATATTTAGGACTGATATGATAGTTGAATGCAATGTACATATAGATATATATATGCTCATACATATGTAAAACTCCTCCACCACCACACCTCTAAGAAAGTTGATCTGCCATTTTATTTTATTTTCTGTTAAAATGTTGAGTGAATGAGTATGTGTAAATTATATCTATCTAAATAAACATGCTTACAGAGACAAATGTACCATTTATTTTCTTCACTCTAGGTGCCTGCCCAAGACAAAGATCAACTTTCAGTAAAGCCATGAAACAAAACACACGCTTTAGTTTTGCCTGTTACCACCCTATTGCAGATTATGGTAAGTCATGAAAGAAAACTGTTGATTTGGTTTAAAAATAATTCTTTTTTATAAGGATAACTTTGTGGTTTTATATGCCCAGACCTCTCCTGAAATGAGTAGGCTTTCTGTATCTGGCCTAGAGGCTGAGGAGATGAAACGAAGTTGTGTGTTATTGTGGTCATCACAGGGGTGAAAGGGAAAAAATAATGACCTCAGAAAGATGCAGTGAGATGCTGGGGAAAGGTAACATGAACAACATCACATCAAATGGCTTACAAAAGACCTGTGGTGTGAGCACCACCATCCCCTACATCCCTAATGTTACAGTATGGAGAAAAAGAGTGGGCTTTACATGGCATGCCATAGCTCAGCAGCTCCTCCTGCGGAGCTGGACAAATGTTGTTCTCCTTTGTTAGTTTGCCTTTCTGTCCTCTTCTTCGAATGTAAAGTTGGAAGAGCTACTGAAGGAAAAGTGGTTGAGCAACTTTGATAAGTTTCGATGCTAACAGAATAACAGGAAAAAGGTGAAAACTTAATAATATAGGAGCTTCTCTTAAAAAAATACACAAAAGGAGTATAAATCTAAAGGTTGTTGACTAATACCTGACTTTCTAAAATAATATTAGGCATACAGAATTACTATCCTGTTGTCTTTCACACCCCATGATTTGCAAATAGATTGCTCACTCGTCTCCATACAGACATCTGCTAAAAGCGTACCTATTTTTCAGTTTATGGATGCAACTTTTCATTGCCATCTAATCTCACACAGCTGTTGTCTGTTGCAGTGTATGAAGTAGAGGTCCTCAACAGTACACAGAAGAATGTTTTTGATTACTATAAGGCCAAAATCCACAGAATCTTTAAAGCCAGTAAGTATCAAAATGTTTGGCTCCTTTCATTCACCTGTAGGAAAATCAGGATTAAATATTAGCCAGTATGAGCCATGCAGATACACTTCTAGATCTTCAATTGAATAATTGTCATAACAACAAAGAAGCCTTTCTATTTCTTTTTGTGCAGTGTAAGTACTTGCACTGCTCTCTGACAGTATCCTTTTTCAGGCCTGCCATCCCAGCTGTCCCCATGTGAACTTTATCATCATCATCAATGAACGCTGATATTCTTCAAAATAATTTCTGGAGAGGCTGTCAGATGACATCTTAGACTTCAGCCACTGTGGTATCATGTGGCTGTCAGTTTCGAGTTTGGCAGCCACAGATTGCCTTTAAAAAGCAATTTCAAAGGTTCTGAAATCTTCCCTGCCCGGAACAGAATAATTAACTCACTCCCTCAGTCTTTGCCTAGGGGACTGGCAATGCAACCCAGTACTTTGTGGCACACAACTTGTGATCGGTGCCCAACGTTCAGTCCCTGTCGGTAAATCAGGTCCACATTTTGTGAATCCAGAAACAGCATCTGCTATACCCAGGGCTTTCCACATGCAGGAAAGTGATAATGTACCTAGATTACAGTACTATGGTGGAAAGTTTCATTAATGTCCCCAGAAAACCTACAGGATCTAAAGGATTTAGAGGTCTGGGCCTCAAGGCAACTTGTACTCACAGCTCACAGGCAAGCACTGGAAGATTTTATTTCTTGACTTCTCCCATTCCCACCTACTTCTTTTTGATACCTTTAAAATCCCCTTTGATATGTGTTGTATGATGCAGTTTATGAGCATCAGTAGCCTCTGGGAAAGGCTGGGAAGAGGTGTGAAGGCATGATGGTGAAGAAAAAGCAAGGTATTGTATCCAAATCAGCTCATGACCGAACTAGAGTTCTTATATTTTGCATTTTCTGTGGCTATTTTGAGTGAGGTTGCCGTCACCAAGGGTAGAGAGAACGAGTAGGGTAAATTTTCATTCTATGGACCCCTGGCATTATTTCAGTATCCACCCATGCAAATAAAGGGTTTGTTCAGAAAACTGATGGAAACACTTATTTGTGTTTGGGACTCAGCAAAAGAAAATTCTGTAGATGTGCTCTCCTCAGATTATTTTTATTATTAATAAAGTTAGTGTATGTGTTTTGATGGCTGGCTAACATTTATGTTATTTGATGGGTCCTTGACAGAAACAGTAGGGTCCATGCAAAATAGCACAGAATCTTCTTTTATAATTATTTTTTTTCCTTTCTTTACTTATTTCCCACTATAGATTCTGAAAGTTGACGTAACTGTTTCCTTTAAATTCTGCCCGGATACTTTGGAACATGATATTTCAATTATTCCTTTTTTTAAAAAAATCGGAGATTTAGAATTGGAAATTACATAATAACCTCTTAAAGAAGTAACTCAGATCCTCATGATGCCCACAGTCTGAACTCTATTAGGTCATTTGTAAAGCATAAGAATCAATGAACACCATGGTAATTTAAACACAATGAATCTGAGGTATAACATGATCATTTTCTCAAGTAGTTCTGATCCATCTTTGTATTCCTTGAACAAAATGAAAATTCAGTACACCATACAGCATAGGAACAACAGCCAGATCTTAGGTTACATGAGAAAACCTACTATACTGTATTATTCTTTCAAAAAATGCAGGTGTAAACCAGCGTACAGTACTGAAGACCAAATTTTCCCTGGCCTATAAGTACTATACATAAAATTTATGCAAGTCTTAACTAGGAAATAGATAAGACTCTCAGTGCTAAATTTCACAGATTAGCACTCTACATCAAATTATCTGAAAACTTATTAGTGTTAAAATAGTCTACTTCAGGACTTTATTCTATTCTTACGGTTTTATTTTGAATACTACACTTTCCATACTTGTAATACAAGAGTTTACAGACCAGAAGCTGCGCAGACTTCCATTAACTTTTAGGAAGACTGTGGTGTCTTATCTTGACTTCAGCTGGTTTAATGTTGAATTTGTCACCACAATGCACACCACAGTTGTGCATGACATTTCACATTATATTTAGAAAGAGACTAAGAAATTAGAATATTGCTGTTATTTACTTTTTTTTTTCCTTTTCAAATTGACTTTGAAATTTATTGTTCTAGCCAAGCAAGACAATATCGTGTGGTCAGTCTCATGAATAATCACCTTTCCAGCTCTCATGTCATCGCAGTACCCGAGTAGCCTTGTCTTCTGCCTTGGATGCCCACTTCTGTAATAAGCAGTGTCACTCTTGAATGAATAATTTTCTGGGCCAGAATCCAGACCAAAATATTCTTCATTGTTTTAATGTGGAGACCACCAAGTGCAAGTCAGATATCAGCTTCAGAGGCAGTAGCGTAAAGGCTGCATTGGTGAAGTTCAGGTCAGGTGTGTTAAGGACAGTGAGTTTTTAATACTGCTTGCTGGATTGTTAAGCCTAAAGGTGTTTGAATTTATTTTGCTAACTTTTAAGATCACTAAGATCCTGAGCAACTTGAAATATAAGATAGCATGTTTTATTTTTTTCTTTTGGCTTTTCCTTCAGTCTCTGAGGCCATAAGTTCTGAAAGTTCTCTATAGCAAAACAAGTCCTTCAGTAACTAGTGAGGACAACCAGCTAAGACAGAAATGGCTTACATTTTAACAGGTAATATTAAGGGAAATATATCCTACCGTAGCATGGCCATTTATTTCCATGTCAAGGCACAATTCCCAAGTGAAATGGTACCTTGATTTAGCAGTGAAGTAAAGATCACAAGGGGTTCTGTCCTGTGGGCTACAGTTCCACTTGTTATTAGAAAAGTTCATGGGTTTTTCTCTTCTTGTGCCACAGCTATTGATGAAAGCATCCAAGTCGGTGTCCACCGACAGTTCCTAACACGCTCCACATGCAAGTTAGGCATGGTCACTGGCAAACGGTATCTCATCATGGGGAAAGATGGGCAAACAGTTGATGACAACAACAAGTAAGTGCAATGAAAGCTCTTATCGTGGACCATAAATCCAGAGGATGCTCAACCTATTAGAATACCTCCAGAAAGCAAAGGCAGAGCCAAATCTCTTAGAGATTGATCCTGCTGGCTGTACTGAAATGCAAAGAGTACTACTCTGTAGGCAAAAGGGTAGCTGTGGACAACAGCTGAGCCACCCAAATCTATCGGTTGATGTATCTGTGTAGCGCCTGGTTCCCACACGTGTCAGAATCAAAATCTGGCCCTGACTTCAGTGGGTTAAAACTCACAGCTGGAAAAGAATGGGAGACACTGCACAGTTCCATCTACTGCAGATGCCTTACACAACTCCTGTGTTTGCAAAATAAATGGGTAAGACCGTGGCTAAGAGCAGTTCTCAAAGTTTCTGTTATGTCATGTGTGCAAATAGTGTATTCTTCTCATTTCTCATTGTCATACTTTTAATGAAAGAAAGGGAATTTATCTGAGGAGGAATTTGGTCAAATATTCAGTGGGAAAGATATGTTAAATGTTTAATTTCCCTGTGCAGAACCGGAGAAAGGTAGTGTCTCTGAAAGCTTCTAGGAGGGAGACTTTCTTTATGAGGGAGACATTCTCAATCAAATTGTGAGAACCACTTCCTAAAATTTTAAAAAGTCCCCTGTCTCCATCTCTATGAGACCAAAAGGAGTGCTTAAGTCAGAGGCCTGATTCAAAAAGCTTGCTACAGACTGAAATCTCCCAGCAGAGATGGAACCTCCAAAGTCTTCTCCAGTCCAGTCATAAAACACCAGAAGCTATACAACTTTTCACTACAGAAAATATGAAAAAAATGTTGGGATACTCTGTTGAAACTGAAGTCCCCTTCACTGTGTCCCATCAGTGTGCACTGAGGCTTTTTGTGCCACTCTGGAAAACTCTAATAGAAACTTAGCCCAACTTTACCTGGTGTCACTCCAAACACAAGTACAGCCAGGTCCGTCCCAGCTTGGCACTGACACTTCCCAAACATTGTTCAAAGCTCAGTTAACTTGCTGATGCAACTAGGTTTCTGGCAAGTTTCTTGGTTACTATAACTCCTCCTGATCTCAGAGATGCCTCAGTGGATGGATGGAACATCACGGTGTTTTGTGCTTTCCCATTTCCTCCATGTCAGCAGTAATGACTCACCTTGTTTACGTGTCCCACTTACGCTCAGGATGCAGTACTTCCTTGATGCACAAGCCTGGATAGAGAAAATTCCAGAAGACAGCAAGTGCCGCACCACCCTGCACCGGCAAGCCTGTGCTGACCTCCAGGACTTCATGAGCACACGGGACAGCCTGTGCCTCTTCTGAATGATTGCTCTGCTCCTCCACACCCCTCCCATCCCTGTCGCTCTTTCCAGAATTCTTCTTGCAACACCTGCGCATCAGAGCAGCACCTGAAACATCTGAAACATCACTGAGCTGCTTCTGTTTGCTATCTGTTTTGCCGATAGTGGTATCTCCTTGTAGATATATGTGTGCATGGGTAATACAAAGAAAATTGCAGTTACACTACTGGTTATTGTGTTTATTGTCCCTGACACCAGTGAAAAGACAGCAGGAATTTTTGTCTCCCTGATCCATTATAAAACCGCACAATTATCCTGCAAGGGATCACATGAAAACCTACCGTGCTTGCAGAGCTGATTAATTCCTGCAGTCACTGCCACTGGACAAAAAAAAGAGGCCAAGTAATTTGCATGAGTCAGAGAGAAGACTGGGCATTCATGGGTTTATCAAGTGCAGCCTGCATTATGCTGCTACTGAAAGAAAAGAGACACTAACGCTCATGCTTCAGCACACCAGTTAATTTCTGATGTTAATTGTGAGTCGTCATGTAGGGAATGAATGATCCCTCTTGGACCACAGCAGGATTCCCGTATGCACTTCTGAAGCCCAGCATCAGGGATGGGCAACCGGACATTGGATGTGTCCTGTGCCTGACCAGGGAGCTCTGCACAGTCTTGTCTAGTGCTGGTAGTTCACCGAGGGCACAGAATTGCCTTTTAATTGCACTCTGTAGCCACAGGTCTTTCCAGCTTTTCTTTTTTTTAGAGTTTAATTATTTTGCATTACTTTAAATAAAAACCTGACGCAATCTGTGGGTGCATTTTTCTAAAGCATTGCTGGTTCCGTGGCTACACAAACAGCTCTGCAGTGGAGATGCAACATTTGTCAGGGGGGTTTGGCTGCCACAGTTACAAAGGCGAATGGCAAACTAGGCTGATGGTGAAAAAGAACCCCAAAACTCAAAACCCAAGACAATTTGTGTTCCTCAAGATTTGTCCCAGCTTTCAGAATTGGGGAATGTGATTGTAATGCCTGGACATACATTCTCTTCTTTTTATTACAGAACTTATAGAAATGTCAATGATATGGCAAAATCCAGCTGAGGTCAGTAAAGCAAGTGCTAGTTGCTACTCACATAAGATAAAGAATAGGCTGTTCCACTGACATACCAATTATCCAGTAATTCTGCTAGTAGTTATGAAAGAATACCCCTATGGTTAGGGGCCAAATCCTTCTTTCCACTCCGCAGGACTTGAGTTAAATACCAGTATCTGACCTTTTTGCTATGTGGAGTAAATCAAGAGCTCAGAGGTTCTTGCTTAGCAGACAAATCACCAAATAATTGCTACACTTAAGACTCTGTAATATGTAGTGAAAACATCATTAAAATTTCATATTGTGTCTGAGATGCATTTTACATATTTTATTGCATTTTACATATTTTCTTCCGTTTCACTTAGAGGTGAGCCTAATCTGAAACTGCTTGGTGCCTAAGCTTCACAAATGCAATCTCCTAATGTGAAAGCTCTGTGTGATTATTAAACTATTTTTACTTTTATTTTTGGTACAGAGGACCCATGCATGCTTCTACTTTAATTCTGGTAATCTGGAACCCCTTGGAACCCCTTGCTTCCCGCTTTAAATCTCTCTGCCCAAGGAGCTAGCTTAAAACAGCCTCTATCCCCCTCTATTTTTCTGCCTCAAACTCTCAAGCATATTTATAGGGAGAGGGAAGACAATGGTGGAATTATTCTCTGCTGCCAAGGTCGTTAACGTTTGCAGGTAGCGCAGCTGAAGACCTGCTGGAGACTCGGCCAGCACCATGGAGGCCTGCTTGAGGGCTTTGGAAGCATTCATTTCTCCCTCTGCTGCCACAACCTGTGAAGTAACAGAAATGGAAATGGCACTGTGATGCTGCTCATAATGGGGAAAAGTCAGCTTTACAGCGAGGAGAGAGCAAATGGGCATTTGGATGTCTGAGACAAAGATACAGGAGCTCGGGGGCAGACATTGCCATGCATCTCACCTTAGCTCTTGCCTCCCGAGCAGCCTCTGCTTCAGCTGCCATTGCCCTCTGCATGGCCACAGGAATCCTGACATCTTTGATCTCCACTCGGGTCACTTTGATTCCCCACTGCCCTGTGGCACTGTCGAGGATAGTCTTAGGGACAAAGACACAACCCATTATGAAGAACACAGCGATGGCAGAAAGAAAACCACCTTCTGCAGCTTGGACAGAAGGAAAGGCAGCATATAATCCTGCACAACAAAAATATGGAGCCATCCAGAGGCACTATAATCCAACAAGGTATGCATATGGTGGGCATCACCAACGTCTCTTGTGTGATTTCTCTACTGCCTCCTAAATTATGATCCCCATGCTTTCCTCAGGTGGGCACTTACCAAGCTTCTCTCTTTGACAAAGTAATACTACAGCAATTTCCTAAAATGGCACAACGCTGTAAAAACACATAAAAGAACACTGTGGGTGAAAGACACAGCAGAGCCCTGCAGCACTGGCATGGTCTTCTCTGCTCAGGCTCCTGGGCACTACTGCAACCCACATCTCCACCCTGACCCTACTCTGCCCAGAGATGCTGCCCTGCCTGGGGAGGGGTACCATCTCTCTTCAATCTGACTTTGCGTCTTCTCAGACTGAAAAGATTAAATCAGGTCTTGGTTTTCTTCTCTGCTCCTTCCTTGGCTGCCAAATTAAAAAAACAAAAACAAAAACAAAAAACCCAAACCCTACAAACAGATTGCACTTTAAAGCATAAAACAACTTGGTTCTGTTCTCTTGGTTGTTATGACAGGAGATACAGGCCTTGCCTTTATTAAGCCTCAATCAAGAGTCTGCTCAAGATAGAGCTTCCCACAAGCAGCAGACTTCTTCCTCAGTTTGCAGCAGCTTCTGTACCTAGACTAAACTGATATATTAAACTCACTGGAGTTTCACAATTTCAGAATCTTAATTGTTTTTTGATAGGGAATATCTCTTCTTCAAGAACCTGGGGAAATACCTTTAGAATAACTCTTTCTGACTTTGTGACAGTAAAACGTATAATTGAAAAAAAAAACATAAAGGACAACTTTACCATTACTGTTGAAGAAAGGAGGAGAGATTATTTCTAATTTGCTACTCCCTAGAACACATCCCCACACTTGTCAGGGAGTTTCGAGAGCCAGATTTACCTGGATACTGTGTGCAATTTCCTCACGAGCTGACAGGAGCTGAGCTAAGCTCTGTGTACCCAGAACGTTTCTCAGAGTTGTCTGTGCCAAGAGGAAGGTGGCTGAGTGCACATCAGTGACGTTAGCTACGGCACTGACAGCACTGTGGATCTTGTAGTACAACACTCCATCAACTTGGGTAGTAACAGCATCTTTTGTGAGAATCTGTATTGCAGAAATGTGCAGAATTAGAGAATGATCCAATAATACATTCCTTGTCAAGGAAGGGGATAACTTCTTTTTTTTTCCCCTCAGTGAGGAAAAGACCCTGATAATTCAAGGAAACAAAGAATTTTGTTTGCTTTCTTTGTTATTCCCCTGAGAAATAACTTCAAGGAAGTTATCTTGCACCACCAACAGTTTAAACCAGCCTTCAGATATCTGTTTCAACAGTAACTGAATCTCATAATCTTCATTACTTTCTTCTGCAATACTACATGATGGCTATCCTCTTCCTTTCTGACAGAAAGGACCATTACTGGACTGGAAGATCTGTGTTACTTCCCCTAGACTATGTGTTTGTAAGAAACACCAGCAAATTAGAACAAAAGTGAAAAGCAAAACACAAGAAATTGTGAGAAGAAACTCTGAATAATATTTAGCTTTCATAGAGGAGCTGTGTAATTTTTTGGCAGACAAGTCCCCTGTGGCTCAGTAGGCAGCTGGCCTCAGCAAAGCACTGATGATGCTCCCACTGTTTTTCCCCTCCTCAGCATCTTTTGCCTGCAAGTAAGTGCTTCACAGACTCCCTGCCAACAGCTGCTAAGTCTTCTATAGCACAAGTACTGCAACCTTCTTCCTTCCAGCCTCCTGTTTTGGGGAGCCATTTTTCATTCCACCACATGCACCCCTGCAACCCGCACTCTGAAAAAAAAAGGCTCTATGGGATTACAGAAAGATAATGGTCCAAGAAACAGCTCCTGGGGAACATAAAGGGCAATTACAGGGGCCAAAGGGGTGCTGGGACCATTCCATCCTCCTTTGCTCTTCCCTTAAGGAAGGAGACAGCAGTTCCAACTCCACCAGCAGAAGCGCTGTACCAGGGTGGGGCTGGGGCCACATGGAGCCAAAACTTCTGTGGAAGGACAAGAATTGCTTGGCCACTGATTTTTCAGACTAAATTCTTTGGTTGATATTTGTCAATAAAATGTCCAACGATACGCCTCTCCATTCCTGCTTGGATCTGAGTTCTGTGGATGATTGTCTGCTGATTTCTTTTAATTAAAGGAGATTGGTCACCCATATGTAATTTGTCTTTTAAGAAACACATAGGGTGTGAACACCTTCAAGCAGTGACTACAATATCACTGAGGGTTTTTTTGAATGGTGAGCTGTATGTGACACCTGATTTTATTAGAAAATTCTATTCTGGATACCTTACACCAGTCTGTTGCTTCATTTCTATGTGAGGAATAGCAATACAATTGGGAATATTTTAGCCGTTCCTCTCTTGCCCTCTCTGACTCCTGTTTGCAGTTCTACTCCACCCTCCCCTAAATTTTATCTCACAGTTCTGAATGTCAGCAAGAGGAGTTAGCTTGGCCTGCAATGATGCATGTGTGGGTTTTCGTAAGTAGAAGAAGTTTTGTAAGCAGTTTGGAAGTCAGAAGATAGAGCAAATAAGATAAATTCCATATAGTAGCTCACAACTGCAAGACTATAAAACACCTGCATTATTTTTGATCATGCCACAAGTTTTACTTTTCTTTCTGGTTTAGATGGCTGCTAGAGAATAGTTACCTCTTGTGGAGGAATCTTACAGGTAACAGTCCTAAGATCAACCTTGATAAATGTATCAGTACATGGAAGTATGAGGACCAAACCTGAAAAATAAAAATAACGAGATGAAACACTTTTTTCTGAAAGCTAAGTCTAGATGTAGGTATCATGTACAAAGCAAACAGATTAAAATATCCACAAGGTGGGGAATGAGTACACTTTATTACTACAGCTGTCATTTCTGCTATGGAAGGTGACAACACTGAGGTTTTGCATTTTCATATAACAGAGGGAAATGCAGATATCTGCAAATAATGTGAATTTATTTGAGCTTGACAGCCTAGGGCTCTGGACTGGGAATGGGCAGGTTGCAGTTCTGGTCTCAAATCTACCGTGAGACTTTTTGGCAAAAAACTCCCTCCATGCCTTTGTTTAGTTTCCCCTCTTTAGATCATGAGACATCTATGGTACAGTATGTGTACTATACATGTGTACCCAGGAAAGACATCTCCCAGGTCCAGATGCCTGCACCACCTGTAGGCCTCCACATTAGGAACACTGCCCCAAGATCTGACCCATCCTGTAAAAGAGTCCCCAGTCTCCCTTCACTAGAGAGGGAGACTTGACATGAGTATCTTTCTAATCTCAGCACCTGCCTTAGGAGCCCAGAGTCGTGCAGAAGACCTCTGTCCCTGCCCTAGTTGCTCTTCGGACCACATTACTATTATTCCAGTGGAAAGACAGTATCCAGAAAGGACTTCTTCCTCTTATTTCAAATTCCATCTTGGCCAGTTTCATTGCACAGAGGTGGCAACTGCACCAATGCAAATGCTTCATGTTGTTTGATTTGTATGTGTGATTTGTAACCTGGTCCTGGGTGACTGTAACGGAGTCTGTAGAGATGCAGAGTGTCCCTGCCTGACAGATTTACCCTTTTCAGAGCAGAAGACAGTTAAAGAGCTGGAAGCAATGAGCAACGTTGGAAGTGAGGTACAAGAAGAGTGGCCACTGTTACCCAAAAACGTCTGCAGCAGAGCTGAAGACTGCATTTAAACCTTCCCCATTAGTGTTTGTAGCACGAACTCAACCTTCTGTTGTCCAACCTACTGAACAGCAAAGCCATTCCTGTTTTGAAGGTCCTCAATCTTCCATGTTGTGCTGTGACAGGGTGGTGGCTTTATCTTCTCATCAGAAAAACAAACAAACTGCAGGTAAAGGAACTACAGCAGAGGACCATGTCATCCTATGTCTGTGCCATGAAGAAGGATTTCACAGACTTCAACAGTTCTCTATGTCATTAGAGTGCATCATAATAAAATAAAACCAGTGCATCCAAACAGCAAAAAACTGTATGTATTCACCTGGTCCCTTTGCTTTCTTAGATAGTATACGTCCCAGCCGAAATACAACAGCACGCTCATATTCCTTGACAACCTAGGAAAATATTTTAAATTTAGAATATTGCAAATAACTTTATTCCTGCTTTCCAGATCGATTTTTTCAATCTTTGGCACTTGCATTAAATGTGAAAAAAAGAGTACAAATAATTTAGGAATCGACAAAGCTGCATGTCACTTGGCATTTCATGTCTTTTCCTCACCTCATCCTTTGCTGGAAAAACTCAGACCCTGACCCTGCAAATATGTTACAAAACAGACCAAATATGAATGAAGTGCCATTGATCCAATGAGGCTGCCCACAGCTTTCTCAACATCAGTGCTACACTCAGAGGAGCTGTAGGGAAAGCATCACTCACCTCAGATAATCTAGCTAACTACTTGGTTAGTGTATCACCACAAGGATTGGTGTTCAGGGTAATCACTCACTCCTAAAGATTGATTTAAATTAATCATATTATATTCATGCCTTGAGACTGATTTAAATGAATCATATTATATTCATGCCTTGAAGGGACTATGGGTTTAGGCTGTGTAGTCTCTCAGTGCAGGGACCTGCTTCTTTTTTCATCAGTACCTGTGTTAATTACTACTGCTGGCAGCACCAAATATCAGTTCTTCAGAAAAGTTTGTGTATTTATTCCCCCAGTGTTGTTGTAAAGCAGGAGAGTCTAACTGATGATGGAAATTGAGATTGGAAGAAATTAAATGAGTAAGTTGTGGTGATATGGGAAAACATGGATCACTTGATCCCGGACCACATCTTCTCTACAAGCCCTTATGATTTCCAAAAAGTGAATGTTAAGTGCCTGATTTTAACAAAACAAATACATCAATAAACTAATAATTATGTCCGTAGAGCATTCTTTATGTGCCCCAAATCCCACTATCTTACCTTGATACATGTCCAGATGGAAACAGGAAAGGTAAAAAGCACAAGAAGGAAAGAAAGGGAGACCAGGATCCAGCCACAGACACCAATTCCTTCCCGTCCGTCAGCTATTTAAAAAAATAAAAAATAAATAAAAAAAAAAGCAGCGAATGCAAATTTTTGAAGGGGTTATCTGAGGGATGCAGATCTAGCCCAGTGTAATCAGGAGGGATTACAAAGTCCACAGAGTCTCGTTTCCACTTATCTCCCTTCCATCACTTGCTGAAAGCCGTAAAACACTTCACCAAACATCAGCCAACCTTATGCTCCATCTGCCCCAAAGATTAAAAGGTTCAGAAAGTACATTTTGCGACCGGAAAGAAAGAGAAAAAATAAAAAATATTGCCAAGGATGGGTACGATGAAGGAGGAATAAATCATTGGGTGGAGTATCCTCCACAGATATGAATCTCTGATGGAGCACCACAGCTGGGGCAAAACATCTAGCTTGTATGAAATGGGTAATCAGGAAACATGAGGGGAACTGCTGCTATCTTTAGATTAAAGTTTTGAGGAATGTTAATGGACCACTTCATCCACGGAACCAGAACCTTCAAAATCAGTGCTTGTCAAAATCCACACCCACATATTTTGAGAAGTCCTCTCATTGCACTCAGCTTCTCTCATCCCAAAAATTCATTATAACGAAATTTCACTATTTTATTATAACGAAGTCAAAATACATCAAAATAATTTCATTATTGTTATTGTTGCCATTATTGTTGTAATTGTTGCTATTATTATTTGCCTGAAGGAAAAGCCATGGTGAGTTACTTATCAAGCACTAAAAGTTTGGGAGATCTGCGTAAGGGAAAAGTGGTCAAGGAGTTGCTGCTCTTTGAAGAGCAGCTGGAGATCCTCACAGTAGAGGCATAGAAGAGGGCAAGGAGTGAAACAGACCTGCCCTGCCACCAGGACAGACTGCTGCCAAGTCAACCGAATTTTGCTCAGCGCAGAAATGTCTTGGATCAGTATAGTCACAAGAAAAGCAGAAGCATCAGAAATGCAGGCTGGGCTAGCCCTAAGGGTGGTCTGGCTGCCAGGTTTGGAACAGAAGAGGATCTTCACAGGCATGAGCATCAGCAGATGGAAAGCTGACCACAACAGCCCGTACTTCCCAACACAAGAGGAGGAGGCAGGAGAGCAGGACGAATGCTTGGAGGTCTCATCAGAGAGCCTCCCCCATGCTGAGGCAAAGCTGCAGCATGTTTTGGATACATTATTGCCAAGATACAGGGTAGCTCTGGGAATTTCTAACACCAAATAAAATCCATATGCAGATAGAAACTGGTAAATAGAAAACAGTTCATCATATACATTGTGAGAAAAAGGCTTATCACCACAGCGAAACAGTGTGAGGCTATCTGATCAGTAAGGCACAAGCTAACAGACAAGGAGAGCAGGACTGACAGGTTTGTCAGAAAACCCCAACAACCCTGGAGGAGAAGGAGGAGACACAACACAGCCCTCCTGCAGCTCCTTCCCCTCTTTGGTTCCTCTGTGTTTGCAACCTTAACTGCAAACCTGGTTGTCACCACCAAGCCCTTTGCTGCTTGCAGTTTTGCCCATCCTACTTCTGGGGTCCCCTCTGTGGATTTAAGCACTGACATAAATATGTTTGCGTCCAAGAGGGCTAAGCTTCAGGTCTCCCTTGGACTGTTTGCCCTGAGAGCTGGACACAGAACTGCTGCAGCAGGAGCCCAGCCTTCCTCCTGGCCCTTTCCAACACACAGTAATTTGATATCTCAAGTTGTTTAATGAGGTATCATCAGCTGCACTGAGAACAGTGGTAGGAAGGATTTGAGGAGCTCCCCTGGGTAAATTACCATGCAAACCTTAAGGCCATGTGTTTGAAGACAGGACTTTTAAGATTTAATGTGAAAATCTTTAACGCTTTCACTGCTGCTTGGTTGCCACAGAGTGCTCTTCACTTTACACTCGTGGTACATCAGACTGCAATACTTCAATGTACCAGCAGTCAGGCATGTTTTGATCAGTGGAAAGAGATCAAGGAAACTTGTGGTATGGGCATCTTCATAATTCTTTATCTGAAGCTTGGAGAAATTAATCACAAAGGGATGCTTTGTTCAGTAGAACTCAGTATTTTACACTCTCTCTATTTCACCTAAATGATTAGCTTACAGAAAAATGTCTGATTTTTTTTTCTCCGGTGTCAAACTTGGTCACGAAGAACCTCCTCAAAAGCAATTTTAGATTGTAACATCATCCACTTAGACCCCTGTGAAGATACCTGGTAGGAATGACACAATCCACAGACAGGGAAAAGCAGTTGGGAACAAATGCCCATACCCTGTAGATTGATATTCATGCAGCTGAGAAGAAGTAGGTCAAGATACCATATATCACCATTATGGACAAGAAGCACACATCCAAAACTGACAAAGTGAATCTTTCTCCATAAAAACTGTCCTAGAGATCCTGTTGTCAAAGCAGATTTCAGTGAGAAAAGCAGGATATGACAGAATGCCTTCTAGATAGTGAATCCAGACCTAGCTCCCCAAAACACACCACCAATGCTCTCTGATAAACCTGAAGTTTCAAACCACTTAACCAC
Source organism: Thinocorus orbignyianus (assembly GCA_013400375.1). NCBI lineage: Eukaryota > Metazoa > Chordata > Aves > Ciconiiformes > Thinocoridae > Thinocorus > Thinocorus orbignyianus. The sequence goes on from VXBW01002579.1 coordinate 359,464, forward strand.
AAGACAAACGGGAGACTCTAGGAAAACACAATAGTGAAGAATAAAGATCAGTCACAACCCAACATATCAGTGACCTGGTTTTGCCATGCCGATATATGGACTACTATAGTCGTAACCACCAAAAAACCTCACTTGGGTCTGCAGTCCTGAGCAAACGAAGAGCTGCAATACACTGCAAAACGTGAGAGCTCATCAATCAGCAATTGCAGAAAAGCTCCAGGACACTTGTAGGATTCACTTTTTCTGGATACACACATCAAAATATGTCATGAACACTCTTGATACACAAGATCATGCTGTGGGTGTTGAAAAGCAAATGAAAAGTTCATGTCCAAGTTACTTTGTGAGGACTGTAAAGAACTGTGGGCAGAAATCTCTCAAGTGTCCTACAGCAACAAAGAGAGATGGAGTTAGCCTCAGCCTTTTGTAAACAAGATGTAACCTCCTGCTTTCTACAAGCAGCACCCAAATCAATCCTGCCAAGACTCATGCTTGTCCCACTGCACTATCCACACTAATGGCCAGTCACAATGGTGAAAACAGCACACAAGGCCCACAATAACTTTGTTTTGGCACCATCTCCCTGGCTTGAAGAGAGCACCAGGTGGTTGTCACACAAATCCAAGCACATCAAATGTCCTTTCAAGGCTGAAAAATTCCTCTACCTTCCCTAACTCACTTTCCACACCATCCCTACACACAGAAACATATCAATAGCTCGATTGGACACATTAGCCCCTGCTAATATGGCAGGGCAGTATGAGGTAATTTGCTCTGTCACTCAATGCCACAGTCTGAATTTGCATCTCCAGCCTATGTGGGAGACTTCTGAGAAATGCCTGGGTTCAACTATACTTTTTATGTTTGGTTAATTTAGCTCCTTTTTATTATTGAGAAACACACACACACACACACACAAAAGGCAAGGCTTACCAACTAGATGCTCCGTGTTGTTTTTCTTGGGTGTCTCTCGCTGGGGATCCATCCCAGTTGGGGGAAGCTCTAGTCCCCTCACAGACAAGACAGCAGCATACCTTGAAGCTGCAGAGAGCTCACACAAATTGCTGAAGAGAGAAGCAGGATGAGAGAAGGAGAAATCCCCACTGGTAGGAGAGCCCTCTGGGAGTCAGTTACCCTGGTGAGAGGGGGATGTTTACAAAAACAAAGTCTTATGATCAGGGTTGTCTCTGACATAACTCCATGGTCCTTTGTGGCTGTCTTCTGGCTGGGGAAGTACTTGGCCCAGATGGTTGTACACCCCACACAATCCAAGATGGGAATAATTTCTATGCATCAGTAATACCTGTCACCAGAGAGAAGAAACAAGAACAAGACGGGACAGAAAGAGAAGATAAAGAGGGCAGAAGTCTTATGAGGAGTGGCTGAGGGAACTGGGGCTCTCTAGCCCGGGAAAAAGGTTGAGGAGAGACCTTATCTCTATAACTACCTGACAGGAAGTAGTGAGGTAGGTGTCAGTCTCTTTTCTCTATTAACATATGATAGGACAAGAGGAAATGGCCTCAACTTGCACCAAGGAAGGTTTAGATTGGATATTAGGAAAAAAATCTTCACTGAAAGGGTTACCAAGCACTGGCTGCCCAGGGAAGTGGTTGCCACCCCTGGAGGTATTTAAAAGACATGTAGGTGTGGTGCTTAGGGAACGTGGCTTAATGGTGAACTTGGCAGCATTAGGTTTATGGTTGATCTCGATGACCTTAACGTTTTTTTCCAACATAAATGGTTCTATGATTCTATGAAGCCAGAAGATAGAGTGAGAACTGCTCCTCTGCCGTACACTTCTGAGTATTATGGGGTGCAGCTATTGTTCAGATCCCAAACATTAGCGACATAAATAATCCTCCAGGTGAGGTCTCTGCTGTGCAAAATAGCTCATCACACACTTCTTGATACTGTACATCACAACAGGCTGACCCCTGTTGTGCCAGATAACCTAAAAACCAGTAGAAGCATTTCAACTCCAAAGTCTTAAAATTTTTCCCCAAATAAGAATTTTTTTCACAAAACACTTTTAAATCTTGACAATCAAACCAAACATAGCATTTCAGATGAAGCCATTTCTGAAGGCTGCAGCAGCAGCAGCAGCAGAGAGCAGCCTTCTCAAAGGACGGAAATCTGTCACTTATTATTTGAGAAAAAACTGGGACGTGGCTTTTCATATGTAATTTATGAGTTTAACATACAGCTGCATTAATTATATGGCTCTTTTCTGTGGTCATCCATCATCTAGAGTATCTTTGTGAAGCTCTGCTTCCAGCTTCATTTCACTTACATCTTTATCCCTGCCAGTAATCACACTGGCCCCAGATGGGTCATTCCAAGTCAACTGCTCCCCAGAGAATCCTTTCCCAGCCTCAAAGAGAGAGGAAACTATGGATGTTTTAAATCGCAGTGAAAACCATAAGCACAAACAGCTTGCAAAGCTGGGATTGACGCGCATATTGCAATGCGCTCCCCAAATATGCAGTAATACCCATCTGCAATCATTTGCAGCATTTTCCTCATTTCTTGACTTCTCACGCTGAACTGTAACATCAAACCTGCTCAGGACAGATGCCTAATAGTAGAGCAGTGAGGGTGAAGAGTTACAAGAAAAATGTGCTTTAATTATTCCAGAAGCAAAAACATAACACGCAAAACTACCCCACCATATTTTTATTTTTATTTTTTACATTTTAGAGCAACTGTTTTATTGAAAATAACTTTCTCACAAGCCAATAGAATGCCATTATCTACACAGCTGACTACACCATCAGACAGATCACAGAATCATAGAATGGTTAGAGTTGGAAGGGACCTTAAAGATCATCAAGTTCCAACCCCCCTGCCATGGGCAGGGACACCTCCCACCAGAGCAGGTTGCTCAAAGCCCCCTCCAGCCTGGCCTTGAACACTTCCAGGGATGGGACATCCACAGCTTCTCTGGGCAACCTGTTCCAGTGCCTCACCACCCTCACAGGAAAGAATTTCTAGTATCCAATCTAAATCTCCCCTCTTTCAATTTAAAACCACTACCCCTGGTTACCCTTACCACACTCACTTGCAAATCAGAGGAAGAGGAGGGCAGAAAATGGCTGTTTCTCTCCTACTTGCTACAGCTGCAATTAAAGCACTTGAAAGAAATACTGAAAGTTGTATATGCAAACACAATTCCAACACGTTCCTAGTTGTTCCAAATAAAGATTTTATTTCAAAGGACATTTAGCTACACCTTATCTTTGCAGTGTGTCAATACAGCTGAAATATAGTAGTAATAGTCAACTTGAACAATGAAAAAAATCATTGTTAGTCCAAAATTAAGTTATACAGCAGCAGCCCTTTCTCAGCACAGATTCAGTGTAAGCTCCAGCTTAGTTTGACTCTGGAGCAGACTCTTCCTTGGCTTTTTATAAGAACGGTGCTTAAGGAAGCATGGAAGACCTCAGGACAAATGACCCCCTTCAGAAATTCCAAGGCTGGGTCACAGGAGTTTGCTGCAATGCAGAACACAGACTTTATTCCTGAAGAGAAAAAAAATTAATAAAAAACAATTTTACATCAAGAAATTGAAACTTATCTTAATCCTAACCACCGTAAAGCTCAATTTACAAAATCCTTCTCAATATGACTTGGTAAGAACCAGAGAGCCCATTCCAGACAAAAGAACTTGACAGTTTAATGCTTCTTAGCCTCTTTGTTCACTTGTCTAACACTGATGGGGAGCTTCCATGTAAAAATACACCAGCTGTGCATGAAATACTCTTTTCTGGGTGAAGTGGCTAGATACCACTTAGCAAGTACTTGGATGAGGAGAACAACATTTAATATTCCCTACTTCTCATCCATTTTCATTTGGAGAAACAGGGCTTCCCAGTTTCTTGGGTCTGTCTCAGCTGTCTCATGTTCAGACAGAAAGAAATCAACCCCCATCCCATGAGCATTCGATAGATGTTTTCAGAAGCAGATGTACAAACAGCTTACTTTTTGACTTTTACAGCTGATGCCTGGTACTTGGTTTTGACTACAAGGTAACATGAATTAGTTAGAACTTTTGATTGCTCTGATGGGGAAACTAGGACTCAAATCAGAGATCAAACTCAGCACCTCAGGTGACAAAACCCTTTGTGACTTTGAACTACTTTATATTCACATCCATGGGACAAAAGTTAATTTGCTCTAGATACCTATATTTTTATTTTCTTTTTCTGCCACTGCTCTACAAATGAGAAGAAAAGCATTCTGAAAGATGGCAGAGATTTTTTCCACAGATTTCTTGTGTCAAGATACAAGGCCCTGACTTTGAAAGCAGTTCAGAGTGGAGAATCATTAGAATTCAACAGGTTTCACAAAATTTGAAAAAAGAAAAAGTGCAATTATGTTTTTACCTTTAAACTTAATAATTATTATTAAAATGCAGGACTCCCCAACTGCTGACACAGTATAGAGGACACTGTTTACATTTTTTATCTAAACATTTCATAGGCTATTTCTACGGCTACTCATTAGGAAACCAATTCTGTAATTCAGTAAATAATTCTGCCACATAAAGAAACAGCATAAGCAAGATCAGACATTAGGAAGTGTCTTAGTAAAAACAAGTTTATTCGTTTGTATTCTAGGCAAATATGTAAATAGTCAGCAAAGCCTTTTTACCATGACTGTAAACTTTTTATTTAAAAAAATTGTGTTAAAAACCAATACAGGAATTTCCGTTAATGTTCTAAAAAAGTTTGTTCACATCTTGAAAGAAAATACATTAGCAACATCTCCCAGCAGAATTCATCTTTAAAAAAGTAAAACTCTAGGTGCAGAGCTTTTCTACAGTATAGTATCCTCTATGTTTTAATTTAATCACAGGATTGAATATCATTCATCTCTATTGTCTCTAGAACATGATCAAGAGTTTATCTTAAATAGATGATATTCAATGACGTGTTACACATTGCCACAGGTACTAAACGTTATTAGAAGAGTGCACAACCGAATTTCACTAACAAAGCAAGACCTTTCTATATGCTGCATCATAACCCTTCCTAACCAATACAGTTAATTTAGCTATATGCCTTTAAAATCATGTACATTTTCCAAGGAAAAATACTAAAAAAATCCATGGTCCAAATTCTGCTCCCACTTATATTCACGGGATAACATAAGCACCATCAAGTTGTGGTTTATTAGCCAAAAAGCAGAGAGAGAACCAGTGAGTTTATGAGTATAAGGGAGAGAAGAACTTGACCCATGTCTGTAAACATTCACAAAAGTCTGCAGTCAAAAGTGCCGGATAGGCAGCCTATCCGCGGTACAAGTAATTCATTCACAGAGAGGTGTGGGGGCAGGGAGAATGTTATGGAACATTATTTTAGAGGCAAATTAAAATGCTTTCATGTTCTTTGGAAAGCCATCTTATCAGCTAGCTAAACCATACTCCAGTAAAACATAATCCATGTTTACAGCATAATTTCCTAGCTTTCCTGTTCAGATTCAGGCAAAAGGAGTATCCGATTCAGCAGCAAGCCCCTGATAGTATTTCAAAGCGTAAGAAGACCCCCACACCCCTCTGATCTCACCTCCCCTTAACACACCGCCGATGCTAACAGGAGAACCTCACATATACGAAGAGAAGATTCGAAGAACCATACACTGACCTTGATCTATGCACACACAAGATGTGCGCATCTTAGATGGAAGATCGTCTACAGCTTTAAGTTATCTAGTTTCAGTCTAGACCTCATTCTATATTAACCACATATACCATACAAAATATAATAATAGAAGGATAGGTGCTTATACACACTATTAAGTATACTTGTTCTTCCCATTCAGTTTGACAGCCAATTGCTCTATTTACATAAGCGTCTGTTTGAATGCTCCTGATACTGCAAGACTTCATCCCATAAACTAAAAGGAGAGTCAAGGATGCTCAGCAGTTCACAGGATCAGACCCTGAATCGATTAAATGCAATCACAAATTAGGTTTGACATCTGACACAGCCTCCTGGAATCATTTTACCCTCATGATTTCCCCCTCTTTCCCCAATTCAGACCATGCTCCCACTAATGTGGAGACAGCCTTCAAAGCGAGCAAGATCAGGCTCTGTCACGCAACCACTGCAGTCTTTAAAAATGTCTGGTATTTATTGCCATCCACTCTGAGGCAGGCTCGTCTGCAATGAAAATGGTGTTCCTGGTGTTGATGGATAGTTAGCAAAACCTTCAGGCTGAGCTGTATAGTTCTCCAGAGCAGAAGCAGAATGTGCCTTCAAGGAAGAGAAGAAGTTAGGAAACAGCACCGATAAAAACAAAGAAACAAACAAAAAACTAATCAAGCAAAATTTCAGGCACAATACCAGTCCTACTCAAGCCAAAACAAAGGAAGTATCATCTGCAGAATGCAAAGCACAGAGATGAGCAATGCACCAATATGCAGATGTTAAACTGTAGTGCAGCTATTGCTCTGAAACACCAGAGAACGAGGAAAGCAGCTGGATTAAGAGGAAAACACGAAGAAGCGTTAATGGCATTTGCTTTCCTGTGGAGTAAACCACAGCTGATTTGGAAGGCAGAGCTTAATCGGGAGCTGTATTATTTCACTGACGCTGAACTTTCTTTATCTTCATTGCTCAAGTAGCTAAGTGTTAATTTTACTGATTGGAACTTGTAAACAAGAACACTGGTGTTTCCTCAATGCAATCTGCATGCACAGTTTTCTACAGAATAAATATACTCCTGAGCTGCAAAAGCAGCATGGCCTAGATTAAGTAAATTGCTTCTTCCAGTCTATTTCCCATGATATTCAAAGACATCTGACAGTATTCTGCTTATTAAACAGGACTTAGACACGTTTCATTTCAAAAACTGGTGTCTCACAGAAGAGAGAAAATACTAATTCAAGACATTCAACTGCCTCTAAGTATTTCGTTGAGAAAGACAAATTTCCTACCAGAAGCACTTGCACACTGGCAATTTAATATGAGTCGTTCTTTATCACCATCTTTGTAATCAGTTCTCAAAGAGGTTAGGGGTTTTAGCCATTTATTGACTTAAACTTACCACAAGAAGTTCACACACAACTAACTACGTGCTCAAACAATTACTGGAAGCAAAACAGTATTAGCAAACAGTTGTGTTACCTGTAGCAGTGCTGACTGTGCGGCCGCACTGTGCTGCAGTTCCTGTAAGGAAGGCTGTGCGGCACTTTGGGGAAAGCCAGGGATACCAGGGAGAGATAAAAGACCAGGAAAAACTGCATTTCCCGGTGTCTGTAGTCCAGAAGTCAAGCTGAAAGAATATTAAGATGTGGCTATTATTAAGAACATCTGCATCACATCTTATCCTATGTTTTTCTCTCTATAAGCTTATGTCTATATAAATTAGAAAAGCACCTCTGTTTCTAAACTTCATAAAGGCCAGAATTTCCAAACAGAAGCCCAGTCTCTATCCACCTACAAATTATTCGTACGCACACAAACCAAGACTATCTGGAGCACACCTAAGAAGGGAACTCAGAAATTTTTGTACCTTGGCTGTGCCTACAGTTTGCAGTTTACAGTTTCAATAATGTTGAGTTAATGTTGAGTACTTCCTTAAAACATAGGAACTTCTAAGATATTCTCTGCTATTACCTGGATGTGTCAATGGATGCCCATGAGGAATCCATTCTTGTAAAAGCCTAGGAGGTGCCAAGTATCCTCATCTGGGAAATGAGATCACTAAGCACCTCTACTGGATTAGACTGTCCTAACAAGGACTATTGAGGACAAGCTATTTAATAACTACTCAATCAGTTTCTAAAGACAGGCAAAAATCTACTGGTGAACTAACTTTAAAAATTAACTGCAATTCCTAACTATGAGTGAAAATCATGTCTACACCTAAAGTAAAATCAGCGTTTTTCAAGAGAAAAAGAAATGGTTCTGACCTCCTTCAGAAACAGAAACATACCCAGCCTGTGCAACAAGTGCAGAGTTGAAGTTTGAGCTAAAGGCCGAGGCAAACCCTGGCAGGACCGGAGCCGGAGATGGGGCTGTGGCAGCTGCCGGCAACGGTGCAACTGCTGCTACTGCAGAAGATGCCTGGAGGCCAGGGAAAGAAGGGAGAGCAGGAGTGACAGAGGGTGTGTTAGAGACAGGAAAACCAGGGAAGGATGGGTTTGATGATCCCAGAGGTCCCTGGGCAACAGAAAAAAGGGAAGGGACAGCACTGGACAAGTTAAGCGAGAAGGGTGGAGCGGAGACTGTTGCTGAGGCGGCGAGTCCTGAGAGTACGGCGGCGGTGGAGCTCGCATGAGGGGCAGACACAGCTGAAGCGGTTGTAGACGGAGCAGCTAACAGAGACCCTGGGAGAGTGACGGGTGGCGTAAGTGCTGGATTACCAGTAAAAGCAAAGTTACTGGTTAGAGACGTAAAAGGAGGAAGTCCGTTGAACACGGGGGCAATGGGAGCAGAGGAGCCATGTGGGGCGAGGGAGATGGAAGCCAGAGAACTGGAGTTGTTTAGAGGAGCACTCAAAGAGGAGAGACCCGACAGCGCCGGATTCAGGGAACTGGGTAAACTGACTGGCACTGAAGCCGCCGAGGTGTATGCACGCCCAAGCGCTGACAGTCCTATGGTGCCATGAGAAGGGCCAGCTGAATGAGAAGGACCTTTAAAGGCCGAGAGGGTAGGACTTATGGGTTCTGTTTTGACCATAACTGGGATACTGGTGGCAGCTGGGGCCGATGACAGCTGCTGATCAGGATTAGAAGGACTTGTGCCATGCAAGAGGGAGGCTGATGAGCCACAGTTGACTGGCATAATCGATGGCGAAGTGGTTAAAGGTGACTGTGCAGGCAATGTTGGAGGAGTGGAACTAGAATTGGCCACTGATGGGGATGGAAGACCTGGGAAAATGGCCAACCCAGGTGTGGAGGAACGCTGTGGGGTGGGGGTGGCTGATGGAGTATAGCATTTGTTGACAGAGGAAGTGGTAGTGTCAGAGCTTTGATTAGCAAGAGCAGACAAAGAAGCAAGTTCGCTTGTCATAGCAGAAGGTAAAGCAGATGAATTGATTAATGAAGTGTCATTTGATGTCAGAAACCCCTTTAAGACAGACAAAATTGGGTTAGGCAAGCTAAGAGAACCAGGGATGGTAGTGGCAGGAGAATTAGCAATTGTAGATGGAATGGGACTAGAAATCCCTTGGGCGCTGGGAGGCAAGGACAAAGGGAGGCCAGCAAAAACTGATGACAATGGGGTGGGATTATTAGCAGAAGCAATTGAAGAGGTTGCAGAGAAGGGGAGGCCAGCAAATGGTGCAGCAGCAGATGCGAAAGCTTCACTGGGCGCAGGTGCGGCGCATGGTGTGGTAGAACCTTGCGGAGCTGGCGTAGCAGTGGGTATAGAAGCCAGCCCAGAAAAAACTGCAGGGATAGGGGTAGAGGTTGCACTGTGAACAGATGTGACAGGAACACCGGGCAATGAAAGGGATTTGATGACAGTAGGGGTTGGGGTGGATGGCTGAGATGTATGGATGGAAGAGGAGACCTGTCCTGGGAAAACAGGAAGGACAGGCGTAGACATGTTCATCCCAGATATGAGTGGAGTTGCAGGTGCTAATGGATGGCTTATTGCCTTGACAGGTGATGGGGTAGGGACTGGAGTAGCAGCAGGTGTTGAAGGATTAGAACCATGAGGAGTAAAGAGCTGATTCGCTTGTGCAGAAAAAGCTGCAAAGAAACAAAACCAGTAAGAATACTTGAAACCGTCAGAAATGTTTGAAATCAACACAAACACATTTTATGCAGCATTTCAAAATACAATATACAGGCAATAGCTAACATATAATGTCTGTATATAAACAGTGAACACTGGAGCCTATGAACACAAAACAAAACTGTACGTACAAACACATCACACAAGATGTACATCATGTAGGCTACCACTCCTCTTTAAAACACTTTATGACATCTACTACCTCTTCATGATCTCATGCAAGACAGTTAAATACTCCAATACACTCTGTAAGAATGGTGAAGTGATACAGGCAAACACCCTCCCTCTGGTCTCTAACATCTGGCAGTACACAAACCAGATCTAATATTCCATTGGCATCAGATCACCTGGGGTCCTCTGCATCCACTGTCACTGAAGGTCAGAATTTCCTTCAGAACCAGTTAATTCAATGTATCATGATTTCAGAGAAGTTTAGTCAACAACTGAAGAAAGCTGAATTCAGGTGCTGGCATTTTTCTTTCCTTCAAAATCAGGTCATTCTCTTCACTGTGTTTCCTTCAGATTTTGATTCTAAGAAGGTACACTTTTAAATTCATGTATCACGCTCAGTGTTAAACTAACATTGGCACTTGACCTTATCAACAAGTATTTCTGTGAGTCAGGTGTCTATAATCGAGGCGAGCACCTGCCACTAGGAATATCTGCTTATAGCAATCCTTCAAAGTAAGTCAAAACCCCACTAGTCAAGCTGGAGGAAAAAAGGCAGGCACAGGGCAACAGGGATGTGGGGGTTAAAGGAAAAAAGCAGCATTTACAAACACTGGCATGTCAAGAGCCTTTGTATGCCTCTATCTAGTTTCCTGTAGAATATGTGTTAATTAATCATTCCCCTCAGACAATCCTTGTGCTTTATTTTACTTTTAAAATAATCTGTTCAACTGTAAGCAAATCACTAATCTAACCAAACTAATCACCCTTAACTCTGTAACAGCTTAGATTCTTCTCCTGCCCAAATTCTACAAATACACACAGAAACCCAGAATCTTTAAAATCTTGGACCTAAATCAATATGACAAACTCCTGTTTTGTGTTTCTTGAAACTCTAGAATTAGCAAGTTTGCAAACAAACTAATTCTTTTTACAGATTCTTTTCCAAAAAGCTAGACCAGGACTGCTTGGCTCTGGATTCTGTCCTATTCTTATCCTGCTTCCAAGCTGAAGTCTCTTCTACAGATCAGAGTTGTTAATCCTGACAACAAAGATTATCATCAGAGAAAATACAGCTGCAATAAGATGCAGAGCTGTTACTGAATTTCTCCTCTTAACAGATTTTATTCCCTAAACACACTGTATTCATTTAGTTGTATAAACTACTTTGTATATACAAATGAAATGATTCTTTGAAACAGCAACATTTCTGTAGACCCATCCCTGGGCACAGAGGAGAAATGACAAAGCATAACTTTTTTTCCCCCCTAGAAATATTTACAAGAGCTAAATTTATCATGGTCATTTTATCTATTTTGGGTATTTGTTAAAATGCCTGACTCAATAGTTAGTAGCCTCTCAGTTTCTGATTGTCAAACCTAATGAAGTATCATCAAGGATTTTGTGTAGGTATTTCACAATGGGATTTATTAGTACCACACAGATAGAGAAAAAAAAAAGAAAAAAAAAAAGGTCCAAGGACCATTCTCTCTCTCTCTCTTCTGCAAAAAGAATTGGAATTTAAAGGGTAAGACAAAAGTGTAGGAAAACACAGTTGGATGTATCAGTCCAGGATAAGACATTCTACACATGGATTTCAACAAATTATAAATAACGAACCCATCTCTCTTGCATTCCTAGCTTCCCATTGCAACTAATGCATGAAATCAAAATGTGAGTTTTCAAGCAGATGCACAAAGTTTTAACAACTGCAAAGACATTAATGAAGTGTTTCAGTGCACTACATTGCAAAGCATATTTTAATGTAGTTTTTCATATAATTTCTCACATCTTTATATGCTGAAGAATATAAAACCTTAATGAGCTAACACAAAAGGCTGAATTTTAATGTTTTAGTTCTTCCAAGTGCCAAATGCCTGAGATGATTTTTTTCCTCACCTCTCAAGGGATCTTATTCCAACAGTAGTCAAATACTTAGAGGCTTACGAAAATCCCACTAAACAAGTAAGTTTTTTACATTTTCTGTACAAATAACAAAGACACAAAAAACACAAAAATCCCCCTGTGGATTTGCAATTTACCTTGATTTTGGGAAGGTTTTGCCTGGCTGGAAAGGTCCTCATTTTCTAAACAGAGAACAACAGCTTGTCATTTAAAAGCAAATGAAACTCCAGCAGTGAGCTATCCATTCACAACAACGAATTAGGAAAAAAATCATCAATGTTTTTAAAGGTATGCATGCTTTACCTGACCCCACTTGATTAGCAGTGTATGGCGGAGGAGCTGGTAAGCCTGGAGCTATGACATTAGCCATTGGAACTAAGCCAGCATTGTTGTAAGCACCTACAAGAACAAACGCAATACACAACTCAGTTGTTAGAACCTGTACCTAAATGAACTAGCAACTGTTTGAGTGCCTTCTCCTTTAAAAAGAATCTTTTAGGATGGTAAGTCATTCCTTCACCACAAAACCAGACCAGTTAATCATCCAGGTTGGATGCTGACTTTTGCCTGAGGGACACGCATCATGATCCAAATTTCAGTAAGGGCAGTTCTCTTGAAAGAGCCTGAAAAAGTCATGTTTCAATTGCTTTCAGTTTCTTTTCGCCTGGAAAATTCAAAGGGGAGGACTGACTCGGAGTGTCTGCAGCATCATTTGTTCTTTTTCTATTCCTAACATAAAAGCTGCTGCAACTCTTCTTTTAACATTAAAGCTTTGACAAACAAAAGAGCCAAACATACACTAGTGACCATGACCAGCCTTCCAACATCAGTCATAAAATTCAGAGAAAAATATCCCATCTCAAGTACTTATTGTATCATCTTCAATATTTCTTTAAATGTTAAGAAATTCAAGTGGGTTAGCAAATTATTTTAATCTAAAATGCTTATTGTATTAACATATTAAAAATACCTTTTTTACTCCCTTATTCTTTGGAGTAACTCAAACTGTTGCACAGCTGTGGTATACAGTTCTGATTAAGAACATCAGAATTCAGAGGAAAATAAACACACTTCACAGTGGTCCTGGATGAGTACTTTAAGAGCTTAAGAAATTACACTTTGTGGGAAAAGTTGGCACATGAACATTACCTAAAGTGCAGTAATTTGTTATACGTAATCCCTTTCTGGTTTCACACTTTCATAGTAGTTCTGCCTAATGTTGAAGGTTTCTTGCAGGACAACTGTTGGCTGAAAATCAGAAGAGTAACTAACAATAATTGCATCAGCCAGAAAAGAAATGTTAAACCAATACATGTAAGAGGTAAGAAAATAAAGCATCTTTCTGACCACTACGATCATTGCTTGAAAACGATCACATTTAACAGTTTCGGATCAGTATCTGCAATCTCATTTATTTTTATATAAATACGTATATATATGTAATCGTTACAAGTTCTGATGTCACAAGAGGTTTATCTAAAAACTATGCTGCAGCCTAATAAGTCCTTGAAACCTCAGAAGTGGTTTCATATCCTAAAATGTACTAGTTCTTACATCCAGCCACAAGCCAAATTTTGTGCCCTAACTTACTTTGGAAAGGATTTGTTTAATGTAAATTTGAGCTAGTCTGCAACTTTCCAGTACACCTTCTGGGGAGCAAGGAGGCAATCGAGGAGTTTGCAAAGAAAGAGTCCATCTTACCTGAGGCACAAGGCTAGGACCAGCCAGACCAACCACAGGAAAAGGCAATCACTCTGTCCTTTCTGAGACTTTAATCTACACGCCTAGACTTTAAGGAAACTGCTTTCTCTTCATTGACAGAGAGAAAGTAAAGCTGAAGGTAACTGAAGAACAGATTACTCCTCCAGCTGAGAAACAGGTTACTGTCCTTCAGCAAGTTCCTACATATTTCCACCCAATTCGGGGCTGTGCTTGACCACATCCTAAGTTTGGTGCAACAGCAACAAGCCAACAGAGCTGTCAAGCCAAAGCTCAAACCATGGTCAAATGTTACAATAACGGCACAGCCCTCGTCTTGTCTAACATGCACAATGCCTCCCATAAAAGAAGCATTTTGTCATCAGAACAGGACCATGAATTTTCCTTATGATGTAGATGTTGGAAAAATAATACAATATATTTCTCTTTTTATCAACTCTGCAGTCATGACAGGAGGAAGTAAAAACCAGTACCCAGAGCAAGCTTAGGGAGCACAAGCCAATTTCAGATATGATCATGGTCAGAGAAACAGACACCTGACACTTAAAAGGCAAATGGATGATACAACAGCATCAAGCTAAAACACAAAGAAGCCTTACTTGGTGCAATAGTCGCGTGTGGCCGACATGGTGGGATGGGGTATGGAACTGGTTTGTGAGGATTGTAGGTTGATGGAGCCTAAATAAACAAAAAGACAAACAGAAGAAGCAATAGTGAAAGCATTACCTAATGTTTCTCAGACAAAAAGTTAACATTCAGAATCTACTACAGGGCTGTTCTTCACTGGAAAAATATGTGATATCAAATTTCTTCATAATATCCATAGTGACTGCAAATATTTCACTCTTTCTGAAAAGAATGAAACAAACATCACTAGTATACCTTTAGATTTTAAAATACTACTGAAAACAGGTGGGAAAGGGAACTCCTTTCTGTCTCGTAGTTTTCACACTCTGCAGACTTGGACCGACTGCTCATTTTGAAGATTTAGCACATATAAAACTAACAAATATTTATTAAGATATCTGTACACATAACTTAGTGGGAAACATTTCAAAATAGAAGTGAAAATAAAACATTTGAATACTTCAAAGTAGTATTAAGTTAACTGAAAGTCTGTCCCACATACTTAAAAATTCTGTGTTGTACAGAAACAAGAACCTCATTCTCAGGCACTGCTGTAATTCAAGTTTCCAAAATGCAGGTATTTTATATGTTCATGAGGGAAACCCTCAGAGATTGTAATAAAGAATTGCATAAATTTCTATCTAAAATTTCCACTAGCTCATGATGCACTACTAAAAATGCTTTTAGTTTTGTCTTCTACTACTGTAATTTAAATTCTGCCATCAAATGCACAAACATTGTATCCACTAGAGAATCTTATCCCACCAAGTCATAAACCAGAGCTTCTCGAATAAAAAAATACTATGTCATATGATCCTTATTATATAATTTTAGCTTTGTTTAAATTGCTGCACTACAGTCTTCTTGCGACATAACATCATTTGACATAGAAACCTCATTGAACTGGTGGGTGGTTGGATTTATTTTTTTTATAGTTTCATTTATTTACTCATTTATTAGACATACTGGTTTGGATGGTCCAAGTATCCGAGCTGCTATTCCTTTTCCTTCATTAGTGCATTCTTCTGTATCCTTTTTGATAGGCGTTCCCTGAAACAAAAGAAAATTAAATTATTAATTCAGAAGTAAATGTTGCTATAGAATTTCTATCATATTTGATTTTTTTTCTAAACTACCTTTGAGTTTTTGAATATTCTGAAAGTGATACTTAATCATGTTTGTTGGCAAGAAGAAACTATTCTAAGCTTGTAAAATGGTAAGTAAGAATATTCTAACAGCTTGGTTTGTAACACTGAAATTTTGTAAAGAGGTACATATTACACAGTAGATGTTTCCGACATATTCAGAATTCTGCATTTTGATTCGTGGACATGATAACTTACACTTTGCCATCCCTTAAAGTATTCACAGGAAATACTTCACACGGTTGTTCAAGAACTACACTAAAATTAGCAGTGTTCCTCTAGTGACCACATTAGCTCATCTTATCAACCTACCAGTAAGGTTGTTTATACCTCTGCAGACTCTACCAAAAATTGCTGCAATTTACAATGTTTTTCTTCTATGAACATGTCTTATTTACACAGTAAACTTTGCTCAAACTGGCATAGAAAGAATGGGCAAATAAAAATAATGCAAGTTCTCTATAAATGTGTAACAAGGTACAAAAAAACCACCAAGCCCATTGCGTTCGCACTACTCTTTCTTCCTTCATATACATGAATCCTGGTTTTGCTTATATGATAATTAATCCTAAATCAAGGATGCTGTGAAAGCAAAAGCACAGAATCATGCTTACTGGGAAAATTCCATTTATGCGGCTTGGTTTGCCCTTGGGATAAGGGTTGCCTGGAATCATGCCACAGGATGATATCATAGCATGAGGAGCCTTACAACCTGTTTTTGAAGCCTGCAAAATAATCAAGAAAAGATATTATTTGCTATCAAATCCAATGCTTTATAGAAATTAATTACTATTTCATGACACTTAGACTGCACGAATCAACCAATATAGAATGATTCAAAGATTTACCTCAAATCTTCCTAAATAGTGTGAGGTTCTGCCAAAGTCCCCTCTGTTTTGAATAGTTCTATTCAGACTACCTCTGCTTCAAGTAAACTGGTGTTAAGTGCTTGGTGTTCTCTAAAACACATGCAGACTGTTTCCTTCAGCATTTTTTGCAATTCTGTGCCTCTTTCTCCATCTGATCCTAATGCCTGACAGAAACTTCCCCTTAATTTTTTGCGTATGTATTACATGGCTCTTATCTTTTTGCAGCTGTTTCTTTCAGCATGTCTTCCACCAGTAATTCCCAGCAGTCCTTACTGTAAGTCCTCACCCCACAAAGACCATAAGAGCAAAAACAAGAATGTATTTGACAGAATCAAGGATACTAGAGTATCTTGACTACCTGTTCAAGAATTCTTCTGCATCTTTTCTTCTCTGACATATTAATTCTGAACAGATCTTCAATAAGGCGATAATTCTGAGCATCAACAATGTTGCTATAAAGACATTGACAGATGATTACTCTCATTCCACATGCTCACCAGAAATAATGCTCTACTGAAAAGTGATAAACACTTCTCCAGCCAGTATACAACAGTATATTAAACACCCCATGATTAGTTCAGACCATAATATTACTATTATTATTGAATTAAAAACCACAGGCTTAAATATGGAATTCATATTTGTAAGTGAAACATGGTATTAGAACGAAATACCAATACAGAGAGTCAGAATTAAATATCAATATGGAACAATGGACAATGATAGCTAAACTTCATGGCAAAATAACTACATTGACAAAATGAATTTTGCATCACAACACTTCATTAGAAAGGTTTAATTGCTACTAGCACACAATTCCCAGCACAGCAGAAAACCAGCAGCTACTCAGCTTGCCACTGTTTCATGCTAGACTGATGGAGAAACAAATTTCCATTTTATTTACTCCAGAATGAAAAAGATGAAACTCCTGGCAATTCTCTCCACGTTCTGCAGAGCTAGTGAAACCCTTCATGCAGTTCCAAAAAGTACCTTTCCTTTCTACTTGCTCCTCTACCAAAAATAACACTAGACATACTCAAGACAACAAGAAAACGTGCAGGTACAAGGAGCCTAACGCCCAATTCTACCTGCCTTCTTCAAAACCCCATCCACAGCACCTTTACTGCTGTCAAACATTACCCGCCCCATGTAAATTGCTGGAATTACAACACAGCCCCAAGAAAACAGTACTTCTCAAATGGAATCAGCAGAATGTTGAACAAAGACATGACAAACACCCCAAGGAAAGGTATTAAATTGTCACAAAAGTGTCAGCTTTGTTCTCCAGTTTTGAGTAGCAAAGTAGTACGTGGATTTGGGTTAGGATTTCTGTATCGTAACTCCCTTCTTAGAAATTCAACAGCTGAAGAAATCACCAGGCTTTCCTCCACACCAGCTGAAGTGTAGCAACTAAAGAGCTCCGATCTCATTTCAAGAAGTAGAAAAGGTCAGTTTAATATGCCACTGAACTTCCTCTAGGCTACTCTGTTTTGTCTTGGTCTGAAAGAGACTGGGAGCATTCATACAGATTCTTAAAGCTGAACTCTGAAAGCAAGATCATGTCTATGTCCTCAGCCTTATTTGTTTTACGGATGTTTATATAACGAATGTATACAACCCAAAATGTCCAAGCTGGCTGGAATATATAGCATTCACACACAAGACAGACATACTTAATGCAAAACAAGCACACAAAAATAAACAAAACCCCCCAACAAAACAGAACATTTCACAAAATAAATCCCCTAAATCAGGCAGAAGAGTTCCAATATAAACATAAGTAAAAGACAGGACAGCTGTGTTCAGTAAAAAAATCAAACTTTCTGTATAACTACATATTTAGAATATCTACACATCTTTTATAAACATTAGTTTTGTAAACCAAATGTGTCAATTTAAAACATGTATTTACTTAACTTATTTTTTACATATGGAATATTTAGAGGGCTTTTCAAATGCAAAAGGGTCAGTGCCCAGAATACTGCGGTCTCAAGCCTCTTACATTTCGGTGAGCAGAAATAAGCCTAAGGCCCTTTTCATTCTCTAAAAGATTTGAAGATCACTAAATATATTGGCAAAGTGGCAATTTTCCAGCACACTCAACACTCAGATGAACTATAGAATTTTGCAAAATGTCTACCTGAAATTTTTTTTTTACAGCCCCATCAATTATGGCTTTACCTTAACTGGCTACAGTGCTTCCTTCTAGAAGTATCTTAAGCTTTATATACTGAAACGTTAGTAAAAACAATACAACTTAAGGAAATATAGCATGAGAGATACTTACGAAGCTAAGATTTCAAGGGCAATAAGTTTATCTTTACTGAATGTGAAGCAATTGAGAATATTAACCATTTTCGATGCTGGAACTGCAACTATTTTCTGATAAGTAAATAAGAAAGAAAAAACAGTTTATATAAAATTATATGCACTGTATATATACACTGCAATTATTTTAAACCCAGAATGCTACTCAGAACGTAACAGCTTCGTGTCATGTATTTCAATAAATATTTCATATTCTCTCTGTCCCTCCCACTGGGAAGGAGACTCTACGCACTAAATACTAGACAAGCAAAGAACACTTGCCAAAAGCAGAACAATTAGTAAAGTTAACAATAATTGAAAAGGGAAACATCTATTCTTGTGATACACAGGAAAGTAAAAGATACTTCAGTCAGGAAAAACAGCCTGGTTAGTATGATATTTTATATTTTGATACCATTGGGAAAAAAAAGAGATGAAGAGGAAACTTTGAAGACTAAAGGGTAAACAAACCCATCCATTGTAAAAGTAGACATCATCAACCTAGAGAGCAAGAGGACAAACTTACTCTACAAGATTATGCCACAAGAACTTACATGTTGTAAGGCCTTTATTGCCTTGAGCTGTGGTTCAGCCCAGGAAAAGTACCTCAGTAACTCAACAACCTGCAACAGAAAGGCCCTCAATTAATCTTTTATATATATTAAAAAATTATGCTAACAGCATCAATACGATGATTTTCCACTTTTGGAGCACAGTGGTGTACTGCTAAAATATGTGTGCCTGTCTGTAATGTCTGATTACATCAGTGCCCACCAGCACCTAAAGTTCTTTGTATTACTAAATACCTAAAAATTCCATGTGATGAAATGAAGTTTTTATCTGGAAATATTTAAAATACTTACACCTCTCTATATATTATACATATATGCACAATTACCACAGTATTAGACTAAAAAAATTAAATCTTTCTGAAAAAGCTTCTAATCTTCAGTTTCTCAAACAGCACATTCACTGAACGTACACAAAAAAAAAGAAGAAAAAGAATTAGGAAAAAAAGATCTATGTAGTACCAAAGTAAGATGGATACTTATTACTACATGCCAATTTAGAAAATACATGCAAAACATTCCTACATTCCACGGTGATTAATTTCTCCAGTTTTCCCCACACAACAGGAAGAACGAAAATGTAATGATTTTGATAACAAAATAATCGGGAACCATTTTTAACAGATTAATGCTAATATAATAATAGGGAAACAAATGTCCTCAGTTAATAAGTAAAAAAGCTAGTATGATCCACCTCTGTATGATTACAGATATTGCTTTTCTGTATTATTAAATACACAAAACCAATAGCTCCCCTTAGACCTATGACAGTGTTGACATTTACCTGCTCACTAGAAAAGTATCCATGAACGTATTCAATGGCTTTTAATTTGTACTCAGTCAATACAGCCTAGAAGATACAGGAAAAAAAAAAGACACATAATTAGTCCCTCAAAAACTGTAACTATACCACAATAATCTGCTAGAGTAATTTGTTAATCTAAATATGGAATAAAATAATTATTAAATAAATATTAAAATAAAATTAAATAAAAATATTAACTATTCTGTCACCTTACAAAGTGACATTTGCATCATTTACACTGCAACATTCCTAAGTAACAATACTTCTTAGGTAACTGAGAAAACAATGAAAAGCAGTGGTGTATTTGAACTCTTTTGTTTAAAAAAATTACTAATTTTTAAGTTTATTTCATTATGCTTTTCTTGTTGTTGCTCAAAACTGCACTGAGAAAACATCATCATCACTCTTCCTTTGGCCTCTAAGGTTTATGTAAACTTCACATTAAACAAGGATATTACAGTTCATTACTCACACAAGCTCTCTGTATGTTCCCAGTAAAATAATTAGCAAAGATGTTACTTCAGTGAATTTATGAATAGACTGGGTAACAAGTCTGTACAGACAGAATGAAGTATACAAGAAAGCTTGCTCCAGAGGGTGACGTTGTCTTATCGCTACTTTCCCATAGTTCAAACTTCAGCATCCAATTACAGAAAACCAAGCAAGCAGAGCAGTTCAATGCAGCACTGGTTACCACTTTCGACCCAGTGGCAACCTCATAGCCAGGGCTTCCTCCCTCTCCTCACACACAGCTCGCTGATAGACACGCAAGGTGTAAAGAAATCAAGTAACAGCTAAATTCCTGTTCTGAATTCGTGCATGCACCTTTCTCCCCCAGTTTCCAAAGGCCCCATCAATTGATAGCTCTCAAATCACCTCCAGCTTCACTCACACAACCCTTTATATCTTCTTCCCAAAACCTACCCTTATTCCTACTATTCTTGTCCACGCCCCTGTACAGACAGACGTGAAGTTCTCCATCACTGCAACCCGACTGTGAGTAGCACAGATGCACAGAAACCCACTCACACACTGTTTGAGGCAACTCCCTTCCTTTCTGTATCTCATTAAGAGGCCAACACTACCAAACACGGGAAAAACAACTTCTCTCTTCATGCTCATTTTTCTTTTTCTCCCTTCCTTCTTTTCACATATTTTGGAAAACAAGCCTGGTATGTCAATACAGCAAATTCTTTACCAAAACAAACATCACTTTTCTTCCTTAAAGAAACAACTGAACGACTTCATAGTAAGAACAAAACCAGCACTGCCATGTATATCTATTTAAAAAACACCCCTCAAAGTTTATTTTTTAACAATCAAAAATATATATGGGGAAAAATAGAAGTAAAGCTACATATTAAGACATTTAAATAATTGTTTCTGCTAATTGTAGGACTGAAAATGGAACACACCAACACAACTGACTTGGAAATCACATAATAAAGAAGGTTCTACCACAGAGAAGTTAAACGAAGTTTAAACAAAGACCCAGAAACAAAGACACAAAATAAGCATTTGGAAAATGAATGTCACACTAGAAGAGCACAGCTATTATTAACACAGCACAGCAGCAATCCTTAGATCAACAGTAAGCTGGATTTACAGGAATACAGGCAGATAGCGTAGAGGAAACATAATTGCCTAAAATCACATGTCAAAACCCCTTTTGTTTGCAGTCTTTAGTAATCAGAGCATATTCTGAAGGGCCGCACTGCAGCAGTGAAATTTGAAACATTAGTCCCTCCCACCATCAGTTCTCGGAGAAAGTATTCATGTGCAATCTGTTCCTTGATTATTTTTTTTGCCAGATTTTCCATAAAAATTCTTAGGTTGGGAGAGAAGTCCACGCCCTGAAATATCTTAGCCTGTCACGTTTTCAGCTTGTTACACACCATGGAAATATCTTCCAAAGGAGAATTTCTGGCCATGACCTTATGTAAAAATGCTGTGGCATTGACAACCAAGACTCCTCAATGGGCTTTTGTGTACAGTGGTTTATACCTCAACATGTTCCAAAACAATAATACTACAACTGCAGCCATCACTGAACCTCAGGCTGAAGAGAAGCTGAACTGAAATTCAACTCTTAGCACCCAAGTCCAACTAAAGAAAATGACCTCTCCTAGACAACTCATCCTAACAAAAAACACCTTCCACAAATGCACTAAAGATTCCTTTTCTGCCATAAGACAATCTTATCCAAAACAAGCCCTTCATTTTCACAGCTGTAGCAGGACACAAAGCTGCCCTACTGTGACACTGAAATCACCTCTGCTTTGTTACAGTAAAAGATGTCCTCCCAAGCTTGTACTTCCCACACAAGACAGTAATTGTACTTCTACAAATCCAAGAGGTTCTGAAGGGTCCAAATATTTTTTTTTTTGAGCCCCTTTTCCACTTCCAGCACTGCCCCAACTACCAATCTCTAGCCTTCCTGTTAAAAGTAGGTCTCCTGTACAGACAGAAAGCACCTGCCAGACACCAAGAAGCCCAGGCTGGCATCTCTGCTTGCCACAACCAGAGGGTTTAGCTCAGCGAGTTTTTAACAAGAGAAGCGCCAGCATGGTTCAGAGCAGAGCACACACCAAAACCCAGATCCCAGAGGGTTGTGTTGCATGCACTCCTGAACTGTGGGAGATGTGACTTTGAGTAAGTAGAGGAGAGCACAGCCCAGACATCAGCTCTCTCATGTCATATTTGTACACTGCATCTCCTAAACCACCATATAATGGGAGGTATCCATCTTTTGTAAGTCTCCACATCCAGTTAGGCCAAGCAAACACCATCCCTCCTCCAAAGTAAGAAATAGTTGGTGATTTTGGCTTTTTTAAAAAATCTTATCTTCCTTGACAGTGAAAATGCTGTGATGAATTTATTAAAGTGCTTATTTTGAATGAGCACTCTTCCAGCACACAGTGTGAGTGGTAGGAGTGTTGACATTCAACCTCAGTTTTCTGAGAAAATAAAAACATCTCAAAGAGAACAAGCATGTCACAGCAGCTTTACACAGTTATAACTGACATACAAAAACTACAGACACACCAGCAATACAGGATTATAGTTCTCCACACTCAGGTAAAATATAGTCTTTATTGAATCCTGAAGTGATTCTGAACACAAACACATAACCTGGTGCATTTGTTAAGAGGAATACCTTACCACCAAACCGTTAAACTCACATGCAAAACGAGAAGTTACCTTTCTAATTTCATCCAGCACGGTTTCAAATGATTTCTTATCCATCTTTATTATTTCATTCAATGCAGATACTTAAATCGGGGGGAAAAAAAAAAATGAAAAAATATACATCCAGGCCAAAGACTTTATTGACAGTCTTGAAGCACACAGAGGGAGAAAAAAAAAAATAATAATTAAAAAAATAGTTACAAGGCAGGAAAGGCAGCCCAGGACCTTCTTGGCCGCTGGGAATCCAGNAGGGGCAGAGGCGGGCGCCAGGGGAGAGCGCGGCGGCAGCCCGAAGCCACCGACAACCTCCACCAGCTCTGCCTCCCCGCCGTCGCCACCTTATGACATCACAGCGCGCAGCCCAAGGCCCCTTTCCTCATTCTGGTCGCCCACAGTGATGCCTGAGTAGAAGGAGCCGGAATTCAAGGCGGATTCGCACCTCCTTCCATCTGCAAAGCGTCGCACCGAAACGCTGAGCGCTTCCGAGGGGCGCCGCTGCGCCTTCTCCGCCCTGCTGCTGCTCGGATGGGANTGGTAGGAGTGTTGACATTCAATCTCAGTTTTCTGAGAAAATAAAAACATCTCAAAGAGAACAAGCATGTCACAGCAGCTTTACACAGTTATAACTGACATACAAAAACTACAGACACACCAGCAATACAGGATTATAGTTCTCCACACTCAGGTAAAATATAGTCTTTATTGAATCCTGAAGTGATTCTGAACACAAACACATAACCTGGTGCATTTGTTAAGAGGAATACCCTACCACCAAACCGTTAAACTCACATGCAAAACGAGAAGTTACCTTTCTAATTTCATCCAGCACGGTTTCAAATGATTTCTTATCCATCTTTATTATTTCATTCAATGCAGATACTTAAATCGGGGGGAAAAAAAAAAAGAAAAAATATACATCCAGGCCAAAGACTTTATTGACAGTCTTGAAGCACACAGAGGGAGAAAAAATAAAAATAATAATTAAAAAAATAGTTACAAGGCAGGAAAGGCAGCCCAGGACCTTCTTGGCCGCTGGGAATCCAGCGCTGCCGTCTCTGCAATGGCACAAGAGACAAAGGCAGGTCGCCGGGCGCGGAGGGGACCCGCTCCCGCTCACTGCGACCCTCCGCGGCTCTTCTCCCGGCGTGGAAAGCAGACGGGCAGGGAGAAGCGAGAGACGCCGGGGCGGCGGCAGGGAGAGGGCGGCCCAGCGACCCCACCGCTCCCCTCAACACGCGGCACCGAGGCCCGGCCGGCCCGCACCCGCCCGCGGGGCGCCCCCGCACCCCATNGGGGGAACGGTCACGTGGTTGCCATGGCAACGCGGCCCGCCCGTTCCGGTGTCCATGAGGCGGAAGCGTCCGGAGGGGTTCTGGCTAGCGATGGCCCGCGGCCTGCTGGGCCTGCTGGCTCTGCTCTGGGGCGCCCAGGTGGGAGCCGGCGGCGGCCGGAAGGAGGGAGGAAAGAAAAGGAAGCGATGGGGGCGATGGGAAGTGCGGGAGCTTTACGGGACCCTGCCCAAAGGCAGGCGGCAGGGGAGGGGGCAGGGGGTGTCAGGCCTGGTGCTGGTCCCGGGTCTCCTCAGGTCTCCCGGGCCTGTCATGGTGCGGGAAGGCACCGGGAGGAACTGGGTCCCAGGGCGCTACCCGCCTCTCCTCTGATTTACGTCTCCCCGGGAGGAGGTTTGGTGATGTGTCTTCACGGCTCTTCCGCGATGAAGGGGGGCACTGGTGGAGTCTTTTTGCTATGTGCTGGGCTTAAACGAGGTGTCCCTGCCCATGGCAGAGGGGTTGGAACTTGTGGATCTTTAAGGTCCCTTCCAATTCGAACCATTCTGTGATTCTAAAACTTCATGATTTGTAGGTCAATAACTGTGCAGCTTTTACTGTCTGATTTTCTCCCTGCTTAATTTTCCTTCATGATAGATTAGTCTGTCTTAAAATGTTTGTAGTTGTCTGTCATCAGCTTGGCCCTGGTGAGGTGATTGACAGAACTGTCAGATGGCCCTGGGCCTTCAGGGCCACCACTTCTTACTTCTTAGTTCTAGCCTGAATTTGTCGGTGTCTGTGCTTAGATCTCCAGCCAGTACTCACCACAGCGTAGCTGTGCTTGGCTTACATTCTTCTGCTGGAAAAGTAGAACAAAAAGCTGGAAGGTTATTTTCTTACATTGTCCTTTAAGATGCATACACTGACTTGATTTTTTGCCATTCCTAGTATCTTATGCTTCCCCATTTCTAAGGTGTAGTTTTCTTTCCTGACCTGTATTTTCCCTTTATCCTGATTTTTCTTTTTCTTATTTTTGTGTCTTCTTAAGTGTTTATTTATACTGTTGCGGTTGGAACATTCTCTACTACTTGCCTCATTTTAGAGTGATTTGTGATTTGCAGGTAGTAGTAGCAATTTCCAGTTTGTTTAAATTTTCCTGTTTGCACCCAAAAGCCCTAGCTACAAGCCTATTTCTGTTTATCCATCTTCTTAATTTAAATTGAATAAATCAATGTATGATGCTTCAGAACAAAGTCAATTTATGCCGCTGGTTCTTCTGATCCCACCATTGTGGGATTTAACTAGTAAAGGGTATTTATTTTTATATTTTCAGGTTTTAGATGCATTTAATTATTCCTCTCCTTGGAAGGGACAGCAACAGATGTACGAACTGGACATAGGCTGGCCTAAAATTCCAGAATACTTCACTGGTCGAACGTTTTGTGTTGCTGTTGACTCTCTTCATCGTTTGGTCTATGTGGGACAAGTGAGTGAGAATACAGTATTTCTCTCCTTTTTAACCTGGTGTATTTTTGCCCTTAAAGTATCTATTTTAGATCAATATATCTGTGTGTGTGTGTGTGTGAATAACTATTCTATCAAAATTTGTGAATATATAATTATAGATATCTCTAAGATTTCTATTTTTTGAAAGCAGTTCTGAGACTGGACTTGCTTGTGCTTTAAAAGCATTAAATTTCTGTAATATGACTGCATGATCCAACTTAACTGATTTACAGTAGCTGCTTCTCTAACGGTAAGGGAGACTCTGTTTCTGGGGTAACTGACTAGTCCCCTTCTGCTTTTTCAGCCTGTTACAGTAACTGAAGTTTAATTATTAGCTTTACCTAGTTCTGTGTGTTGGTATCTCTAGGTCATGGATAAGACATTCTGTCCATGGAAAGTGGTGGGATTTAATTATAAAGCACAGTATGAGTACTTGAGTGCCGTGCAGCTAATAAGTGCAATTACAGAACAGAAAAACACGATTGAGAATGAAGACCAAGATAGCTGCAGGACCTTTGCTGCTCTTAAAATGGAACTTTATGTGATTTAAGTTGAAAGTCTAGAATGAGTGGAAGGTTTTTGCATGCTGAACTTGGTCCATTCTCCCTCTCTTCTAGCTGGAAAATGTGAGATCTGGCAGACAGTCTCAGGAGACTCGTGATTCATGAAGCATTGCAAAACTTTACAGAGAGGAATTTTCAAAAATATGATTACTTCCTTAATGCTTTTTCTTAATAGACCTTGTTCTTTTTTTTCCTCTTTTCAGAGGGGAGATAATGTACCAAAGGTACTTGTATTCTCAGAGGAAGGCTATTTTCTTCACTCCTGGAATGATACAGTTGAAATGCCTCATGGTATCTTTGTATTGAACACCGCAACAGATAGTTCCGTATGGATCACAGATGTTGGAACAGGTATGTGTGATGGTGATATGAGAAGTACTAGGGGGGGAAGAAAATGCTAATATTGCACTTACTACTTTATTTAAGTCTCTCAAACAATTCTGAGACAGATTTGTGCTTTTCTTACCATGAACAAACTTCTCAGGTGCTGCACAAAATACTCTGATGGCTCATGAGCTAGGCTGTGTGTCTGGTTATAGCACCTGAACTTTAAAAAATCCAAAACCCCTTGCTTACTCTGTTGTTGGTTTGTTTTGTGGGTTTTTTTCCCCGGGAAAAGTATCAGGAAAAATTCTTCTCTCTAGACTCACCTTCTGTCTTAGGCTTGGTGGCCCTGATACAATGGATGAATATTGTTGTAGCCTATGGATTTACTAACCCACAGTCGTATTCTCACTATAGAATTTTGTCTGTTTGGTTTATTAATATAATTTGTGAGTATCAGGAGATTTTATTTTTTAATCTTTGCAATCAGTTGTAATACTTACATTTTGTTTTGCTAAGATCTTTTTGCATATTTTTTTTTTTCTTAAACCAGGGGAATACGGGCACACTGTGAAACAGTATAGCCCTTCAGGCAAACTTTTACAGATCTTGGGCACGCCAGGTAATGCTGGTTCAAGTTTGATTCCTCTCCAATTTGATCAACCAGCGGAAGTCTTCGTAGAGGAAAGTGGAGATATGTATGTTGTGGATGGAGATGGAGGAATGAATAACAGATTGCTCAAACTATCCAATGGTATGGAAAAATGAGCTTCTGCAGAAGTTGACCATTGAAAATTGAATTTTCAATAACAGGGATTGAGATTACATTTATGTGAGGACCTGTCACTTAACATTAGTTTGAAGACTTGGTTGGATCAGGTCCTGTTTTACTGCTTGTCACTTCAGGAGACATCTCCTCATCGTTTATGACAGGAAGCTGAAAGAATGAGTTTCTTCAGGCTTCAAGAGAGAAGATTAAGGAGGATTCTTATTGCTGTCTTCAAGTCAGTAATGGGGAGGGTATAGAGAAGAAAGAGCCACATGTTGCATGGAGATGCACAGTAAAAAATGAGGGACACTGAGCAAAAGACACAAGAGGGAGGAAATTCCAGGTCAGTTTTTGGAAGGAAAGATTCACAGTGAGGGTGATCAGACAGTGAATAGTTTGCCCAGGGAGGGTGTGCAATCTCCACTCTTGGAGATGCTCACAACTAGAGGAGTTATGATAACCTAATTTAACTTCCAGGTTGGATTTGTTACAAGGCTAATCCTGCTTTGAGGAGGAGGTTGGACCCGATTGTGTCTGGAAATCTTTTATACTTAAATTATTCCATTATTCTAATTAGCTTGCTCATATTCCCCAGCTAGGTGGTCAGGGTTGGCTGGGGCAGTGAGTGAGCAATCTGTGCATGTCTGCAGTTGGGGAAAAGTGGAGTAGCTACCATCTCTCCTCTGTGCTATCATAAACCAGTCAGTTTGTTAATATCTAGTTTGCAAAATGGTAAATTGTTAAAACTCAAAAGTGCCAGGTAACAAATGCGTCATGATTTGGGCCGAACTGGCCACTGAAATGAGAAACAGATTGTTTCAATTTAGTAAACAGTAGCATAATCAGTCAACTGTTTCTTTAAATATATGTATATTTATATTAATACAGTGCTTAACAGGGCCTTAGGCTATGGCTTTTGTGCACTAGTGGCTACATATCTGAAACTATAGTCCTGAATCCACTAATAAAAATACAGTAGTTCTTAGAGTAGTTCCTGTATTTCTTGGGTTTATGTGTCAGTAGTACTGTGTTTAAAAAGCCTGGATTTAGAAATTCCACCGTTTAAAAATTAAACCAAGTAACTTTGCAAGGGAATGGGTGTTGGTTTTAATTCTGTCATTTTCTTATTATTTTTTTTTTTTACTTTTATCTTTCATTGTGCTCACTGTTCAGATTACCAAGAGATATGGCTGGCTGGAATAAATGGGACCGGCATTGGCGAATTCAACATTCCTCATAGTGTAACGTTGGATCCTTTTGGACGGGTAAAGAATAAAGGGAGATTTTTTTCATCTTCCGACAGACTCATTTACATGTATTTGAAGAAACATAATTGTATTTCTTTTCAATTGAACTGTTGTGGTGTGGGTCATTGCTGTGTGGGTGAGTTTTTGGTGTAGTAGCAGTTACAAGCTGAAGTTTCCCACTGTGGATCCTACTGAAATAGCTGGCTGCAAGTTTAATATGGGGTTCTGACCAGCGACACTGTCAGTGTCTGTGCAATAGCAGACTGTTCCTCCTGCAGTTTCTAACGTTGCCATTGTGAAAGTGCAGGAGAATTATATTCTGTGATAAATATCTACCCAAGCACTTAGGTTTCTTCAAGGGCTTTGATTTAATTTCATGTTTGGAAATTCCAAATAAATTTAAGATGATTGTAAGGCTCTGGCTAAGCTGTGAACATCAGTCAATTTCTACGTACAGCTCAAGGCATTCAAGAGTCTATTTCTGCCAGGTGTTAATTGTAGTCTGGCTTTTGCCCTGCTGCTCTGAGAGAGGAATTGTGTAGTCACTTCTTACTCTGTTTCAGGGAAAATAAGATTACTTGACTGAATCGTCTTAAATCACTGGTTTGAGCTAACTGTGCTGATGCTGTCTGAACCAGAATAAGAAGTGTATATAAAAATGACTTCTCTGCCAAAGCTAGCAGGGTGGGAGGGAGAAGGGGAAGGAGATAGCCACTTTGTGTTGAAGGGTAACCATGAGTATATACATTCAAAAACAGCAGTTGCAGTGGGCTACAATTTAATTGCCAATGCAGTGTCGATCATCAGCCTCGGTTAGAAATCAGTTCCTAAGAAATCTAAGAGATTGCTGTAGTTGTGTTTCATTTAGAATCATAGAATGGTTGGAATTGAAAGGGATCTTAAAGATCATCAAGTTCCAACCCCCCTGCCATGGGCAGGGACACCTCTCCCTGGAGCAGGTTGCTCAAAGCCCCATCCAGCCTGGCCTCCAACACTTCCAGGGATGGGGCATCAACAACTTCTCTGGGCAACCTGTTCCAGTGCCTCACCACCATTTAAAAATAGTGATGAAAGGTCTCAGGTCAATTTCTTTATTGCTTCCTTATGGGTGATATCCCAAAAAAGTCATGGAGTTCATTTATCAGACCGAGTTGTTACCAGCTAAAATTTCACTGATGGCAATAGAAGAGAGGCCTTCATTGGAACTGTCTGATGGTATTGTCAGCTTGCAGTGTTTGTGAACCCAGTTAGCACAGGGTGGAACAGAGATAAGCACAAAACTGACTAGACAAAACATACTGAAAATGCTCTTGGTGTTTTAAGTTGCTCAATATTTTTAGTGAGACTACTGTTGAAAAACAAATTGTTCACGGGTGTCAAACCCTTATCTTTAGAATTAAGTCAGTGGGAACATGTTCTCACTGGGAGGGTACAGGGAGCAGACAGGGAGGTGGGGATATGTACTAAATATATCTGTATCGTAGCCACAAAAATGAAGAGAAGGCACTGATTTCTCTGTTCCAGTAACATAAAATAATTTGTGTATCTTAACTGTGTGGTGGTTTTGTTTTACATCTGGAAGTCATTATCTACTTATTTTGTTTTGAATGTGGAGGTACATGCTTCCAAGATGTACTTGTTTTTCACTGCAGGAGACTTTGCTCACATAAGAAACTAATGTGTTTGATTTGTGAACAGCTGTTATTTTTGTTCTTAACAGGTATGGGTTGCAGACAGAGACAACAAAAGAATTCAAGTTTTTGATAAAATCACAGGGGAATGGCTTGGGTCTTGGAGCAGCTGTTTTTCAGAAGATGGACCCTATTCTGTCAGGTATTATTGAACGGTTCATCTAGAAGCATGTGATTGCACAAATAAGGTGAACTGTTACCAGTGAATTAAAACATTGATATTTAATACCTGATGACGAAGAGTTACCAGTTTAACTAATAGGGTACTGGCCAAATCATATGCAAAGATCTGCACAATTGTATCTTGACAGGGAAATCCTGGCTTTATAACAAGTCCCACGGATTTGAGTGCAGAGCTGGGAACTTCATGTTAAAGTTGTTGTGTGTTGTTGACCTTACTGTTGGAGTTTTTGCAGGAAGAGAGATTGTCTTGAATGAGTTTTCTGTAGCGTAATCTGTCTCAAGGAACAGCAACATCTAGAGCAAGGCTTACAAATTCTCAAATTCGCTGCATTTAGTCTGATGTAGCCTTCAAAAGCTTGATTATTAAGGAGGTTTTGTTTCTTTTAAAGTGTATAGTTGTCTTAAAATGAGATGTCATATGGAGTTCATAATTGAAAAAATGTATTTCTGTCTTTCACAGATTTACTGCCGATTACAAATACCTGATTGTAGCTCAGCTGAATATCAACCAGTTGGCAATCTTGGCAGCAGCACCAGTTGGCTCCATTGGGGACTGTGTTATGGTCAGCACAGTCCAGCTGGCAGATGAAACCAAACCACACCTTGTGGATGTAGACATGAAGACTGGAGCGGTCTATGTTGCAGAGATTGGAGCCCAGCAAGTACAAAAATTCATACCCTTAAGCTAATGATTTCCTACAACTGCCATGGCACAAGCTGTGTGACACATAGGACCTATGACCACCTTTTCTGTCACTTCTGTTTCCTTAGACAAGCACAGAACATTGTGTTTCCAGAAGACTGTGGAGCTAGGAATCTGTCCTAGCTGTTCTGCAGTCCTGGCTGGAGAAGTACCTGGTGTTGAGCTGTTACTCATTATAGTAATGCTGTGATGACTTTTGCTTGTGTTGCTGGGAATTGTAAAATTACTTCGATAAGCACTTTCATTTTATTATATAAAACTCTACAAACTCTTAAATGTAGGGAGTCATCTTGGGGCTCCTCTGCTTAGCTTCTGTGTTGTTAAATGAAGGTCAGAACTGTCTGAAAGAATTGTATAAATGATTTCCTGGGAAGCGCGTACCTAATTTTAATGTTTCCTTACTTGATTTTTGGAATCATTTTGCTGATACTGCCTAGCAGTGAATATGGAGATACATTATGATGTCAAATAAGATGCTGATGGATACTGATGTCAGGGCTGATACTGGTATCTGCCTTTGGTGGTTAACGACATAAGCATCGAAATCTTAAGTTTTCAGCCCTAGCTGAAGTGGTGAAGTCAATAACACCAATAAGCTTAAATTAAGTTGGTATCAGGCACTTCAAACTAAATTAAAAGTATGTGCACAGCAGCCAAGTACTGAGTCTTAACTAAATCAATTACAAACCAAATCAGGTTAAGATCAGCATAAATTTTCTGTTCCATAAGATTTCATAGTGGAACATATTGAAGTTCAGCTCACTCAAG
Organism: Thinocorus orbignyianus; assembly: GCA_013400375.1. NCBI lineage: Eukaryota > Metazoa > Chordata > Aves > Ciconiiformes > Thinocoridae > Thinocorus > Thinocorus orbignyianus. Next base: position 391,535 of record VXBW01002579.1, read on the forward strand.
TTCCTCAAGATAAACAATTTGCAATGTGCTAGGAAAATCTTAATCAGCATTAGGGACTGGGAGACACCTGAATTTCTTCCAATTTTCTTGAAGCTCTATCAGTTAACAGCAGTGCATCTGTTTTGATTTGTGGATTTTTAATTGCTCTATATCCAGCACTCAGACATCATCAACTCCATTAATGTCTAGGGCTAAGACATTTCATATGCTACATCCTAGCAGATGTCTCCAAGCTCTATCCTTAAAAAATACTGTCTCTTTCCATTCCCAGTCCAGGGTGGTTCCATTTTCTTCTAAATGTTGCTACAAGATAGTAAGTGAGTTCACTTTTTAGCACAGAGGGAAATAGGTATAGGAAAATGGCACGGCAGAAACAAGCCAGTGAATAACTAATTACCTCTGTAAAGCTGTGAACCCACATTCTGTATTTATCTCCTAGCTCTTCAAAGCATTTGAGAGGATTTTTGCTGTTTCCACATACTTATTCTGCTGTGTGGATTATTTTAATGCTAATTGCCAGCTAAGAGAGGCAATTTCTTTTCAGGTTCCTTAGAAAGAGAATATGGGACATGGAGTTATTCTGATGGGAAATACCCATTTCAGTGAATGTTACCAAAAGCAAACGCATCTTAATTTGGCAGACTTCAGCCTGTGGTCACAAATTTCTGGGTCAACAGGTGGGGAAAACTGTCCAGAAAAGCCACATTCGTATTTTCTATGGAAAGTTACCCAGCTGTGGAGCCTGATGGCCTAATTTCAGTACTGTTCAAAATTAATACACTAAATGTGAGAGCTTTGTTGTTGAGTCCTTCCACAACAACAAAAACAGATCTATTCTGGCTGCCCTCATGCAAGCCTTAGAACCAGAACTTCACGATTATACACTATGATCTGTTGTTCACAGGCACTTGAATGGGAACCAGTAAGTGATATTTATTAGCTGAAGAAGTAGCAGTACTTCCTCTAGACCTGGACAGATAGGTCCACATTGCCTTGCAGTGGGTTGTGTGGATTTTCGAACTAGGTCTCCTCTAGCTCAGGGATCTCTGCTCTGTGTGCAATTTAGCTATTTCTCACCTACACAAGGTGGATTTATTTTTTAAAAAATAAATTACTATACTATCATTAACTATTTGAGTGTATCTTGGTAGTTTAAGGGGTCCAGACACATCCATCCTTCCTCACCATGTCATCTCTTTATTTTTCCTTTGTCACATCCTTTTGAAACTGGACTTGAAGCACACTGGGACGCTGGGAACGTGCTTCTGTGTTCCTTAAAGGAGTAGTGCGCTTCTGGATGTTGACCAATAAGTTATTTCTAGAAGGTTCTGTTTGCTGCGTGGATCTCTTCTCAGTTCTCTTTACATGGGCTTTTGCAGCCCCTAGAAATGGGGGGCTTTGAGCTTTCATCCACTTTTGTCTGGCTTTACTGAAGTAGGCCATGGAGCCAAAATGTGCCTTGCCTCTGGGCATTTGGGTATCTGTGATAAGAAGGGATGCTCATTAGTAACTAGTATGAGATGCTTAAGACTCCTTTTTACCTCTGCATCTGTGACCAGACTGAGAAAATTATTGATTTGTGCACTAACTTGCTAATTCTCTGGAGGTTTTCTTATGTGTCTTCTTGAAACTGATTTCTGAAAAATTCCCTAGTAGTATAATTTGATAAAATAAATTGAGAATTTCCCTTTATGAATGGCTTGAGCGCTTTATTTCTGCACTAATATCGATACATTCCATTGTGGTGCATTACTTTTCTAAATGTGGAGTCCTCAGCACTATAATAAAGTATTTAATAAGTTATGATACCAACACTCAAATGTCATCTAAATTTCCATATTGTCTTTATACATTACTGTTTCTGTGGCCCTTCTCACACATTCTAATTTATGTATCGATAAAGTCACATAAGCCTCTCCCAGATATTTTCCTCTGAGTAATTACTAAATTGGCATGATGAGTTATGTAAGTGCTGTGTATATAAACTGTTTAAACTGTATACCCTTTTGACACTAATAGGGAAATTAACAACAAGCTAACAAACCACTTCTTAATAGAGAATTGGGTTTTATTTCCAGAAAAGATTTACCAAGCCATCTGTTTAGTTTTTAGAAGATTAAGAAAGCATTTCACTATGGGTTAGAAATATTTGCATGAGAAGAAAAACAACATACTACAGTGTTAACTTGACAAGAAGGAAAACAGAAGGTTGTTGCAAGAACCCCCACAAAAATCTAATTTTAGGTAACAGGTGCCAACTTTCAAGTGCAAGAAGTAACCTCTGGAGTATCCAAGCGAAGGAAATAGGAAGTCATGTTGCTTGCAGACCTTATTTATTTATTTTTATTATTTTAATTGATCATTTTCTTTGGGTAAGTACTTGGATTGTTAACTGAATGACATTACCAGCAGGTAAAACCAGGGTTATTAATACAGTTCATCTTGATTTTTCTGCAATCTGTGATGCTGACCAGCCTTGTTTGTTTATTTGTTTTATTTTTGGCGGTCTCATGGCCAGGAATAGATTAACAATATCTGCCTGGCCAAATCAAAAGCAGCCCTGCAAGATCAGTTCAGTGAGGCTGAACTGCCTCAATAAAAGCTGAGGGGGAAGCTGCACTGATAAGTCTGCGGGTCTGCTGCTTACTGTTAGGAAGTTCACAGCCTTAAAGAGAGGTCATTAACCTTTTTGAGTAGTTAGTTATCTTAGTTGATGCTTTCTTAACAATTTGTAAGCTGAGAAGGCTTCACAGAAGTGATCCCACCACCAAGAAGTAGTTTGCAGTCACTGAAGTTGCTTGTATGAAGCATAAGAGGGCACCAAAGCCCTGCTGATGCTTGGCGCCCTCAGCACAGCTAGACACCAGCAAGTGTAAACAGCTGGTACCTTCTAAACATTTGGAGTGATACAACCAAGATAATTAATTGCTTCAGACATCCTTTCTCTTTTCTAAACAGATTGCTTTAAACACAAGCATATAACTGTATTAGAGTCATTTTGACTTATAACTAACTACTGGATTTATGTCCATCTTTTATTTATTTCCATTGTTTTTCCTAGGGGAAAAAATAAAATAAAATCAGTAATTCCGTGTCCAGAGACAACTGGGTGTGGTGAATCGATTCTTCTATTCCTTGTGCCATTGATTTCAGTGGAATTACTCCTGATATATTGCTTTGGAAACATAAGAATTTATAATAGTATAACTATAGCAGCATAATCATACCAAAAGAGCAATATCAGGATATTTCCCTACAGAAGTGACCCTGAGTGAGATTAGATCTAAGCTTACTGGAAATTATTTACCAGTTTTATTCTACTTTTTGGGGGATTGCATCTGCAAAAATTGTCTTTGCCAGCAGTTGCCATCAAAAGCTTTGAAGACAAACTTTTCTTCAGGTAAGGGATTCAAAATATTTGAGTCTTTCAGTGTTCATAAAATGTCAAAGTCAAGTTGCTTGTGTGAAACTTGGAAGTCAGAGCATATTAATTTAGGCACACGGGATGATTTGTTACTGCATTAAAGCCAAAGTAACGCTGATACAAATGAGATATGAATAGACACACTTTATTACAAGATCACGTGTTTTGAGGCTGGGGAAACCAAAAGCGATTGTGTAACTGCATCTGCAAAACAGAGGTAAAAAAATTTGCTCAGTTACATCGGGAATTAACCTGTTGATTCTGTCTGAGCTATGATCGGGTCTCTTAGAAACATATTAAAACTTAATTGTAGAATCATAGAATGGTTAGAGTTGGAAGGAACCTTAAAGATCATCCCGTTCCACCACCCCTGCCATGGGCAGGGACCCCTCCCACTAGAGCAGGTTGCTCAAAGCCCCATCCAGCCTGGTCTTGAACACTTCCAGGGATGGGGCATCCACAACTTCTCTGGGCAACCTGTTCCAGTGCCTCACCACCCTCACAGCAAAGAATTTCTTCCTAATATCTAGTCTAAATCTCCCCTCTTCCAATTTAAAACCATTCCCCCTCGTCCTGTAAGAAATCTGGCTCTTGAATAACTAAGGTCTGTATATTTTAGTCCTTCTTTGTAGTCAGTAAACATCATTATGAAGGGAAGGATTTATGTTTAGTCTGGATTCGTTTGTCTTCAACCTCACGTTTTCTGTTTTCAGATCTAATAGGAGATATTTTTTCCTTATCCCCCATGGGGTAGTTTACAGATGGTGACTGAGTCATCTCTTGTTCCGCTCCTTATCTCAGCTGCATAGATGGGAAAACTTGCAGTGGAAAACCGGTATGACTTTAATTTCAAAATGTTTTCATAGCATTTATTATTAACAACAAACAAATCCAAAAGAATGTTCACCGCATGACAGGCAGTCTGGCTATTAGAACTGCCAACTTTAAAACAGTCTGTGCCTTCTACAGGAGTAATACCATCTACCCGTGGTTTGATGTGGCTGAATTTGTTTATGCCCTTAACTCTCAGTGCAGTGCTGCCTCTGACAGCCCTCAAAGGATTTGGGTGACTTAGGGGGTCATGGTGTAAAGGAGCCCTTCTGGAAGAATAAGGCAGAATAGATACTGTTTTGTTTTGTTTTGTCTTGTTTTTAAATCTGTGCTGCTTGTTAAAGTCTTTAGCAAACTTTCCGTACTGTTAGTATTTTATTTGACGGGGAAGATGTGACTGAAATTGAAGCGTCAGTAAACGGCTTATTAAAACAAACTGATAAGTTGTTTTCAGATGGTCATTTCATTAAGGTAATTCAGTGTTTTCAGAAGACTTCTGAAATACTAATATTTGCTTAGAACTACCTCAGTACCAGAGGAAAGAAAAAGTGGCAAATACAGTTTAAAGAAAGAAAAATTAACCAACCAAACAACAACAAAAAAAAAAATGACAAAACCCTCACACCTGTGTGTAAGGATTCTGGAGAGATCCAATAGAACTGATGACTGTCCCTTGCCAATTGACATACATAAACCACGATGAAAATATAGCTGTACTGGACACAGAACCATTAAATCTGCAGATCTTTGGAAGAATCTCTGGGTATGTATGTCAGGCTGATCTGGCTAATTAAGTTTGCTGAAATTTTCAAGAGGCTTTCAACAGCATCTCTTGCCAAGCGTCCATAAAGAGATTTGGTGGAATAAGAAAGAAGGGGTAATAATGGATTACTAATTAAAATATTATAAGTGCAGTATGTAAAAAAACCTAGTTCTTTTTGGCTCAATATATTGATAAATCATGTGGAAATGGACTTGGGAAGCCAGGGACAGAATTTGCTGACAACACCAAGCTACTCAGGTTAGTAAAGACAGAAGCCACAAAGAGTTGCAGAAGGATAAAATGAGACTGAATGTGCAATAAAATGACAAATGGAATATAACATTGATAAACATAAAATCAGGTACAAATAGTAAAAAGAAGTGTAATTTTATACATACAATTATAGCTTTGATGTGTATTGCCATTTGGGAAGTGATCTCAGGCTCATAAAAGACTGTTCTCTGAAAACATGAGCTTTCAAACTCAGCAGCAGTCAGAAAACAAAGAGAGTAATGGGAGGTACTGGGAAAGCACCAGATGATCAGACAGAAAGTACTGCAATGTAATGTGAACTCCTGGTGAATGCTGGTTTTGAACACTGCAGGCAGTTGTGGCTCTTCTTCCCCTCCTAATCTCAGGAAGGCTACAGTGGGTCTAGAAATACTAGAGAGAAGGGGAAGAAGAGTCTGTTAATCTTTGACTGTATCCAGCTGCCGTCATCAGCGTTTCATCATTGAAAGCATCTTTTCCTCTTACACTTCAGAGATGGGTGAGGACATGCAGTCTGCTGGTGAGGTGGGGTGGCGAATAAAAGAGGAGGGGGATGAAGATGGGCAGGGACACACAGCGTCTGCCACCCAGGAGAAGTCAGCTTGAAAGGAAGATAAGAGTTTGCAAATACACTAAGGCTTTAGTGTTGAAGGTGCTTTTTGAATAGAATGTGCAGTCACCAAGGCAGTTCACTGGTCTTACTGAAAATCAATAGTTTTGGCAAAAGAGCCCCATACTTCAGTTTGGCCAGCTTTGATGTTCTCCCCAAGGTGCACACCCTAGTGGCCTGCAGCACCTGTCCTCTGTCTCAAATATGAAAAGCACCATACTCGCTGGATCAGGTAACAAAATTGCAAAAAATACCACATTTTTCTATAATACATCATCACCTGTGGTCTGACATAAACATGAGGTAACACAAGCATAGGCTAATTTTTGTTCAAAGCAAGGTTTTTTTTATTCAATTTTGGTTTGCATTTGAAAAGCCTTGGAGTTAAAATGAAGGTGCTCTTTCACATGTTTTAATAATTTTCAGCCAAGGCATAATACTGATAGTTGTGCTGGTTCATTCGCGTGGGCAGAAGATGCCTGTTAGCTCCCAAATGGGGCCTCCTTATATGTCCCAGCTGCAATATTTGTAGCAGTTGAGTGACTGGTCTGCAAGGAAATACCCACATTTATCTCTACAGGGATGCTGTAAATGAGAAATGAGAAAGGAAGGAAGATACCATCATATTAGGGGCATGTGCTTCGACAGATGTATAAATCTTACAGTGGAAATGTGTATTTAATCAATTAAGGAGGAGACCTGGGAGTCAGGGGGAGAAGTAGGGAATTATTCTAACTAGTGTACTCCACGCTAGCTCTGGCATGAGGCTTGCAGCATCCCACTTCACGCCCGGCCTAATTTCAGAGCTTTTAGGATCAAAAAGTAGAAAAAATGTTGTAAGTGTGGAAGATTATACGATACCTGAGGGTTATCATGATGTGCCTCCAGGGTGATGCCTTAATGGGGCTTTGTGATGGACCATGCTACCAGACAAAAACAGTAGAAAGGAAGTTTGAATCAACTGTAAGACGGATAACAAGCTGGAGAAATTAAGAATATTTGGGACAACTTTCAAGGTGGCACCTGTGAAACCGCTGGCTGCTGTTGTTTGTGGGGAGGCACGGCCCAGCAGAGAGCTCCTGATTTTCATTTTGCTCCGTCTTCTTCTTGTAAACATCTTTCTCACAGACAGTTGAGCCAGGAAGAAACACAGGTCACAGCCAATATTTATTAAACACCTTCTATTAATCAAGCTGCTTCTGTTAACAGCCAAGCTGTTGTTATTAATAGCAGATAACTACTTTACAACGCCTCCACCTCCCTGCTCCCAGCACTCGGGCAGGCAGCTGTCGTGCCGGAGCAGCATTTGGGAAACCCACCCCAGCTCTGCCAGGAGCGGAGGGTCACCTTGGGGCACTGGTGATGAGGAAGCCCCTCAGTGGGGTCCAGTGCTTTGTGCAGCACCTGCATCCCCTGTGATCCCTGTGCACACAGGGCAGCCACCACCTCCTGGATGGGGCCAAGTGGCACGGCCACTGCTGATGGCAGGGATGACCACCCCCGTGTGGAGCTACCTCCAGAGCTCACCCACCCGGCTCACAGATCCTCCAGCACACTCATCTTCTCTCTGGCCTGTGGCTTTCTGGTCACCATTTCTCTACCACCACACAGTTTTGAGGAATGCACAAGACTTCAGGCCTGCACACGTCTCCCTGGCAGAGCAGGAGAGAGGAGAATGGATCTCAAGCAGGGAAACCCTGACAGCGCTGGAGTGGCTTATATTAAAAAAAAAAAGTCTCTTTTCTTCACCAACCACTGCAAAGAAGCAGTCTCAGTGGCAATCTTGTAGATGCCATCTCTAAAGCAGAGCTGGCCACCAGGTTGTCCCAGGAAGGCTGCCAGGTGCTATGAAACCCCTGCAGCTCTGCAGAGCAGTCACGTACAGTCTGAGCATCACCTCTGTTTCTCCCGGTGCCCTTCCTGTTCTGCACCCAACCCAAGAGCCCTTCAGTCCTGATGGCTGCTCTCTGAGCGCCACCGTCCTTCTCCAACAGAGGAAGCAATCACCCTGCTGTTGTAAACCCCATAATGATCTGCAGACACAAGCAAAGCAACATTTGCAAGGGAAAAAATAGTATCTCTTGTCATCGCAGTCATGGCAGTTTAAAATGGGAGACAAGCTTTTGGGTATACAAGGCCATCTGTAGTATTTTTTTTGTAAACAACTCTCTTCCTCAGTCTAATAAGGGGTATCACCTCCCCCAGCAAATCTCGGCTGACTCAAGAAATAGAAGTCATATAATGAATATCAGGTTGTACACATCACATCTCCTAAATACAGACATATATAGATAAATAAATCAGGAGACGTATACATAGCAGATGCAGTATTTATAATCTAACGTTCATATGGATGTAAGTTATTTTTATTTAATTTTTATTGATGTAGTCTGGGTCCCAGGCATGCTGGGAGAGACGAGTGGTAACAAACACCTCTGTAATGAATCTGCCCAAGCCACCCAGTGTCAGCAGTCATTCCTTGCTGTGTTTGCACTGTACATACAGGCAACAAAGACAGCCCCTGCCCTGGAGGCTATTGCCAAGGAAATGGGCCAGCGTAGAAGAAAAGCAATACATGGTTCAGTAAGACAAATGAGCCAACCTGAAACCTTCCTGCCTTCAAACGGAGGTTCACTCTGGTGTGAGGGACCCCTTCGACCAGCACAGGTGCCCCAAGAAGTGCTATTGCCCTCTTCTAACTCACTGCATTAATTCCAGTGTGGGAATTTTAATGGATTTTGTGACGTCAGTTCTCACTGTTCTGCTTGGGGGAAATTTCATCTGGGATAAGAAAGGAATAATAGCTGCTTGACCCAAAATCTTTATCAGAGAAGAAACATTTGCAGCTTGATCTAAGAATCTCAAACCCTGTAATTATTTCAAAAGAAAGAAAAAGTGCTTGGCAGCACGCAATACATGAGATGAAAGCCTGTGCTTTGCCAAGAGAGCTTGACATAAGCACATTACAGATAATGGAAACAGTGGAAAAATTAAGAGACAGGAAATTCTGAGCGCCTTCTAAAAAGTTTTATTATAAATATACTTGTTAGCCTGTGGAAGGATTTATTTTTCACTGTAATGTGGTTAGAAGTGAATCCAGGTAAACAAAGCAGTCAAAAATTAAGTAGACCACAGTGGCATTTAATGAAAGTATGAGTCCTTGAGACATGCTGGAAACATACCCCTTTTCTTAGACAAAGCTTTATGCAAGCCTAGGCAAATTAAATGTGATTACCAGTGAATACATTTAAAGAGCCAGCACCAGGACAGATCTATCCTTGGCATAGTGGTTTACAATATGAAGTAGAGACGAGGTTCCAAACCAGGAATGGCAATTGGTGATATTTAAATAAACACCAGCAGGCTGAGTGGCCAGTAATCCCACTGCTCGCCCCTCACCAGCCCGTGCTGCCGCAGCGGGGGTGAGCAGCAAAACTGGGTACACCCTTTGAAGCGTAATAATTAAATGGGCTGAATCCTAAACGGCCGGGTGTTCAAAATGCAAATGCTGCCGCTTTTTTAAATTCAGCAGAGAATTTTTTAGCCTTTTACATAGATAATCAGGCACAGCGGGGGAGGGATGAAGGGCAGAATTGAAGCGACACTGGCAACCCAGAAACTGGCAAAATGGTATTGGGTCGCTTCATTCTTGTCACAGGACAAGACTATTTTACCCGCTGCACTTGGTTTAGTAGCCTGGACTTATTTTTTTAAGTGGGTGAAAGCAACCCTGGAACGTTGTCTTGATCCTTTACGTTTTTCCCACTCACTTCAACAAAGCAAGGGAATGAAACAGCTCGGGAAGCTGCCCACTGCTCCCGTACCTGCCGGGAATACAGGTGCCTCTCCACAGCCCAAAGAGGCTTTTCCTTTGCAGCAACCCCACTCGCCCACGGACCACCTCGAGGGGGCAGATGGGGAGAGGGAACAGCACCGACCCTGGACAACTTCTCCCAGTTTTCTGTGAGGGTCTTACCTGGGGACCCTAGCCTCTGGTGTCCCCTTCCTTCTTCAACAAGGCTGCTGAAGAAAGTCCCAGGGACTGTGGCTTATGAAAATATGAGCCATGTGAAACTGAAACTTTGTGACATTTGCCTTTATTAGATGCTGGTTGTGTTTGCTTTTGACCTCTGAAGTTGAACTATGCAGGCTGAAATAATCCATGCAATGGATTTGCTTTATCTTCTGCTGAAATCTGTGACTTTTAAGAAAGTATACTGTTTTCCACTTATTTAGAAGAGTTATAAGACACAGAGAAACTTTTAATGCCTTCCTACTAAATATGGCTTTAAATTCAGCCAAGGGTATGTCCTCTGCATGAGATAATTTCCACTTGTTATTCCTGTGGAAAATATGTGAATGTTTGGCAGTTCAGTGAGCCTGGAGATGTCCGAGGAACAGGGAGCTGGAGGAGGAGGAGCATCCAGCAGAGGACACTGAATAAGACAAGAGCCCCAGGGAGAAAATAAATTGACAATCATATTATTAAAGACTGTAGCCATAACACATGTGGGGAAAGGACAGATTTAGGGTAACAGAGACAGCATTAATTCTGACACTTCCTAGGCTTTTGCCTGCTTGAGTTAGTAGAGTTAATAAGGTTTTTAATGTGTGTATGTGCATGTAAAGTAATGGGTTTTGACAATGCCCCTTTAACCTGGCAATCTTGTTCACAACTCACGATACCTCAACACACCAAATCACTCAATGAAAATAACTGTTGTGCAAAGTGAACCCTAAGACACAGCTGAGGAGCACGTAAAATTACAATGCAAAGTGTGCTTTCAGTGTCACTGAGAAAGAAAATAATGCGTGCCACCAGAGGTGAGCTGCTCCTTTGGATCTTATTCTCTCTTTACAGTTTTTCTTTTTAGCTACGTCTGATGGTGTTTCCAGCGTATGTGCTTAAGTGGAGGGGAGAAAACTGGAAGTCTCAAGAACCTGCAATAAAAACATTCTTCCTGTTTTTTCAGTTACTTGTTTTTGTTGCTTCTGTAATCAGCTCTGTCTTTTCTTCCTTAGCTTTAAATGTACTTTTCTCATCTTGCCCGTACACAGACACACAGGTAGAACAGAGTCCCCTCTCACAGTGTCAGATTCAAAAAATACCTTTTAATCAAAGATGCTTCGTGTCTTTTGTAAACACAAAGAGTAACTTGAGTCACAACAAGAAGTATTAAACAAATCATTTTGTGCACTGAGCTACAATAGGTGCCTTCCTTTCTACACCTCTTCTAATTACTCACTATTATTCTTACTGCCTATATAGCTCTGATGGATTTTGATGTGTTTAAGATGTTCCTCCAGAGTATTTTCCTAGATTCTGGTGAGAAGAATTATTTTATGGCTGGGCCTTTCGTCTTCTTAGCATTTTATTACTTTATCAGTTAAGGTTTTATGAGTAGTCCTATCTTGCTAAAATTTGCAAATCAAATTCCTTTTAATTTAAAGGAGAATGATTCAATGGTAGTATCTACTGGGTTCAGTTAAAATAAATCAAAACACACTCAGTGTAGCTGAAATTGTCTTGAAAGCAGAAAGGCAGTTGCACTGTAAATCTGTGGGGGTGGAGGTGATGAATTACACTGTGAAAGAAAATGAAAACCAGATGGCACTTGCCAAACACCAACACAGTGCAATTATGCACTGCGGAGGCACAACCACGTAGCACGTATACAAACCTGTTACCTAGATCCTCACCAGACTGCTGAGGGGAGTGAAGGTTGAGTTTTGCTGAGGTGTCTGGTGACATGGGGGGTTTGCAAGAAGAAGGTGAAACAGCAGCTTGGGCTGAACGAGCCCAGGGTCGAGATGAGACAGCGACGGGAGGGCAGTTTGCCAGGAGCTCCCCGGCACTGATGGCTTTGCCCAGAACTGCTGCAGGGTTTGGAGTCCCCACCAGCGCCTGTGGGACCGGGAGCTGCTGGCTGTTCTGATAATGGAGTGGGGAGGGTGTTGTAGTCTGAGTTTAAACAACACGATCTTTCCCACACTCTTTACTACAGCTCCGACATCGCTTTCATGGCCACGAATAGTTTTAAAACCACAACTTCAGATGCATTATGAATCCAAACTCAGTGCAGGAGGAACCCAAACTTCATAAAGGAGGAGAAAAAACATGTAGGAAAGATTAAACCCCTGACTGCACTGCAGCCAGGAATAAAATTGTCACCGACAGCTTACAGCAGGAATGCAATTTTCTCCTAGGCAAATACACCACATTTTTTGTTGCTAATATGACCTCACTCACCAGGACCCCGGCAAACACAAACAGATACAACCTGGTGACAAGAGATTGACATCAGAGCAGGATTGGTTTTGCTGGGCAGTGGAGCTGAAATTGAACAGAAGCTTTTGTGGAGCAAGTTATTGCTTATTAAATGTTGTCGTTCAAATTTTCTTGCAACTTTAAAGCAGATTTTCCAATCAACAGATGAGTCATTCCCCTAATCCTCTTTACTTTGCCAACAGACAAGTAAAAAGACCCAGCTGATACACAGCCTGGCATACTGCCATTTTATGATTCAATTTACTACCATAATTGTTTGTTGTTCTGCTTTGTTTCTGTGAAATTGATGGATTATAATAATTATTTCCTATATTGTATTTCTTTTTTAGTCCTTAGATCTAGAAAGGTATTTGGACCAGTTTTCCTGCAAGTGAACCACAGCAGGGGCATGCCACTTTTATTTAGAGATACCTACCTTAATCTTTATTATGAACATCTGCTATTAGCAACATTAAAGATGAAAATCAATTCCCAAGAAAATCTTTCTGGGCATTTTCCCGTCAGCTAAAAGGTCATGGCACTGCAGAGTTAAAACCTCATCATCTCTACATGACTGTTCTTTTTGGTTTTGTTCCAGTTAAAATATCTTGTGAGATGGTCATATGAGTGCTTTATGATTGAATGAAGCAATTTATAGAAGATACATCTCCTTTGGCTGGAATTTTCCAGCCTGCAGCTGAGATGCAGTAATCAACAGCATGTCTGGTGCAAAGGAAGGTACAAATCTAAACACAGGAGAGGCTATGGGATTGTGCAGGTACACATTTGTAGTGGTTCTGCCACTACAAGGTGCTCAAAGTGTCCAAGTTTGGTCCTTTTACACGGCAAAATTGAGCCCTCCAGCTCAGCTGGATGTGGTGTGTCACCTCAGAGAAAGCTTCTCCCATGATGAGAGCTTCCAGACAAAATCTCCCATCCAGTATGTTGTGCAGACAAGGGCCTAATAAATCTGTCAGCTATTTTTCTTGCAAAGCCCCCTTGCCAGAGTGGGCCAGGAGCAGGCAGGGCAGCCTGAGAGCCAGTGCCGACCTGGGATATGCAGCTCCTGGCAGCTCCTCTATTTTATACCCGCCTGGTGCTCTCCATGGGAAAACAATGTTCGCTCTTTCCTTTGGGCACCTGGGGGAGGGCCTGAATTCCAGTATTTTAGGGTGAGAGGCCGGATGGCAAAGGCTATGTCCACACTGTAAAAAATAACAAAACCAATAAGGGCTTTAGTCCCTCTCCCTGACTGACATGGATTGTCTCACACCCACACTGCCCAGGGCATGTTCCTTCTGTAGCACTCCCACCCCATCCTCTCCCTGGATGTATTTTGGGACCCTGCTGAGCCCTCTCTGGTGACAGAATCATGGTTTGGGGGTCTGTGGGTGTGTATTTTCCTTTCACTTCATTTAAAATGTCTGAAATAATCCAAGGTCTGCTCTGCAGCTCTGAATGCCATGAGCCTTCAAGTGGGTGTTTTATTCACATCAGTGGGTGGCACGAGTACATACATCAACGTTTTAGGGTCAAGTCCTCCCGTGGTGTCTTCTGGGAGGAGTTGCTGGGAAAAATTTCCCCCACAGAAACATGCCTGGGCTTTGTCTTGGAAAAAAACTCATTGGAGTGGTCAGGCCAGCCTGTGAGCAAAAAAAAATATTCAGTCCTGTGCTCAGGTGCACTCCCTGCCCCACATTTATTTAGAAGAACTGGCGTAGCAGGAGTCAGCACCTTATTTTAGCCAGAACAGTGTCACCAAATGAGCAGAAAGGGAGTGACACAAATCATATCCAAAACTGCACATGCTCACTCCCTGCCAAGAAGCAGACGCTCCTATCAGATGCTGTTGGTTTAATCCAGGAAAAAAAAAAAAAATTATATCTGGCAGGGAAGGAATCTTAGGTCTTTCATGTCAAAGTACCTCCAGGGGCATCTACCAGGGAACTCAGTGCTTGCCTCACCTCCTGCTCAAGGTCCTATCCAAAACTATGGTTTTGTCTTATGTAAAACACTCTGGGGTTTTTTTTGGCAGAAGAGTTGAAAATGAATACTGCAGCATAGTCATGGAAAATTCTCTCCTTTTAACAGGATTTTCTGACTGGCTAATAAATAAATTGTCTTTCAAATGAAAACTGTCACTGACTCCTTTCTCCCACTGGGTTCCAGCCCAGCTGAGAGAGAAGGAAGCTCCAGAGAAGTTCTGCTCTCTTCGACAATGATCTGTTGACTGACTTGTAATGGCAATACCATTATTTATTGATTGATTGATTTGCCATTGTTAATCTATGTTGCATTGCTGCCTGATGTCTCTCCCCATTGGTTAAAAAAATGTTACAGTTTGAGTTGATGTTTTTTTCCCTCCCGGTGTTTTTGCCACCCACCTCGTCTGTTGTGGTTGTCTCCTGTCTTCTAGCTATGGGGACAATTCTCTGCAACCATCATACTTTATCTGTCTCAGTGTTAGCTTTTGCAGTCCTTTTACTTAAGGGGTAGATGAACGGACAGAAAAATGGGGCCAACAGTGAATGAAAGCAGGACAGCTGCAGGCTCCAGCAAGGTAAGCTGACTTAACTAGTACCACTTGAGAAAATCGAAGTCTCTTCTGAGTTACCTTACTTGTCACAATCTCTAGAGGTTATTTTTGTGCCGTGTGCTCTTCAGGCCAATAAATATACATTTTTGTTTATTTGTGAGTCAATAAGCTCAGCAGCAGCGCTTCTGAACGTAGATGATAATTCACTTCTGGCACTGTCTTGTGCTGTGTTAATATGAAAATGCAGTGCTGATTTTGTTTGTTTGTTTTGTGTAAGGAGATTGATGCTAAATTTCCCCCTGCAAATCCAACAGGATCATTGCGGTTTAAGATAATTGCATAGCTTAGCATAGTTGTAAAACTGCAGTTGATTCTGGCACTGAGAGCCTGCCTTTGATGAGCCTCAGGTTCATCTCCTGAATTGAGTGCCAGTTTGTTCAACAATCCATCATTTATTTATTTATTTGAGTTTAAAATAGTCAAGTTCCCAAGGCTCTATGGACCTGCCATAATAAATTATGCAAAAAAATATCATGAAGTTAAACCTCAACAGTTCTGTCAGCCAGCTGTCTCCCTCTACTGTCAGCTGGGAGGGATGTCTCTGCCTCCTCTGAAAACTTTCACACCCTCTTTGCAGTGTGCCTAAAAAGTCAGCAAATTCGGTGTCTTCAAAAGGAAGAGAAGCAATTTCCAGAGCCATCAAATATAACACTTTGCAAGTGCTGTGCTTTTCCCAGTTCTGGGTCCTACAACTTCTGAAGAGAAGCAATTTCTTGGTCCTTCAGGCCCAGTCCACAGAGGACTTTATGGTTCACGCAGAACTGAGTGTGTGAGAGGGTATGACACTCTTCATCCGAACTAATGCACATGGTGAATAAGTAGAACTGCAAAGGAATACCACAGATATATTCCCTCTGCTTTCCCAGGCAGATGCCATAAACTCCAAGCAGGCTCTGCAGCACTGAACGCAGCTCCTGAGACACCAATATCTTACACTCCCAAATATTCTACACAAATTTCAGCTGTTACGCTGCATGAGGCATGTTACCAGCATCTAACACTGGGGTAACCATCATATGGATAACATTGTCAGTGTATGTGCCTAATGGGACACGTGATGAAAACCGGCTGAAGAGAATACTAGCAGAGGAAGAAGTTATAAATAAAGCAGGTTTATAAAACCAGTAAAATTCTTTAACTACAACTTCCTCTGCGGCAGTTCTAAACTCCTGCTTTCCCCCTTAAAGCCCTATGTCCCTGGGATCTCCTAAATAATCTCCTAACCTCCCAGTATCTTACTTCTTTCTACTCTCACCAGTGCTGTGGCGCAATGATCAATTGGCACAAAATGAGCTATGCTGATCCTATTAAATTCCTTTACCTTCCAAAACGCATGGCTACATCCAGTCTGCTTGATGGCACTGCTCACTGTCCTCTAGTAACTCCTGGGTTCATGAATTGTCTGGAAAATTGCTTGTGGGCCCAGACCAGAACCATGCCAAGGCCTCCTTGCAAAAATTCAGCAGAATTTAGACAATTCCAGTTGCACGAAGCACATTCTGCAATTAACAGAGAGTAACAGGCCATGTCCAGCCAAGAATGCTGCCTATCCAGCAAAGCTCCTGCCTTGGGAGTTCTCAAGCTCTTTGGCTGAACTTGGGCTTGTTGCCCACCTGCATCTTTGGTCACCTCAATGGCTGTGCCTTGGGACGAACTCTAAGAAGAGCCCAGGCAGACAACGGGCCCAGTACTAAATGGGAATAAAGCACCCTTCTGAAACCTGGTTATGTAACACTAAGAAGGAAAGGGCACTGGAAACTTGACTGAATCACAGAATCATAGAATGGTTAGAGTTGGAAGGGACCTTAAAAATCATCAAGTTCCAACCCCCCTGCCATGGGCAGGGACACCTCCCACTAGAGCAAGTTGCTCAAAGCCTCATCCAGCCTGGCCTTCAACACTTCCAGGGATGGAGCACCCACAACTTCTCTGGGCAACCTGTTCCAGTGTCTCACCGCCCTCACAGTAAAGGATTTCCTCCTAATATCTGATCTAAATCTCCCCTCTTCAAATTTAAAACCATTACCCCTCATCCTATCACTAGACTTCCTGACCAAGAGTCCCTCTCCAGCTCTCCTGTAGGCTTCCTTCAGATACTGAAAGGATGGAGGCTAGATTTTAGGCAGATGCCTAAAACCCATTTTTTCAGATCTGTTCTCTAGATCTTAAAATACCCAGTAGAGCCACTTTCAGATAAAATCATTCTCTGCAGCCTTTAGCAAAGGCTACATCCTAAATGGGGAGAACTGTGAGGTTCTATTTTTCAGCATTTGGTAAAGAAAGAGCCTCATGGGAATGCTAAACGCCCTGGGATCACTATTGGTCATTGTGTCGTGCTGGAAGGTTACTTAACCTCTTCAGTATTTTCTGAACGAAAGACTCCTTAGAATGAGGAAAAGTAAAAGGCTGTAGATTGTTTCAATATATTCAGGGATTTCAAAATCAGAAGCAGTAGAAGCATCATCTGTTAGACATCTTACTAACTGTGGCTGTATCTTGCCATTTCTAATGTGTTGAAGCTTCTGAAACAACTTCGCTTTCAAAGCTAGCAAGAAGGCTAAAAGATTATTCAAGGATCAGGGAGCACAATCCAGAGAACTGAAGCGGAAGAGTCTGTAACTGGTTTTGATGAAATTACCAGCATACATAATTAAACTGCATGTATGCATGCTGTATGTTTCAGCAAAGTTGCGTTAAAGCTGCTTTTCTTCTTGAACAAGGAGAGCTCCATCTTTCCCACAGGTGAAGGTAATTTAGTTATGTCCATAGGTAAAGTAGACATAGCAGCTGCAGGTTTAATTAAACATTGCCTAACCATGTAAAAAGACAGTGATACATCTTCATAGCATCTGGCAGCTTAACCATTCGCTAGTCATCCTATAATTAGCATGCTGGTGAATTTAATAGAAGACTGTTCTAATGTAGTGCCAGATGGTCCTTCTGACTGACAAGGGGAATGACAATTTCTGTCATGTTTACTTCAAGGGTAGCAGAACAGCCAAAAAGATCCTTCTCAGAGTGCAACATTGGTGAAGTAAGAAATCACATTTGCCCTCCTTTGAAAGCCATGGCTTTGAATGTTGCGATACGGAGTAACCACAATTCATGAACTTCCCATGAGAAGTTTTACTTGGCTTTCCTTGTTTATTTCTCCTATTTTGGAAAGTCATTAGCTTGTTTGTTGTTTGCAGGAGAGCTTTGTCTCAGTCCATGCTAGTACTCCAAGGTCCTGTGGGACAGGAGAAAGTGGGGGACTTGAGGGTAGTGCTTAGAGGTCTGCTCCACAGCAAGGCCTATGAATTGACCCCTGACCATCTCAGTGGAGCTTTAAATTAGCCAAGGCACTACACAAGTGACTCTTTGCTACAGCTCCATTCATTAGAGAAATTAACTTTTACAAAGCAACTAGTGAAATGGCAAGGATGCTAAAATGAGGGTTATCCATGGAGAATAAAATTACAAGACAGAGACGTTTTTGTTGTTGATAAATGAAGACAACTATTATGTAGCTGGTGGAGAATTTCAATAACCTTTAGTATCGTTCTGAAGTTTATAATAGACTTTAGTGGAATTAATAGTTAGACTACAGCAATCTTGTTATCAAAGGGTGTCTTGTAACTAAGAACCTCTGGGAGAAGGTATCGTGCATGACAGATACATCTTAGTGATTCTTTCAATCTGAAGCTGGTTGCAGCCTGGTAGGCCAAAGACTCCTTCATGACAGGTATCGATCATGTTCCAGCTGAGCTCCAACTAGCATTTTGAACATTAAAACTTGCTGACTGGTTTTTATTCGGCCTGTGTCTGTACAATTCCTTTCTCTTAAATAATAGAACTTTGATTGATCCATCCATCCACCCTGTCAAAATGTCAGTGTAGGGACTCCTTACAGACTTTTACCTTATCAATGTGAGCAACACGCACCACACTAATATCCTTAATCCCCCTCTACAGAGAACAACTTCTTTTAACGTGAGGCTTTTTCAAAATTTATCCAGATTGTTGGAGAACTCAAACTACTTTTATGGGCTCCTGCAGCGATCCTGAGCAGAAGAACATCACAGACTAAGGATTAGCAATCTCTTTCAACAGTGAACCTAAACAGACCAAGGGCTGTGTTGTGCAGTGCTGTGTATACAGCATAACCTTCAGGCCTGTGCCGAGTTGTACTTCTCTCTCAGTGCCGGACAGATTCAGGCTGGTGATGATAACGGAGGAGCCTGGAGGCAGCTCCTACTCAGTACCAACGATTACACACCTGCGTGGCCTTGCTTTTATCTGAGAGTGCAGCAACAAGTTCTCCTGTCAACATCTTCTCTGTTTGACAGTGGAAATGATGAATAGAGTTGTTTTCTTGGAAGAAATCCTATAAAAGCTCGAATGATCAGAATGGGCTAATCCTTCCTACCGATGGGGTCTGCATGGCGTGCTGCGCGTGGATGGGAGGCCGGTCCGGTGCTGCACAGCTCAGGATTCCCAGCATTTAAAGGGACGTAAGATTAGCTACATTATTTTCTTTCTTTATATTGCTAGCTCCCATAAGTAGTATTTTAAGCGATACTTTATAGAGTCCCGGTGCCCTTCTCACCGGGATCATAGCCTCCTGCTGTAAAGCATTAGCTGCGTTCGCTCCCTGACAGAACGGACTTTTTGGAGAAGGGATACGGAGGGAGAAGNTGGGGGCTCCGCGGACCAGAAGGGGCTGGGGAGGGGGGGGCGTTTCGGTCGCCGGTGGCTGCAGAGGCGGGGGGCGATTCCCCGTCCCCCAGCATCCTCCAGCCGGGCCGGGGAGACATCTCCCGCAGGGCGGGGAGGTGTCGGGGCAGAGACCGGTGCCCACCGTTTCCCTGCCACTCGTGGTACCCCGGGGCTGGCAAAAAATAAACAACGGGTTATGCCTCTGCCAGGCAGCGAGGCAGGGGTGACCCCAGCCCCTAGAAACCTGCCCCATTACCCCAGGAATGAACTAAAAAACGTGAACGCATTGGGGGATGGCAGGGTGGGACGCCCCTAGAATCACAGAACAGCTTGGGTTGGAAGAGACCTTTAAGGCTGCAACAAGGTCTCCCCGGAGCCTTCTCTTCTCCAGGCTGAGAAACCCCAGCTCTCTCAGCCTGGACTCGTAGGAGAGGTGTTCCAGCCCTCCTGATCATCTTCGTGGGCCTCCTCTGGACCTGCTCCAACAGGCCACTTCCTTCTTGTGCTGAGGACCCCAGAACTGGAAGGAAGTAGTACTGCTCACCAGGGAACTTTGGCTCTCCTAATTTTCTCCGTGCACAGCCTCACTACATCTTTATAGGCTTCATGATAGACCTGACCCCTCTTCCAAAGGTCATAGACTCTCCTTTTGTTTTTGAGATCCAGCTAAAGGTCCCTATTTAGCCAGGTCAATCTCCTTCCACCACCTGCTAGTTCTTCAGCCCACAGGGACAGCCTTCTCCTGTGCCTTTAAGACTTCTCTCTTAAATTATGTCCAGCCTTCATGGACTCCTACATCCTTCAGGGCAGCCTCCCAAGGGATATTGTCAAGCAGTCTTCTGAACAGGTCAAAGTTTGCCCTCCAGCAGTCTAAGGTGGCAGTTATACTAACTCCTCTCCTTGTTCCTCCAAGGATCAAAACTCACTCATCTCATAGAATTATAGAATTGTCCAGGCCGGAAGGGACATCCAAGGGTCATCTAGTCCAACCTTCCTGCAGTCGGCAGGGACATCCCCAACTAGACCAGGTTGCCCAGAACCTCATCAAGCCTCATCTTGAATACCTCCAGGGAAGAGTCCTCAACCACCTCTTTGGGCAAC
>VXBW01002582.1:1305-18610 GCA_013400375.1 Thinocorus orbignyianus
CCCCCTTTCCCACCTTTTCCTCTTTTTCCCCCTTTCCCACCTTTTTCCTCTTTCTCCCCTTCTCCTTTCCCCCCTTTTTTCCTCTTTCTCCCCTTCTCCTTTCCCCCCCTTTTTCCTCTTTCTCCCCTTCTCCTTTCCCCCCTTTTTCCTCTTTCTCCCCTTCTTCTCTTCACCTTTCTTTTCCTTTTCTCCTCACCACACACACCCCCATCCCATCCCCTCTGTTATTCCTGGCGACACAGACAAAGCACCTAAAGATGGGGCTCAGGGCAAGCCGAGGAGGGAATTAGCTCAACAGGATGGTTTGTTCAGAGAGGAGACGACCAAGTGAGGAAGTTGGCTTTATCTTCTTTCCCCCTGCATGGGTCAAAGCCTCGTAATCTGGAGAAGGGAGCCCGGCGCTCCCCTCCGCGGCCGGGGTGCTGATAACCCGGGCTGCCCCCCTCTTTGTCTGGGGAAGGGCTCAGGCCCTGTGAGGAGGGCGGTGGGGAGCTGTGGGCTTGGCAGCGAGCAGGCTCTGGAAGGAAAGGGAGGCTCTGCTCCTGAAATCAGCTCCCAGCCTGCCCAAGCAAAACAAAGTGAAAAAATATACATGTTAAAAAGTGGGGTGTTTTTTGTTGCTGCTGTTGTTGTTGTTTTTTTCTATTTTTTTTTTCGGGGTGCTGCTGTGTGGGTCTCACTGTGTCCCCCCTCTACCTGTCTGTCCCCTCTGGGGGGGACTCTGCCACAGGGCTGCTGCCCCATCTCCACCCCCTGCTTGGCTATAGGGCTTCCCCTCCCAGTGAGGAAGGAGAAGGAGGAAGGCTCAGGGTTAGGGTAGTTCTCAGGAGATGTATTTGATGATGCCTTTCACCAACTGCCCCTTCTCTAGGGTAGAGCCCTGTGAAAAAGCCAACTTTTCTTTTGGAAAAAAAACAAACAAAATTCCTCCCCAGATTGCATAGAAAGCGACTGCTACAAGCTTTTACTGGTACTTACGGGCAGGTAGGATGGTTCCTTTGTGCTTGAGAGAGTGAAATCATGCACTTGTTTTGTTTTTTTTTTCTCCATTTGAAAACAAACAAAAAAAAAAGGTCATTTAACACCCCAGATAAATCCTGGATGTTTTCCTGGAGATGTAAGTAGGAAGCTCCTAAACCTGTGCAAAATGCTTGTGTTTCCCCCATCCACCAGCTGGTAAGGGACACGCAGAGAGCAGGGGTAGGCTGGAGAAGAAAGAGTGTTTCACCGTAACTAGGGAGAAAAGAAAATACTTCCCTGCCCTTTAAAATAGGAGCTGCTGGCACAACCGGGACAAGCAAACTGAATCCAAATTGAGTCCTCGCCAAATTATGTCTTAAATTATAACTCCACTGTGGATGCTATAAAATCAAGTTTAACTTCTGCTTGATGGGTTCGGAGAAAGAATATAATATTAATAGAACTGGGAGTTAATAAAACAGGACACACTGCTCGTTTTAAAGACATTTCCCTATGAGAAAACAGACTTGTATTTAACTGCTTTCCTTTGAAGAAAAATGGGACTGTTTTATAGGGAAAAAAAATAATATTATCATGTAAATAAAACAAAAGCAAAGCAGAAACATGTAAGTACAGTAGTTTGGGAAAACTGCCATATTAGGAGGAGCAGGAATATTTGATTGTAAATCAACAACATCTGGTTGATAAGAAATGACATCTGCGTATCCGTCTCTGTCAAAACACACGCACTGACAAACGCATGAATCCCCACAGACACACACGCACACAGACACCACAACATATTTTACACCCCCCCACACACACATTTTACATACACTTACATCCCGTAGCCACCCCCCCTGACACACACAATGCCTCTTCTTGTGGTGCGGAATCGTTGGGGGAACAAATAAAGAGAGGCTGTAGCCCCAAGATAAAGACCCGACTGAGAAAGATAGAGCCGTAAAAATAAACCAGGGGAATGATCTACCCTAAATGGCATCTCCCTCCAGGGAAGGGAATAAAATCTGTAGCTTGCCCCAGTGCAAATGGAGAATAATACCAGGCCTGAGGCGACTGCAGCTGATGCTGCTGCGGATGCTGGCTGTGCAAAAGGGGTAGCATCCTTCAGCTCAGTTGAGTGACAAGCGGGGTCCTTTCCACGGGCAGAAAAGCCAGATTCAGCTTTCACAGCTGAGATGTTGCCTGGCAAAACAGATTTTCTTGTTGCAACGCAGAGTGCCTTTCCCGTTGCCGTAAATGATGGCAGTCCCACGGGTCTGGGTCTGTCTGCATCCAGGTCTCTGGGGAGGCTCTGCCCATCCAGCCCCATCTCTCATTGTCAGTGTGCAACCCATTTTTTAAATCCCCTCCCTCCCCCCCTTTACAGCCACTTCTCTCTCACTTTCACCCATCACCTGTAGCACATCCTTCACGCAAACCTTCCTGCCCACGCAGTCACACACAGTTTGTACATGCCAACGTATTTTTACACATAGTTTTTATACACCCGTGTATTCTACATGCACCCCTATATACACAAACAGATTATGTGTGTGTTTTAGGTTTCCAGAGCTGTGCTATAGGTGAATTATATTCCAGTATTAATTGTATGGCTTGCCTGCAGATGCGTTTGAGTCTGAGCTTACACAACTGAGAGAAATACCTGCCGGATTTCAGATCCAATTTTATTTCCATAAGCACAGCTGCAATCCCAATGCAGGACTTGTGCTTATTTCCCCTGATATTTTAGACAGCTTGCAAAGATATTTAAACCCACTGGGCTCTCTCCCTCCCCAGCTCTGCTCCCTAAAAGGAGGCTTAAGCTCTGAAGAAAGTTTTGGTAAAGTTTTCACTGGGGTTGTCAGCAGCTCGGCGGACCACCTCCCCCCTCCCTCTGCAACCCTGACAAAATACCCCAGAAATATCGAGGTGTTAAAATAGGTCACATGCACATTTCATTTCCTTGCTATTTACACAATGGGTGCTTGCAATCAGGTTGATTCCCAAATATTAACTTCCCCTGCAGTTAAGTACCATTTTGCTGTAGCTTAAATTATTGTGTTACTAGCCTGTATTTATTAGGTACGAGCTCGCTGCTTAGGACCAGGAAATGAACCCTAATAGACAGAAATAATTAAGGTTCTGCCCTCGTGAGGGTTCTTTCAAAAGCAAGAATTCACAACAATTATTCTCATTAATTTTTACAACCTACTTTCCCCCTTAGCTGGACTTGGGCTTTATATTGGTTTCCCCCCCTCAGGATATCTGGTTTTATGCTGATTTTTTTTCTCCCCCCACCCCGAAGTTATTTGACATTCTTGGTCACCCAAATTCTTTTTAAGCAAACACTAGCCCCAGCTGGGATGCTATATAGGCACCCAGAAATGCTCTGTACACCACAGCAATGCAGAGAACCAGGGAAGGACCTGGCTGAAGACTGATTTGATATGCTCCCAGCCAGCCGGTGGGCATGGGGGAATGTCCTGTGTGGGCTCTCTGAATATATGACTTCATCCCATCCCCCAGAAAGACCCCTGTATTAAAAGAATGCTGTTGAGTTGGTCAAGTCAACAGGTGCTCTGTCCTGCTGAATTTTGGAGAGCTGCCCGTGTGTCTATCCTGTGAGCACATGGCCTTTTGCTGCTCTGTGGAGGCATCTAGCAGGGTTGTGTAGACGTAGCTGTTGCTGGAGGTGAGCAGGTCCTTGAGACTGGTATGTTTTGCTTTGAGTGCTTGGTTTTCCTTGGCTTTGGTTGCAGGTCATCAGCTCCATCACTTCAGTAGAAACTATCAGTGTGGTGGCCTCGTTGGCATCCCATGGAGTGCCTCTCTGCAGAGACTGGACCTGGTCTAGTCCCCCAAATCAGCCCTGTGCTGCTGTTCCCCCCAGACCCTTCCTGCCCAGATGGGGGCTGTTTGCCCCATGTCTTCTCATCTTCATGGCAAGAAGCGGCAATCTCTCTCCTTAGAGGTAGGCTCCTCTCTGAAGAAGGATTCCCCAAGTGTTCCCTAGGCTTAAGTGAGGTGACACCTTGTATCTCCATCACTAGGATTGGTGACTTCTCTCCAGCCCTCGGTCGCTTGGGGACCCCAGTGAACTCTTCTTTCACTGACTCTCGTGCACGTTCCTCACATTTCTACTCTCAAACGCTTAGTCCTGTTCTAGGTTTTGGTGGGTGAATGCTTCCTTCAGGATGTCTCGTGTCCTTCTGCTTCACTGTCTCAATCAGTCCTGTCTCCCTCTGTCCCTTTGTCTTCAGCCTTGTCCATGTCTCTCTGACAGCCATGGGACAGGGTGCTCAGCCAGCCCTGAGCCCCTGGCCCCTTTTAGTCCTTGATCCAGGCTCCCTGGATCAAGTCTATCTCTCTCCCGACTGCTGGCCTTAGTCTTTCCCACCAACTCAACACTGTGCAAGGTCTGTCTCTTCTCATCCTCTGTTCTTGTCTCCCACTTCAGCCAACAGCCTCTTCAATGAGCCCTTCTGTCTCACACAAGTACCTCCCACCAGCCACTGGCTCTCAGTACCTCCCATTTCCTTCACTGGCTTCTGGGTTTGGCATTTTCTCCTCCTTGCCAGCATCCCCCCCTTCCCCTGGCCTTTGCCTCAGGCTCTGAGTCCCAGCTCCCCATCCAGGTACTCTGCTTGGCCCAGCCAGATGAATGTAGTCTCAGCAAGCACCTCATCTTCATCATCTCTTTCTTTTCTTCCCCCCGCTCTGGTTTGGCTTCCTCCTCTACTCTGACTTGGTTTTCACCTGGGGTATGTGAGAGTGCAAAAGAAGAAGGCTCTGTGCTTTCAAGCCTGAAGCCCAGCCTCCCAGTTTCCCCCAGCACAGCCAGCTGCAGCGGTGGCAGGGATTGTCCTTGCCCATCTGTGCTACCTCTGGTCACTTGCAGGACAGGGACAAGATGTATCTCAGCAGCACAGGAAGGTCCATGAGTGCTCAGCTTAAGGGTAACCACCTCAACCTCTTTATGACTAAATGGGGTGACCTTAATGGTAATATTTCCCCCCCTCACCCCTTCCACTCAGGCTTTTAAGTTGTCCAAGTGGGGTATATGTTCACAAGAAGAGAGCTCAGAAACAAAGGATTCGCTCCTTGTAGAACATGAAGTCCCTTTTCCAAAATGGCCAGCCTTTAGGATAGTTTCAGAAGAGCCCAGGAGGGTGTCAGGATGATGTGTTGTCCCTTACCTCAAAAAACTGTGGGACCAGTTGACAGTAAAATAAGTAAATTAAAAGGAACCAAGGGCAGACACTTGGTGTGGAACATTTCAGCCTTAACAAAATTTTATGAAGTTAGAAATAATTGAGAAAAGCCTTATTATAGCAAGTGCTTGACAAAAAGTAATATGAAGTGGTAGTTTTGTCCCTGGCCACATAAATATTCATGAGCCTGTAAGACACATACCCATATAAATACATGGCTGTGCAAAAAAAATAAACCCAAACCTAAAGCCTCTCCCCTTGATATAACTAGATGCAAAGCTAAATTTTATCATGCTGGAGCTAAAGATGCCATTGGAAATGTCTGAGCAGAAGCGCGTTGTGGTCAGTTAGCCCAGAGAAAGGAGCGCAGAGGAGTGGCGCCGAGATTTCAGTGGGAACTGTCGCTTCCCGTTAAAGTGAAGATGAACCCATAGGTCAGACAAGCCCTGGAAATTGTAAATGTGGAAGGCTTCACCCTGGAAAGCTCTCATCTCGGAAGGGTCTGCAGCAGCTTTAGAAATCAGTGTTCAGAAGTGAACTTTGCCATCGGTGTCTTTCAGTACCAAATACGTAAACAAAGCCCTACAGTTTTATTGAATCTGTGCTGTATAATTTAGCCCCAGGCATCTCGTCTTAATGACCTTACAGGACGTTGTATTTTTTTTATTTTTCATGATGTAATTGTCATTTGACTTTCTGACAGCTTTTTCTCGTTCCCCTCTACAATGAGTTACAGTCAATTAAACAGGGTTTTGCTATGGCAAAGTTGCTCCAGAAGACAGTCATTTCCACCCAGTCATTTGCTTTTCCACCTCTGAAATAGTCTGTAAGTCAGACAAAAAGCGGCCAAACGAAATATCTTCCACAGGTTATTTTCGAAAGCAGGGATTCACCAACGTTTTTTTCTCTGTTTTCTATTTCGCTTAAATGTGTGTTTTCTTTATAGTTGGCTTGGACTCTCCCGGCTTAGTACTAGGGCTAGTGCCATGAGTTATCATCTAGAGAAACTCTGCTCTTGAAAGCTCCTGCTGAAATCCATCCGAAACACACCAAAGAGCTGAGATTTAATTAAAGACATGTAGTCCCTGGTTTCTAGGTGCCTTCAATCTATCAGATCTTCAGTTTTAAGGAGGCTGAAGTTAGCAGTGCTTCACATGGGGCTTTCTGCTATCAAGACATATGTTAATACTGTTGCCATAAAATTCTTCCCAATGAGGGCTGAGGGACTTCTCTACTCATAAAGCAACGTATTCGCAAGATCGAGGTCCCATCTGATATTTTGCCCAACATTTTGTGGGCGATTAAAATCTTGATTCATCAAACAGGGCATTCAGCTGAGGTCCTTAAATTAGCCATGTTGTCAGCTCCTTCCCTGGTGAATGGAGAGTGTTGGGGACCTGTGAAGGCAACGCTGCCCACCTCAGAGCCCCAGTGCCCTCTGGCAGTCCCCATCTCCCTCCACTGATTCCAGTAGGGACGCCGGGAGATGAGGTTCCCAGTGCAGGCGCCTTGGTTAAAATGCCTTGGGTTAGGTTGGGATGAATCCGGCGCTTTGTACATGTGTGTCGCGGTGCCAAAGCTGTAAATCCTCGCTCAGTGAAGGACTTCCCTTATGCAAGCAAATATTGCCATTGGGTTCGGCAAGGGAGGACAACTCGTACATTTAGTGTGCTTCAGAGTGCAAATTGCATAGAAACATTCAAAAAGTTGAATAATAATGCCTATTATTCATTACAGAAACGCCACCTCCTCTCGCCGGTGGAAACTGATAGGCAGTTTCTTTGCAAAATACACAGCTGGTTGTCTAATTATGAGGAGCTTTTAATTATAAAATGCACCCCTGTTTTGCTGCTGGAGAACAGCTCAAATGGCAAATTGGACCAAATAGATTGTTTGTTCATTCACCCTCCTCTTTGAAATCTGAAATGTGTGACAAAAAAAAAAAAAAAAAGGAAAAAGGAAAAAAAGAAAGCAATGCCCTGTTTATGTACTAAATTAGGTCCTGATTTAATGAGAATGCTCATGTGGACAAGTGTAGGGGTGATGGGGTCTTTGTGTGAGATTTGGGGTTGAATTGGGCAACAGTGGCAAACAATTAAATGGCCTTTAGAAAAGAAAAATGCTATAAAATAAGAAAAATAGCAAAATAATCTGGTGGTACAGACACCTGGCGGGATTTGTTATTGACAGTAGCACAGCCAAATTTTTCTCTCTGAATTTTGGCAAAGAGGTGAGTCCAGTTGTGTGTGCTTGACTTTGTGAACACTTACCTCTCTCTTCCACTGCTGCTCATCTCCAGCTCTTTCCTTCCCCTTGGCTGACTTTCAAGCGAAGGAAGGAAGGACAGCATTTCCACAAAACACGGCGAGCACATGAAGTTACCCCGATTGCAAACACAAGGTTGTGTCTCTCCTGGGCAGGTCCAAGTTGTTTTCCTGACTCCTGGTTGAGGGCTGGGACAGTCAGGTAGTGATGGAGAAAGAGGAGAAGGTGAATTGTTGCCTCTTCTGTTTGAATATTAAAAATAAGCTGAAGGATGGTATGGGACTTCGAACAGACTCATCCACTCCTCCTCCTCCAAGGGGTTCCCTGATTGTAAACTCCAGTTGTGTACTGTGACAGATTGATTTTGTATGTGAGTGGGTTTGTGGTTGTGTTTTTGCTGAATGAGCCAGAGCTCATGCTGCCTTGACTTTGTCGTGCCAGTTCTGGGGTGGTGCTGGCCCTCAATTAGCGCAGATCTCACCTGATCCAGACCCTGTCCTGCTCTGCAAAGACACCAGAGAATTTGCATCAAATTTGGTACAGCAGAGAGACTTTGTACAAGATCAGCAGGGCATCTGAGAGTGTTGCTGGTCTGCAGTTAATACTTGCTTAAATGACAAGCTCTGGCTTGAGAAAACCATCTCAAAAGTCTTCAGGAGAGATCTTTGAAGAAGGATTGCACCTCTTTGAGCAATATGGGTGCTCTGGATAAAGGTATGTTCTGTACAGCAGCTACCTGAAATGTTTAACTTAGATCGAAGAGGACCACGGGTAGGAGTCTGAGGGGGATTCATCCCAGCAAACTTCAGATGCTGGAGGCAGCCAACTAGATAAGCAGACTAGTACCACTGAATTCCTTCCAGAATTAATAGGGAGATGAATATTCCCCCAGGGCGCAATGGTCAGAGGTGGAATTGCCCCTCAAGTAATGTAGGTAGGTAGTCCATGCAGTGCCTACAGGTGTGAGGCTGGTTGGGGAAGGATGTCAGACGCAGAGCGGCTGGAGTAGATTTAGCTGGTGTGAAATAAAGAAAGGGTGACCTTTACCAGCCTGAGTGAGAGGACTGGGGGTGTAAGATTTTGGTCAGGGCTGTACATTGATGAGAAAACACTTGTTGGCATCAGTGGGGTTTGTTCAGACGATGTGAGTTTCATTCCTGGTCCTCCTCTGGTCAGTGAGGCCCTTTCTGTCCCAACAGGGGAAAAAAAAAAAAAAGAGAGAGAGAAAAAAGTAAGTAACTAAGAAAGCAGATTTCCTCCAGAGACTGTGTGTGTGCAGTCCCACGTGTTATGGGACAAGCCTGAGAGAAGCGAGAGGTTGTTGACAGGAGATATTTTTCCAGTGGAGAGATGTAGAGGAAGGCCCATCTGGAGTGGATGATGCCTGGGCTCTGGGCTGAAGGACGACTTGAGTTCCTGAAAGCTGTGTTTTCCCCCACATCCTTGTTGGCTTGGGTTTAATAAACAATATCATGTCACTCCCAGGCCATGCCTTGGATTTGTGATGAACCTGCTGCGTTTCCTCCCTTTCAGATCACCCAGTTAAAGATTGAGAATAACCCCTTCGCAAAAGGTTTCCGGGGCAGTGACGACATGGAGCTCCACAGGATGTCCAGGATGCAGAGGTAACGCATGTCTCTGTTGTGGGGACCTGTTCAGGACCCCCTTAAACCTGTTTGGGCTTTGCATGTCTCTTGTGCCAGGGCTTAGTGGCAGTTCCTTCTCTGGCGTCTTTTTGTGCATTTTACATCAAGTTGCCGAAATATCACCAGGACATGGGGCAGAAACCCAGGACTTCCCACACCGAGATGAATGCCTTGTCTGCTGGGTTGCAGGGGCAGGATCTCCCTTGTGTGTTGTCCTCTTGGCTGCAGGGACTTTGTGTTTCTTTCTGATGCTTCCCCATCCAGAATAACTTCCAGCTCTGTGCTAAACAGATCTCTCTGTGTCTTCATGTGAGCTCAATCCAGTCTAAAAAAAGAGACTTGCATAAGCTGTGAGGAGCTGTAGCCATCAGGCTACTGCAAAAGAGCTCTTGTGTTATTATTATTATTTTCTTTTTTCACCCAGTGCTTTAAGGACAAAGCTCTCAGGCCTGTTCTGGTTTGTTAAGGTTGCTTTGGATGCCTCTGGAGATCTCAGGGTGGAACCCTACCTTGTGCTGGTTTTTGACTTTCAGAGGGTCTTTGGCAGGAGAGCAGGCTTGCCTGGTTGGTTCTGGTTGTGCAGAGCAGGAACTCAGGCACGGTGGTTTCAGGTTGAAGAAGGAAGGTATCAGAAAATGCTGGGATCTCCAGGGCCAGGTGGCTAAAGAGGTCTTTTTGAATCTCAGTTTTGGGTGTAAATACTTAAGCTGAAAATCAAGCCTAAACCCTGTTAAAAAAAAAGACCTGTTTGAAGTCCTTCTCTAAATGTCAGGTCCTGCTGGCAACTAGCTTCATGCCTTTCACTTCACTTGGAACTTCGTCCATGTGTCAAGTCACTTCCTGGTGCAAATGTTTTGCAGGAACGGTGCCATACCCATGATTATACCTAAGACAGATGTAGGCGCTCAATATAGCATTTTCCATCCAGGAGGGCAGGAGTGACTCAGATCCCTTACTCTCCAGGACTAGCAGAGCTGGATCATGGTGGAGGGCTGTAGGGACCCACACTGTGACCACCTTCTGGGAGGGCTCTCTCCATCACCCGCTTGGGAACTGGTTGTAGGTGGTCACTGCAGGCTGGAGAAGTCTCTTCTGGCTGCCATCGGTGGTGCCCTGAGTGTGGCTCCCCGTAGCCATGTGAATGGTGTTGACCAGCAACAAATAACACCCACGATTCTGCAAATACTCACACTCGTAACCCTGCTCAAATGGGCAAATGTGCTCCTGCGAGTAAACTTTTTCAGGCTCAGACCCAGAAAAGCCAATAGGTAAATATAAATAAATATATATTAAAAAAATATAAATATACATATAACTTTTTTCTCAATCTAAATCGTCTCTGTGGTCCGCTGAATGTACCCTGTGTTCCCCGCTTGCTTGCCCTTTCCAGTGACAGCACAGATCCTGGCATAATATGTCAATATTTATTTATTTATGGGTGCACTACCACTTGAAATAGCTTCTCCCCACCTCCTCCCTCCCTCTCGTGCCAGCCTCCCAGCTTCTGCTGGAACTCGAGTAACAACGTCCCCCCGCATATTTTTGCTGTTAAGCTAGCTTTTCATTACGGTCAATGGAAAGATTTGAAGGTTTACATTCATTATGGTTGTGTGTTTTTTTTATTTTTTTTTGGGTGAGAAGGGAGGGAGGGGGGGTAAAACAGTGAGGACTATTAGAAGGGCTTCATGCCATATGAAGAGCATGGCATCTGGCCATGCTGAGCTTGTGCTAAAAATTGCTTGGCATTTTTATGCGGGCCTGCGGTCATAGGCGATGATACAGTGAACAGAAACACTCGGGATATATAAATACACCCACTTGGGTCTGGCACGATGGAAAGGGTTAAAATCCGCTGTGTCGACTTTATGGGATAATTTCTGATGCTCGCTTCCTTAATAACTTATCCTCTGGTACAGATAGCATAGAAATGACTGTGTACCTTTACAAAGATGGCATTTTTTTTTTAAAGGGAGTGCAGGATAGGATTATTATAGTAAAATAAAGGCCCATTCAGGGTTGAAAATTAGACAAATATGTGTCCACCTTTGTGGTTTTTTATATGTATCTGAATATATACAAAATTCTATATACAAATATATGAAAACATACATAAAATAAATTATAGATATAAAAAAAAATGTAGATATAAGATAAAAAACCATTCAGGATTGAGCACGTTGGAGAAGTATGACCTACCTTTGTAGGTTTATATAGATTTCATATATAAATATGTATTAAAATGCAATTAAATGTATATAAAATAGATTTTAATAGATGAATGTGCGTGTGTGCATGTGTAGTGAAGTTGTTTCCCAGTGATGGACCCACTCCTCAGCTAGCAGGTATAGGTATGTCTACCTTGGCTTCAGTGGAGTTATGTCTACTTGTGCCCTTGGAGAACGTGGCAGGGATGTATTTTTAGTGCTGTTCCTTCATCACAGGAAAAAAAAAAAAAAAAAAAAGGAGTGGGGAAAAAAAAACAGCCTTTTCTAGCGGAAACTGGTTTCATTAAGGGGTATAGCCATGGAGGGAATGAATTTTTCATGCTGCTGAAAACTTTGGCACCTCTCTGTTTATTCAAATCTCAAATGTTTCTTAATTCTCTGCATTGGGCTATTGCAGAGGGGCATCTCCCAGTTGAAAGTAACCATGGGAGAAGGAAACTCCAGTAGAGGAGACTGGGAGACAGCCCTGACCCAGCTGGGTGCACAAGCTGATTCGTAGCGTCCCATTTTTGAGGAAAACTGGCCACAGCTATGGCCAAAGCACATCCCTTTGCTCATCCCCTTACCCCTTGGGGCAGCCTTGGATGCCTGAGCCCTGGTCAAGACCTAAACCTTCAGGTGTTGCGTGAAGCTTGGATTGAATGGGAGTAAGTGTGAAGTGGTTGAAGATGCTGTCTAGAAGCAGTGTCCCCAGGCTGGGCTGGTGTCTAGACTCCCTCTGCACAGAGCAGAGCGTGATGGGCATCTTCAGAGAGCAAAGTTGCTCCCCTTTGAGAGCTCACCCCATGGATGGCAGGGTGGGTAAGGAGCCTGTCTCACCTGAGGGGACAGAATGATTTGCTTAGAGTAGACGTCTGTCTTTCAAATAATTAAAATTACATGAGAAAATGTTCATCCTCGTAGAAAGAATTGCCATCTGGCCAGCTCTGGTGGTCTCATTGCCCCTTTGGCTGTCAGGAAGGGAGGGAGACCAGTTTGCTGGGTCCAAAATTGTCTCACTCATCTCAGAGCAGGTCTTGCAGTGGGGTGAACATGCTGGTGGAGACTCGGCCTAATGATTCGTCCATTGAACACCTACTCTTGCTGCTGGAAGTTGTCTTTTTTCCTTGTTTTGTCTTCCTTCCTCTTTGCCCCTACCTTTTGTGAAGAGTGAGCTCAGAGTGAGGTCTTGGGTGCCTTGCCGAGGACTTTGCCTTCATCTCTCCACATGCTCTGGCCAGGTGTCCTGATTTGAGGTAAAACGAACTAATTTTCTCTTTTACAATTTTACTTTTTTAGCTGGGCCTCTTCTAACTGACTAAACTCTGAAATTAATGGCGCATTGTTCAGAAACTGTTCACTCTCCCGGAGCTAAGACCTGTTTACACCAAGGGATGGTGCAGAGAGGTCCTTGTTTGTACTTATTGCTGGAACAACCAAGGGCAGGGAATTGCATTATTTGCCCTGTAGGAGGGTGGGAAGCGGAAAAGCATGGAGGGGTCACACCTGTGGGGAGGAGGAGACAGGACAGGGCACCCAAAACTGACCAACTGGGGTATTCCATCCTGTCACATCATGCTCAGTATAAAAGCTGAGGGATCAAAGGGTCAGGTTTTCTTTCTTCAGTGGCCGACACCCAAGGACGACCCTGCCTGTTGGCATACCTTTGACCCCAGTCCATGTGTTCTTGACTCCAGACCTGGCATCCATCTCCTGTCGATCACTGAGTCCAGTCTGGGACTTTTCCCAATGCTTGCTGGTGACATGACCGTCATCCTGGGAGCTTGATATGATTTTGTATATACTGTATCTATTTCATTATTTTTTTTTCTTACTTTGATTTTAGTATTAATGTTTCATTAAAGAAGTTCAGTCCATTCTAAACTTAGAAATCTCTCTTATCTCTTCCTCTCCTTTCTTTCTGTAAATCTGGTTTTGGTAAGTTTGGCTGAAACCACATCGGGCAAGAGCAGCAATGCTTTGGCCTCTGAGGACAGGATCTCTGCAGGATGGATGAGGATATCTTTGCAAGTCCATCCCTCTCTTTGGCTTTCTCCCTTTGCAAGGCCTCCTTTTTGTTTTTTCTCCTCCTGTTTCCCAGCAGAGAAGTCTGTCCAGGTAGAAAACCTCATTCAGGAACAATATTAAGGCTTTCAGCAGCAGATGACTTCATTCAAAAAAAAAAAAAAAAAGCCACGAGCTCCAGAGAGATCCATATTCCAGTAAGCACAGACTTCTGGTACACATTGATTATTCCCCTGCGCCTTTTCTTTCCTGAGACACATGAGATCCCGTCAGCAGTTTCTTTGACAGGGTCAGTGCTCTGGGACAGTAGGCTTGGTTTTCTTTTTTTTTTTTTTTCCCCCCCAAGTTTTCAGGTTTTGGAGCATGAGATCAACTTTGCTATTTCTTTGATGTAAAATAATATTAAAAACCCCAAAAAGTAAAAAGAAAACATGCTAGAAGTACGTGAGTTATATTGCATCTGTATCCTGTGGTCATGCTGCAGTTGAAAAACAGAAATTGGGTGAAAATTGCATAGTTGTGAGGCTGGAAAAGTTAAGAGAAGTGTGCCTTTCAGATCTCTTGCCCCACTGTACTGTAAAAACTCCTTTTGTCTCCGGTTAGAACTTCTGCCTGTGCCAAGGGGAATTTGGTGTGGAGAGCAAGAGCAAAAGACCCAGCAGAAATCCACAGAGGGTGAAGCTTCTGCAGAGGGATGATGAGCTCTGCATCGCAATTGTCAAGTATAGGACTTTGCCCTTAAAATTTCCCATGCATGGGAGTCAACAGAGCTGTGTTAATAAGCCATAGCTACTGGGTGATTTGAGAGGTTGAAGACAAGTCATAGCTTTTCTATTTTTTGTCAATCTATGACTGCCAAAAGACAGCAGGGGAGGAGCGTTTGCGGGTCTGGGGCTAGAGCACTGTAAAAGACCAGTTCTGTTAAACCCTTTAACCAATTTTTGCTGATCATCTTCAACTCCCATTGTCTTCAGTGGTTATTATGGGTGCTGAAGAGCTTCTGGAAGTCTCAGACCCTAGTTACTGTTCATTCAAATTAATGCAATTATTCCTTGAAGCTTCTTATTGGGAAAGCTTTTGAGAGGACAGATGATTATGTGAAAGGGTGGCGTTTAGCTCCCTTGATGAGTACCCTGGGCCCTTTTAGAGTGAGACAAAGATCCAGAATGATCTACCCGATGAAGAAAACTGTGGCAGCGTAGTTCGACATTTTGTGTATATTTTCTCTGTCCAAGATCATGAGCCATAGTTTGCTGCCTTTGTTATTAATCCACAGTAATCTTCCAGGCTCCAAATGAATTATTCCAAAGATTTCCTGGTGTAACCAAGAACAGAAACTAGGCCAGACACAAAGGACAAAAAATCAGTACCATGATTCAGAGCTGGAATAATGGAGAAGACAGTGTATTTTAGGGTACCAGTAGAATAAATGGGTAAACTTTATGATAATAAATGGATAAGACTATAAAAGTGTTGTCTACCTTGTCATGTTGTAGGTCTTGGTCCGCTGCAAATAACCTTGTTCTTGTGTCTTCTCATTGCATCTTTATATCCACTTTCATTTCCCATGTTCTGTCACTGAAATCTCCCAAGTATCACATGTCTAAAACATTTTTAGAGTTAGACTTGGCTTTAGAACATCCGTTGGAGAGATGATGATTTCCTCCAGCAAACATCCCCAAGGAAATTTTCCTCGTCAAAGCCCCAGTGGAAACTGTAGGCTTGAACTATATTCTACAGAATTTGATGGAATTCAGTTGAAACCCAAAATAAGGTTTTACAGACTTCACTGGAGGGCATCCACAGCTCTCTTAAAGTTAGAAAGTCAGCTCAAGACACAAAGGGTAGTTGCAGTTTCCTCCATCGCCCCTTCTTTGGGGGATCCTGCCCAGTAGGACCCAATCTTCAGAAGCTCAGCCCAGTGTGAAGGGATGCAGACTCTGTTGGCCGACATCCATTCTTCTTATCCTCTCATGTTCCTCTTACTCCAACGTGAATACCAGGATGTGTCCGTGGTAATCTAGCTTTTTATTTCGCTCATGATGGTAGCTCTGGATCTTTGATGTTTTTGGGGTTTGTTGCAGCCTTCTCTTTGGGCTGCACTGCTCAGGTGAAAGACGGTAGCACTGGTTGTTAACATACCACATGTGTCACCCAAAGCAGTGTTATTGGACCCTTATACTCTGGCAAAAACATCGGATATGTTGGTGGAGCCTGTTGCAGTGAATAGCCTCCTTTATTTCTCAGTGGGCAGTTTGACTTGAATTACTAGACATCCCTCCCCAGGGTATTATTTTCTGTGGGGCTGGTCTGCAATCCCCGTGCAGAGAAAGCTCATATTTGATCTGAGGTAAGACTGAAGGAAGTACTCAGTAGTTTCTCTTCTACCAAATCTTTTTGTGCTGTGTTTTATCCACATCAGCCTCTCCAGACAGCCTCTTGAGAGTGGTTCAATTTTATTTCAATATGCTGGAAATGAGCTGCAATGAACACACATTGACGATTGAAAATTTATTTTGTGGGAGATGCTATATCTATTCCAGTCACTTTNCTGTTATGGCTGACTTCCACTTCTTTCCTACTCTCGAGTCTCAGCAGGAAGGACAGCAATTGGTGGCCTGGGAAATATAAACCCAAATGCCTTGGAGTCGTGTTTGCACATCTGGAATTGAGGTCTGATTCTGCACCACTGTATCCATGGGTGCTGGGTGGATGCAGGGGACAGGACTGATAGGAGGACAAACGTTTCTCCTTCCTCAGTGACCAACCAAGAAAGAGTTAAAATCTCCCAGCAACATGGAAAGAGTCTAGGGGAATCATGTTTGGCCACCTTTGGTCAGATTTTAGACTAGGAATTGCCATTGTGGACAAGATCTAGACAGTGCCCAGCCCAGGGGCTTCAAAGGATGCTGCAAGAACATGGCAACAGCTACCCATGGAGAAATCTCCTTCCATACCATGCCTTGAACAGGTACCAATATGATCCTTGGTATCCAACATTAAATAAGTCTTGGGAAGCCTTGTTATCATGAGCTACAGCAGCTCTGGAGAGCCTTCTTTGTTGCAGAAATATAGGGTCAGTAGGGGTTTGGATGCTTCAACACAGAAACTTGGTGATTATAAACCATGGATCTTTGAAGGTTTGTTTAACAAGGTTTTGCATTTACTACATGTTGGCTGGTCTATTAGGAAACTTTGAGTCTACACATGAAAACACCTTGAAAATTATCACTCTCTTACAAGGCAGAGATGAGCAAGAAAGGGAACTCGATCCCACTTTGAAAAGATCTGTACTTACTACTTTTCCACAGTTTTTATCAGTTTGCAGAGGCCAACAAGTTTTCCAGCTCTGAGATTACAAAACCTGCTTGAATTTTCTCCTTTGAATCTTTTGTTAGGTGTGAATTTGTGGTATAAGAGCTCATGGTTGAGGACATGAGAGGAGGGGAAAAATATCAAGAGGTGTGAAAAATGGGACTGAGTTTACTAATTCCACTTGATTTTTGGTGGAAGTGCTCAGGAAATGCAGGAAGGATTCACTTGTAAGGCTTGATAGTTAGGGTTGGGATTATATGATGAACTCTGAAGAGGATGTGTGTGTTGTTAGGAAACAGTTATGCAGAGCTGGTGTCCCATCCTATGGCTCTGGAAAACATCTGGCCGGGTGGGAGTTAAGGACAGAGTCCAGACTTCAGGAGCAAGTGCCTTCAGTGTAGACTTGGACCCAATCCCTGATTTCTTCCCCCAAGCTCTAATGAAAATCAAAGTGATGTTCTCTCCTGGTGGCCCTTCAGCTGGAAGGCTGGTGCTGCAGAGACTGTACAGGACCTTGGCAATGCGGCTCCCCCTTCCTCCCTGTCCCCCTCTGCTATCGTAATACACCGACCATGGAACTCAATATTCGTCATTAGCCTCCAGTAGACTTTAAATAGACCAGGGACAGCTTCCTTCCTTATACATTCTTTCCCCAGCACAACTTTTTTTTTTTTTT
>VXBW01002582.1:33546-187517 GCA_013400375.1 Thinocorus orbignyianus
CCCCCCCTTTTTTTTTTTCTTCTCTCTCCAAGCTCTGCACATTCTATATAATTTACACATATTTTTAATTAAAAGTAATTCTAATTAACAAAAGAGGTATACCTGTGTGTCAGCAACTGAGAATGGGGGTGGGAATGCTGGAATCTGTGGGGGAGGGATTATAGACAGGTACCCAAAGCCTTGTAGCTGAGAAGAAAAAAAATAATCCCTACCAGGCTCCTCCTTCTTATTCTTGTGTGCCAATTTATGTCTAATAAATATCACATGCTCTCAACGGCAAGGGACCTGCCCACCTATTTTTAATTTTTTAAACTGGTTTTGGGGTGGATTTGTTTTGATTCTTTTTGCTAGGTGCCTATGAGTTTGCTTCATATTTATTTCTCGTACAGCATCCCAGTGGGGAAGGCTGTTGGGCAGCGATGGGCTGAGGCTGACACTGCTGTGCATTTCTCCGCTACAAAAGTGGGTGCTCCAGGTCCTTCCCACCCAACCTGTCATCAGGGGAGATGTTCTTCTGGGGTCACTTTCCTATTCAGGCATCCTTAGAAGCAACTTTTGGAATCCAGGTGGGTACTGGGGGGTGGTACTGGGAAGTCCTTGTGGAGCTGGAGCTGCCCCCTGTTCCTCTGTGGATGGGATTGGTGGTGGATGTCTGGCCCAGGAGAGGTGTGGGGCCATGTCCCAGCCTCAGTGAAAGAGGAGAGGATGCCACGTGCTCCGTGGATTGGAAACAAGATGGGAAAATCAGTTCCAGAGGTATAAAGAGATTGCACCCAAGAAGCCCAACAGAAAGGTCTTCTCCACATGTCTGGTTAACTCTGGCCACCCCAGGGAGCAGCGTGGCCAGGTTTGGGAATGAACTGAGATGTCCCCAGCCTGTCTCACCAGCAGCAGCTCTTCTGGGTGCAGCACTGGTCATCAGCCTTGGTGGCCTCCTGTACATCAGGGACCTAGCAACACTTCGCAAAGTGATTAGATCAGTGGAGCCCCTTCACATGTGATGCTCCCACCCAGCTGTCCCATGGCAAGTGGGACCTGTGGGACAGTGTCTGCTGGGGCCATCCCAGTGCTGGCCTCAATGCAACTTTCCTCCTTTGGCTGGCTCTGCTTTTGCTGTCTTCCGCTTCCAACAACTGGGTTTCAGAAATATTGGGTTGGACACGGTCACAAGGTGATGCTAAGCTACCCTGGGTGCTCGCTCTGGGTATGGGCCACATTTGCAGATAGAAGGAGACTTAGGCATTGTGTCACTCTTCTGCAGGCACGGCTGGGACCTCAGGCTGTACGGAAAGCTGTTTGTCTTCATGCAGCCACCCCCAAGGAATTACTCAAATGTTGCATCGCTGAGTAAATCACATGCTGTTCCTCCGGAATATGCAGTTGTCCAAGATTAATGACCAAGTAAATTGCATTTTGAGTTAAGGAATAAAGAATTACACTGTATTTAGCTGTCAATTACATTGTACTTTCCAGGCCTCGTTATCCCACCGCTAATCATGTAATCATCTTATCACTATATGGTAATTTACATGTAATTAAATGGCCAGTGGTTACTCTCTAAGTAAAGAGGTCTTACCAGAAATGTGTGCCATGCCTCTCAAAGACTATTAAGGAAACTAAACCCACATGGTAAATTATTTCTCAAGCTTCAGAAGGAAAACCTCAAGCTTTCAACTTGACTGATTTCCTCACATTATTTTTGGGGATTGCTGAGGCTCTTTGGTGGAGTCTGCAGTGCTGTGATGGGCTCTGATCATTGATATTTGGCCTTCTGGAAGGCCAAATATTTCCCCGGGGACGCAGTTTTGTGAAGCCACATTCTCACAAGGAGCAAGGAGACCATCAGTGGTAGGGGGATGGGCCTGTCACACCATAAAATCTGGGATGAAGGCAAAGTTGGGTGGGAGGATGTGACATAGCCTTCTCCTCCTCTTCTTGAAGGGTTTGTTGCTGGCTACTGCTTCAATATGACATTTCTGGGCTTCGGTGGAGCCCA
Organism: Thinocorus orbignyianus; assembly: GCA_013400375.1. Lineage (NCBI taxonomy): Eukaryota > Metazoa > Chordata > Aves > Ciconiiformes > Thinocoridae > Thinocorus > Thinocorus orbignyianus. Next base: position 35,543 of record VXBW01002582.1, read on the forward strand.
GTTGTGCCGTATGAGCATAGCCTGCTCTTCCATTTCAGTGAGCAGGACTGTGGGGGGTGAGACAGGATGTGAAAGAAAAGAGGTGACTTGTTCAAAGGCCCATGGTGACTCCCAGGCTGGATGTGAACGAACCTGGTCTATGTTGAGCCTTGAGGAACAGCTTCTACTTCTTCCCAACTGGTCCAGAACAACACTGGAAACCTCCAAGGAGGAGGGTGTTCTCTCCCTTTGTTTGTGGTTATATGTTTCGAAGCGCCTGAAGTTATTTCCATCATTTCTCTTCTTACAGACATATTCCTTAGCAGAATATGATAATGATGACAACAACAATCAACAAATAAACAAACAAACTAGGGAAAAAAAATATATATGAGTTACTGTCATTGAAAGGCTCGGACAAGAGAGATTGCAAAATTCGCCCTGTTCAGAGCTAAACTGGCAATTCATCTGTAAGCAGTGTCGAAACTTGAGGAAGATCATCCCAGCACGGTATGAGGGGCCAAGCACGGCCACCACTAGCCTTTGTCTTCTTTCCTACAAGCCCCAGGAGTCATAAAAAAAAAAAAAAAAAAAATCCTCAGCATCATCTGGTGGTTTCCATTAAGCATCACTGGAGGTGCTGGGGGTGGGCCGGACCTTGGGTCCTTTCTGCCGTGGGGATGGTGGAAATCCAGGAACACTAGACTTGCTGGGGGGTGAGCCATGCTGTTGGGGGAGGAGGAAGCTGGGCTCCAAAGGGAACCCCAGCAAAGCCAGCAGAGAAGAAAGAATGGCAAGGTGAGTGGAGAAAAAAATGGTGGCCCAATCTCCTCCTCATGGGAAGGGGACCTTCTTGGCCTCAAGACTCTCCCTTTTGGTGAGGAGCCTTAGAGAAACTCACTGCTCTGGCAGCATGGAAAGTAGTCGTGAAACATCACCAGGCAGAAAAAAAACCCAGGGCTTTATAGATGAACCATAATAAATAAGAGCAGGCTGTGCAGTTCCTTCAAGTGGACAAGGAGAGAGAGAAACCCAGCCTCTGCTAAAAACATCTTTTAAAGAGCGAATGTTAATTCCCAGGCTGTGGTCACAATGTTTTTCCAGCTGCCTTCCTGGGCTAAAATACTCCCTGCAGTTACTGTGGCTCCTACCCGGGGAGGCTGTGGGTGCCCTGAGCAGGCACAGAGAGCTCTTTGTCTGCCTCTATCAGCTTGCCTCCACGTTTCAAGTGTCAACAGCCAAGATGCTGGCTGGTTCTGGGAAGTGGCTTCGCTCTGCCGTTGTACCTGCAGGGATCAGTAGCTCCCAGACTTGCACTGGTGAGGTTTACTCCGGGGACAAGGATGCCCAAGAGGGGCAAAAATCATCCCTCTCCTGCTCCAGGCTGCCCTCCCAGGGCAGCGCTGACCTCCAGAAAACTGCCTTTGTGCCTCGAGGGCTGAGGGAAAAAAAAATATCCCAAAGCCTCAAGATTCTTGCTTATAAATCCAGCCCACAATATCATAGATTTTACGGTGCTGCCAACTCTGACAATTTTATGATAGGTCTCACGTGATTTGCAAAAGTGTTTTTGTTTTTTCTCCCCCCGGCTCCAACCCCCCCCTTTTTTTTTTCTGCATAAAGTTTCCAGTTCCTGTAGTCCTGTGATTATGTGAAACTCTCAGGAGATTCTGAGTCTTCCCCCTGACTCCCACATTTTTTCTTCTTTGTTGGGTTTTATATAATAAAGTCGGGAATTTTACTGGAGAGGAAAGTGAGGCAGAGAAGAGAAATGGCTTGTCTGGAGGTGGGACAAGAACTCATTACCAGATGAAAAATATTTTGCCTTTTTTTTTTTCTCTTTTTTTTTTGAGTTCTCACTGGAAAAGCGGATGCTTTTGCTGCATTTTTGTGCGTAATAAAAATTTCAAAGTTTGGAATGAATGGAAAATATTCAGAAAGTGGCTTGAATAAATTCCCGCCCCCAAAAAGGAGAAATATTTTGTTTACATTTAGAAGATTTTACTCTTTTGAAATTTTGAAGGAAATTTTTCAACCTGAAATAATTTCAGAGTGAAATACTCATTTGTTTCACTTGGAACCTGCCACACCCGGTGGCTCCAACGTCTTCTCATTCCTTTGTTTGCTTGAAACAAAGCCTACAGCCTCAGCACCTGGTACTGACTGTGCTTTGCTGAGGGTTTTGCAGGCTTCATGTGCACCTGCAAGTATTCAGCAACCGTAAAGTCTAGTTAAAAGACAGCAAGTGTCTGCCATGGTTGCTCTATGAGAAGAATAAATCAATTTAGGTGTTAATCAGAAGGGCTGCTGGTGGGGCAATGCTACTGGTTTGAGCACTCTGGTTAGCTGTGCTTTTAGCATCACCCTTCCCCTGGGAACCATAGAATTGTTCAGATTGGAAGAGATCTGCCAGATCATGGAGTCCAACCATCAACCTAACACCGACAAAACCCACCAGTAAACCGTGTCTCTCAATGCCATGCTTGCCTCGCTTTTAAATACCTCCAGGGATGGTGATTCCACCACTTCCCTGGGCAACTTGTGTGTTTGACGGTGCTTTGGGTGAAGAAAATTTTCCTAATATCCATCCTTAACCTCCCCTGGTGCAACTTGAGACCATTTCCTCATGTCCTCTTGTCCTGTCACCTGTCGCTTGGAAAAAGAGATGGACTCCCACCTCTCTACACCCTCCTTTCAGGGATTTGGAAAGAGTGAAAAGGTCTCCCCTCAGCCTCCTTTTCTGCAGGCTGATTACCCTCAGCTCCCTCAGATGTTCCTCATAAGACTTGTTCTCCAGATCCCTTCCCAGCTCCATTGCCCTTCTCTGGACCCACCCTAGCACCTCCATGTCTTTCTGGTAGTGAGGAGCCCAAAACTGGACACAGCACTCAAAGTGGGGCCTTACCAGTGCCCAGTACAGGGAGACCATCACCACCTCAGTCCTACTGGTCACATTGTTCCTGATAGAGGTCAAAGACCTGGGCAGTGCCCATTGCTGCCCATCATCAGCAGGAGGTGTGTTCTGTGGGGTCTGCAGCTGCCCTGAATTAGGCGGCAGCAGTTGGAGACACTCCCCAGGGCTTCCCACCAGCATCACTTCCACCTGGATAAACCCTCCCACCACAGGCATTAAAGGCAGAGACAAGACTATGGCTGGGCTTTAACGTGAAGGTTTTGCATCGTTGGCTCTTGGTGATACTGCTAGCTCGGCAGCCCTGCTGCTGTTGGGACCATGTTTAGGCAGAAGTCAATAAAAACCAGGGATGTGATGAGGAGATGGAAATTGGTCCCCGTGAATGGGTTCTTATGTAACCTGTGCAGTGCTCTTACTCAGGGGCGTATAACATGCTGTAAGTCAGGGGAAGGAGGGGAAGATTTGGCCTCTGCTTAAGACCTAACAAATGACTCTGCCTGAAGGCAAAAAAAAAAATGTTGCTTGAATTATGAACAGAAAGTACAGCCCTAAATTGGAGGGGGGGAAGGGACAGAAACCTGCTGCAGCCCACAGTGAGCCCTTTAACAGCAAGGGACTGAGGACTGTGGTAGTGTTTATAGCCATAAATGTTGGTGTTGAGATGTTTTTGTTGTGTAAGGCCAAACAAATACCTTATTGTTTTTATTATACTAACGTACTGCTGCTCTTCCTCTGCTTTGTGTGATCTGGCACATGGAGAACACCATTACTAACGTGTGTCTGTGTCACTGCAGGGCTTTGTGGTGGTGTGATATCCCCATTGCCAGCTACAGGGATCCCAAAATCATCAATATTTCACTTCAGATTTTAGTTAGACTTGGGCCGTGACGAAACAGAAACTTCTTTGCTGTCCTTGGGGTTTTCAGGGGAGCATTCTCAACAAAAGGTGATGAGGTGGTCATGACTGTGTACTATTTCCTTTTTTTCTGCTCTTGGTGTCAGGACTTCTAACACATCCTTGATGATTGTATCCCGGGACCTGCTGGCTATGTTTCTGCTTAGGCTGCAGATGATCTTTCCTGTGAGATTGTGTGGTTGGCTCCTGCTCAACTTGTTCGCCAGACCCACCGTGTCCTTTTCTGCAAAGCTGCTTTCTAGCCCCAGCCTGTCCTGTTGTATGGGATTGTCCATACCAGAGGCAAGGCTTTGCCTTTGGATCTTTGAACTTCGTGAAGTTCTGCCCTCCTAGTTCTCCAGCTTGTTGGATTGGAATCCCTCAGTGCAGCAGCTGTGCCTTGGTATCAACCACAAACTTGGTGAGTGTGCCCTGTCCCATCATCCTGCTCATTAGTATATTAAGATATTAAAAAGCACTGGTGCCAGTACTGACCCTTGAAGGATGCTGCTAGCAGTCAACCGCCAGCTAGACTTCTTGCTGTTAATAACCATCTTTAGCACCTGATCACAGAGTTGTCTGGGTTGGAAGGGACCTTTTAGATCATGGAGTCCAGCCACCAACTTAACACTGACAAAACCATCACTAACTCATGTCCCTCTGCACCACATCTACCTGTCTCTTACATACCTCTGGGGATGGTGATTCCACCACTTTCTTGGGCAGCCTGATCGAAGGCTTGACAACCCTTTTGGTAAAGAAATTGTTCCTAATATCTATCCTAAACCTCCGCTGGTGCAACTTGAGGCTGTTTCCTCTTGTCTTGTCACCTGTTCCTTGGGAGAAGAGATTGACCACCCCTCACTTACACCCTCCATTCAGGGAGTTGTGGGGAGTGAGAAGGTCTCCCCTCAGCCTCCTCCTGGCTGAACAACCCCCCTTCCCTCAGTTGCTCCTCTTAAGTCTTGTGCTCCAGACCCCTCACCACGGTCCAGCCAGTTTTCCACCCACTTCGTTGTCTACTTATCCAGTCCATACCTCATCAATTTGGACTTGGAGAGCACTATGGGAGACTGTCAAAAGCAATTGCAGGTCCTGATGTTCATCAGAGACTTAGACTGGGGGGGTTCCTCGACATTTTCCATCTCAAGATCACTGTAAACCTGAGGATATCTGCATACACCTTCTTCATCAGAGCTTCTAATTAGAAACGCTTGTGGCCCACTAAAACACAGGATGGTTTCTGTGGGGCACATTTCTGGGGAGAGCAAGCCTAGCTGAAGCCTGGCTGAAAAGCTAGATTTGTGTGATGTATTTGTTGCTATTCAAGCAGTGCTGGCTGCCCTGCCTGAGCTTGGCGTTCGGTGTACCCAGGCAGGGGAGGAGAGGTAATTCCAGTCTTGGAGAGCTTTTAATTTAAGGTAGAGGGTCAATGGACCACGGATGGTCCACGATGTTACAAGAGGTCTGGAGCTGGTCAGTGAGTTATGAGAGCGTGTGCCTGTGCACAAATGCTTTAACAGCCTCAGTGAGTGACGGGCACCAGTATTACCATTGGGTCGATGCCAGTCAAGGTGCTGATGACAAACCCAGCTTGGCAGGGACTGCAGCGCTTGCCTGCATGGAGAGCAAATAATAAAACTCTGTTTTGGTTCCTTTCCAGGTGTCCTACCCTGAGATCGTGTAGTCGCGGAAGGAGGCAGTGCTGCGTAGCCAGGTTCACAGGCCACCGATGAGGCCACCTTGTGCTGCTGGGTGACCTTCAAAGCTTCCAAAAACACTTTGCAAAGAAATTAAATACCACTATGGACCAATATGGGTAACTGCCTTTATTTATTTATTTATTTATTTATTTGTTTATTTATTTATTTATTTATTTATTTATTTTAGGTGTTTTTAACCAGCACCAAAACACTGCTTAGGCTTGAATGACGACGTCATCTGTTTAGCTTACAAAGAAATAATTGTACTTTTCCCTCCATTTTTAAACAAAACACCTGAAACAATAATGTATGTTTCCATGTAAAGCATCTCCTAGAATAGAAAACATCAAAGCTGCTTAAGCTTTACCATAAAACATTGCTGCTGGGATGGGAGGTGAGGGCAGTTCTCATAGCAGCTACTGAATCCTTTTATAAGGGCAATTTGATCTAATATGGTGCTTTTTTTAGTGAGGAAAAAAACCCTGGTTCTCACCTCGTGCCACCCTACGATTCAGAAATGTTGCTTAGTTCTAATCAGTATCCAGAAGAAAAAAGGGAAACATGGCAAAGTCAGGACTAGGAACCAAAAGGGCCACCTCATTCCTAGCTGTGCTGTAGCATTTAATAAAAATAATAAAATCCTTAAGTCTTAAATATTTTCCTAATGTCTGTCTTCCAGACATCAGGATTCAGTCTACACCAACATTTGAAGACTCTTGCCTGTAAGGAAGTGAGCTCTTGGTCTGAGCAGGATTATCACCGTCACAGGAGTTTGCTGATCCTTATATGGGATTATTTTTAATGGTGGCTTGCTTGGATTTTGCTCGTATTTACACAGCTGTTCATAAAGTAGGGGAAAGCCGTGTATGGTATCTCCTCTCTCATCTGATTGTGGCAGCTTTTACGGCAACTTTAACAACTCTGTCGGTTATTGCTGCATGGGGCAAGAACCCCCTGGGTTCGTTAGCTGGGTTCAGGCTGCAGCACTCTCCCTGATTCCTGTCGGCTGGCAGACAGTTGCTCTTTCCAGGAGGACTGACTTCCAAGAGCAGGAGAGGTGGCCCTATGCCTGAGAGGTGCAGCTAGCTGAGATGTAACGGTAGCTATATATAACCTAAATTAGGACTTAATCTGAAGCCAAACCTGGAGGCTCTGCGAGCCAGGAAAAGTTTAACAGGTACTATTTAAAGAGTGAGCTCAACTCGAAAAACTCTTCAAGCTCCATGTCGTCTTACTGAGGACCCTCAACAGTATTCAACTTGAAATTTTGAATTCTGTCTTTTTGTTGAAGGTGGTTGAGTTTGGCTCACAAAGGTGAAAAGCTCCCAAGTGACAAGCTGCAACAGGGTAGGTTTAGGCTGAAGAATTTTTCACAGAAAGAGTGGTCAGACACTGGAACAGGCTGCCCAGGGAGGTGGTCGAGTCACCGTTCCTGAATGTGTTTCAGAGCCGTTTAGATGTGGTGTTGGGGGATACGGTGTAGGGGACAACTTTGTAGAGTGGGGCTGATGGTTGGGACTTGATGATCCCAAGAGTCTTTTTCCAACCTGAATGATTCTATGATTCTATGACAGCTGTAGCAATTTGATTAGGCGCTTTTCTTTAGGAAACTGAGCTACAACGTACTCTCTGGACCATCTATCCTCTATCCAAAGGGCTTTATCCATCAGCCTTGTTTGCAGCAAGGCTGCTATTGGGATCCCAATAGGAATATTTCTGGAGACAGGCTACATATGTGCCCATGCAGGGTTAGACTGAAAAAAAAAAAAAAAAACCAAACGAAAAAACCAGTCTTGTGGTGTTTTTTTGAGCTTGAGCCATGCTGATAAAGTTCAGTGTAGTGGAACTGTACTAATTAAATCCTGTGCTGCTGAAAGTCTGTCCTCCTGCAGGACAGATGGGTGGGATAAGGGGGGGTGGGGGAGAGAAAAGTTAGTTGTACATTAATGATAATAGAACGTGCAACCATCTTCCAGACCCGGCTTGTGCAACTCATTGCCTGTACCACTTGGAATTCAATCAAGGCCATGACACTTGCCTGGAGAAGAGGGATGAAATCATGGGATAAAAAGAGTGAAGTGGCAGAACAAGTGAACTCCCTGCTGCACCAGACTCTAGTAAAAGCAAACGCTGCATTATTCTCACAGTTTGGGGTGACCTCTGCACTCAGCAGTGCCGGTGGGGAGATGCTCCCTTGTACCTCAACCCTTTCAAAACGCTTAGTGTTGCTGTTCGTGGCAAGCAAGCAGTGTCTTGGTGACACAGCCCTGAGCTCTCCTCTGCTCCTGTTGCTCATGCCAGTGCTGAAGGGCCTCTTTATTGGTGTCATTGATGACCATGACCTTTCCATTCAGTCTCTGCTAGAGTTCACGGTGCTCCCCCCATGCTGGAGAGGAATCGGGCTGGGAGACCTGGCAGTGCTTCCTTCCCCATCCGTCTCCTGGCTTTAGGAGAGCTGGAGAAATCTTCATGCTACTTACCTCCATTTCTTGAAGCGAAGGGGATGAGGGGAAATGGAGGAAACCCCTTTACATTGCTGCAACTTTTGAGACATAAAAGCTTTTCTTTAAGAGCAAATCTCGGTGTTGTGTTTTTTTCCACTCTTTGTGGCATAGGGCTCAAGAAATTCCTTGAAAAATAATTTGTCAAGGCCCTGACTGATCAAAGACGTATATAAAAGGACTCTTTTTTTTTTTAAAGGGGAAAAACTCCCCCTCCGAGCTCAGAATGAATTGGCAATTCATTTACCAACTGTCAGATAAAGTAGCTCAATCCCTATCACGTCTTTAGCTGGAGTTGTGGCCAGAAGGAAGCAATTCTCGGCCCACTGTGCGTACATGTTTGGGGTATGTTAGTGATTAGGGTATTCCTGCCTGGGGGATGCAGAAAGATATGACTCAGATTCGCAAAAGAGCCATAAATCTCACTACTTTTATTCAAAATGTGTGTTTTATGGCCATTTCCTGGCCAATTTCTGCCTTGAATAAATATGTAACATATCTGTGTGTGTATAGTTTTTTTAGGTCCGAGCGCTGGGCTCCCTCTCAAGAGTGAGCTGTCTGCTCAGGGGAAGGTTGAATGTGGTTCTCCACTGTTCTTTCACTCCCAGGAAAATCACTCATCGAGCCTGAACTGGTTGAACAGTGTCCTGGTGGCACCTGCTCCTGTTCTTGTTCATCTGCTGTTGGGTGACCTGGGAACAAATGAAGTGGGAGATACCAATCAAAGGACCCCAAAAAGGTCATCCAGGCCCTAAGGTATGATCAACTAGATTGAAAACTGGAACTTTTGATCCAAAGCTTCAGGGAGGATTTTGGTAATCCCAGCCATGAGCCAGGTTTTGCACAGTACTGGATTTGAAGCTCAGTAGGTGCTCTCCTAATATCCATCGCTGGGCTGATGGAGCTGGGTTTACTGCGGTCTTGGAACCCATTTGTCTCTGCAGCTGAAACAGCTGCTAGTTCCCAGCTTGGGGGTGACAATATACATCCAGCCCTTGGTACCTGTGCAACTGCCTTTCTCCATCTCAAGAACACCATCATTCACATAGCTTTCCCCACATCCCTTTCAACCAGCTTGTTGTCTCCCAGTTTACTGCTCCCACAGCCTCTTTTCTACCCTTTTTTCTTGAGTGTCATCTCCATTTGGATGATTATAAAAAGGACAATGTGGACCTGAAGGAAAAGGCAGAAGATGGACAGCAATGCAGGAGGAAGTAAAGGCAGAGATATTGCTCCGTTCTTAGGTCCTCATCATGGTCTGCTCAAGTAGAAAATGCCCAGTGTCTTAATCATGTTATCTTTTGGCATTTCTTTTAATCGTGTTACCATTTTGGCTGTAATTCCTTAATTCCTCTTTGAAATGAGCTGAAGTGGCTGAGAAACAGTCGCCAGGAAGAGGGTGAAGCATTTGCTCTTCTCCATGTTTAGCCAAAGGATGAGTCCCAGGAAGAGGAAGAACAACAGGAACAGCTCTGCCCTTGGAGAGCAATATCATTAAGCTTTCCATTGGTGTCCTGCTCTTCCAAGTCATGCGGAAGGATGATTCCCCTCAGTAAAACAACAGGAAAACCCATCCTCTTTGCAAGGAAAGCAGTAAAAGTTTGGGGTCTGGCATTGCTGGTACTTTATTTTTAGCTCTTCCTTCTAATCCTTTAAGTCCATAGTTCCTTTCTGTTTCCTTTCCCCCTAAACCAGGACCTGCAATCATTTGGCCCTGATTCAAAGTCTCAAAGCCAACAGCAAAACCTTCCAGATCCCATGCCAGAGAAGTCTGGTAGGTGCCTACAGTTTATCTCGTAGAAGGCTCGATCTGAAAGCGGCTGAAGCTGGTGGGAATCTTACCACTAACCCCGAGGAGCTTTTTTTTACCATGCCCTTAAACATACCCTGCCTATCTGGCAGTATCCTGAGCGTACATGTTATTTAAAAATAACACGTGTGGTTGCAAGAAACAGCCTCGAAAAGTTTCCTAAACTTTGGTCCAAGATTAGAATTGATCTCACACATGTAAAAAACAATGTGATGCCTCGAAAAATGATAAACCAAGAAAGACGTAGGGGAGTGATGACCGGGAGATCAGGGGAATTTCTGCTAAAGGTAGATGGCAGAGGGGGGAATCATTTTCACTGGAGTGAAATCTGCGTATGTACATGGGCTTTGGATGTTCTTCAGGGGAAAGGCGCTGTCAGGCTGCTCTTCGCTGCTTCTCAGTGATCTCTTCTGGATGAATATGGGTTTCTCATTGCAGGTTTAGACTCTTCCATGAGCCATTCCCGTCGTATGAATAAGTCCTGTGACTCCCAGGAGACATTTACTTCCTTGAATCACTTACCTCTTTACTCTTGCTACTAGCTCTGCATCGGGAACTACTGTTACTGGTGTCATTTATTAGCAGAAGAAATTACTTCTGGGGAATTCCCAACTGCTGGTCTTGTTTATTCTGTATCTGGGGGGAGAGTTTGATTCCAACTCAAGAAGCAGCAGATCTGAAACCCTCAGACGAGTGTCTTTCAGCTCTGGCTGCAGCTTTTAGCTTCATTCCCCTCCTTCATGGTATTGCCATTTAAGGCCCACTCATGTAAACATTTATAAGCACATGATGGTTTTAACAATGATTCATCCTATTAAAGTCAAAGTGGCTACTTTCAGGATAGTTTCCAGAACTAGGCAATAGATATAAAAAGGGCAGGGACCGTGACTTTTCTGAGCTATCTCAAGTGGGTAACACTTTAGAAGCAATAGGCTCAGTTTCAGAGGGGCTGGTCTCCCTTAACTACATGTTAAAGCTGCCTAGAAAATGATTTTTCATTTCCACCCCCCCTCCCATTAAGGAATCCTTTGTGTTCAAACATCCCAAATAGGCTCAGATTGTCGGGACAACCCGAGATTTTCAGGCAGCTCCAGCAATGGTTCAGAGCGGTGGTATCATGGAAATGATCCTGGGAGAAGGAGAGTGGGATGTGACCTTCTATGCACAGCAAGCTTTTATTTTTATTAGGCAGAAAAAAACAATAAATCAAATGGAGACATGCCAACTTTTCATTTTTTTTTGACCCAAATGGAGAGCTTCAGGGCAGTAACAGAGAGATACTATTTTGAAAAGACTTTTTCTCCCCAGATTTGTGACACTTCTTGCACTTTTCCCAGCCCAAAATTGGAGCTGGTGGAAGGAGAAAGGCTGTGTCTGCTCCTCAGCTCAGCATGGATATTTGGGAAGCCGCTCGCATGTACCCTGGAAGCAGTGTTCAAGAGTGGTGGCAGCTCCCGGCTCTGTGCGGGGACCACGTGCTATGCTGGAGAAGGCACTTAGCTTTCAGAGCTGCATTCAAGCACTTCAAATACCACTGTGAAGTGGCCTGTGTACCCAGAGCTTCTCTGCTCCCCCAGATATGGGAACCCCCCTTCTGGCTGGGAGAGGCGGGTTAAACCAGCTGCCAGCTGTGTCCTTACCTGGTGGTGTCAAACAACATATCCCACCACCACAAGGGTTCTCCAGGGAGGTAGGGAAAAGCCAAGGAGGATGGAGAAAGGGCAACCCTGGACCATTTCTTAGCTCCTGCTTGTGAAAGGCTATGAAAACTATCTTAGGAAGGGGGGCTTTTTTGGCACCCTCCTAGTGCCTCTAGGCAGAGAACCTCAGAGGAATTTCAGGGGACGTCTATGTGGTCTTTTGCAAGCAGACGTGACCTTCGCTGCCCATACCCTCAGCTGGCTGGATGCCAGCCAGCGCCACACTAGAAGGCATGTAGCTCTGTCAGCGTGGTGCTAAGCCTGAGCTACTACCAAAAATAGGAATTAAAAATACGTTCAATGGCTTTTAAAATGATTTTAAAAAAAGAAAGAAAAGTAGTAGAGGTTTTACAAGCAAACAGTATGTTTCTCATGCAAGATTTAGATGAAAGAAAAAAATAATCTAAACCGGAAACTATGGCAAAATTAATCTTTTTTCATTTCAAGATGATTCAATGCAGAGAAATGTTTCACTTTTTTAATGATTTATCAACTGTCTTCAAATGTATCAGGTAATTTATGTTAAAATTATCATTCTGTTGAAAAACTATGTTTTCTCTTGAAAAAAAAAATGTTTCAAGAGAAAAAGCTTTCTATGGGTACCAGTGAAGAGCTCCTGGAGATATGTAGCTGCTTGCCGTGGTAATAGGGAAAAGGAATGAAGTGGGGTGATTTTATATATATATGGCATTTGTAAGGCAGCTATAAAATATTTGTAGTCTCTGCTTGGTTGGTGGGCGACCAGGCACTGAGGCAGAGATGCCAACAGAATATCTTTGTGGGAGTTACAACCTCATTAGACATTTGAGGAAGGTATCTGTGGGCCATTGAGATTTCTGCAAAAGGGAAAGTGGTAAGAGGGTGTTACCAGGGAGAAAACACAAAAGCCAAAGACCCAGAGCGTGGCCAGGCAGTTGCTTTAGGAAAAAGAAAAAAAAAAAAAGAATAACTAGAGTTGCTGGGCAAAGCCTCAAGATGATCGTGGTAAGGTTGAGCGAGAGAACACCTGGGGAAGATTGATTAAGAGACAACCAGTGTGTGTGTGTGTGATTTATGAGGAGTGGTCCTGGCTTTAGTAGGAGTTCTTTGGAGATATTGCTGCTATGGTGCAGGACAGAAAACTCCTGGATGCAATATAGTTACAGGATTGTCAAACATCACTTGATAAGGTTCCACAGGTGAGATTATTAGCTTAGTGAGAGAGAAACAGAATATGAGGTCAAAGAAGCTGTGGAGCACAAACTTGCTTTAAGAAACTGGAATTCTCTCTATGCATCCATCCCAATGTGTATGCATTTGTGTGTGTGTACATATATATGTATTTATCTCCATCTCTCTTGTCTGCCTGTCCGTCTAGCTAGTTACTCAACTAACATCAGTCCCTCCTGTTCTTCCTTCCCAGCAGCTGGGAGCTATTCAGTGTGGTGGAGGGATGATTGCTTCAGCTGGGAGAAGACTATTTCAGGGACTCCCAGGGGGCCTCTTTGGGCTTGAGTTTCTTCATGTGAGGAGAGGGACTGTCCTGCTGCCACTGAAANGCCCCTTGGGCTCTGGGCAATGGTCACATTGGCTGGGAATTGTGCAGCAAAGTTGAATGCAACCTTGGGGCCTGTACCCCAGTGAGTGTGAGTCCAATATCTCTCTTCCCTGGTCTGCTGTGGCTTGGTATGTCCCCCCATGTGCCCATCCAGGCTGGCTCCCCTTGGGGTAAGTGTAATGGCAGAAATTATGTTGGGAATGTAAGAAAACATAGCTGGGCTGTACTCTCATCCCGTCTCTGCTCTTCTCCATCTCCTGGGGGGCTTCCACCTCCTCCTTTTTCTCTTTCACTACAATAATTTTGATTAGTTGCCTGTCCAGAGTCTCTGAAAAGTTTCCCAATGAAGGGGTGAGCATCAAGCCCACTGGCACCAGCCCTTCCCCTTGGAATGTAAGCCACAGAGCCCCCAGGGAATGATGGCCACAAGTAGAAAACCAGGGCTCTGATAAATCCATCCCTGCTCTTTCAAGTGCTCAATGCTGTAGTGAAGGCACTGGAGCCTCCATTTTAAGATCTAATGAATAACTAGACCATGTCTGAAAGATGGCTATGTGAATACACAATGTTTTCCAGCTGGATAAAGACAGGGGAGCAGATAAGAGAAGTTGGATAACTTTGGCTTTTGGTGTGAGCAATGACCTCAAGATACGTCTTATTAATGTTGGCAAACTGGAGGAGTTTGAGCATCCCTGGAGCCTGCAATGCCTGAGGGTCTGGAATGCGCAGCCCTCTATGTACAGTCTTTCGAACACATCAGTAGAGTTTTCTGTAATGTAATCTTTGGGTTTATTTGTTTTTATGTCATTCTGAATTCTCTAGGGAATGACAATGAGTGGGCTGTATTCCCTCTCCTTTGATAAGGTTGTAGCTCTTGGAATTTCATATTTGCAGGTGAAGCTTTGAAAGACATGTCCGAAAGAGAGTGAGGCAGAGAGGCAGACGGCTCTACAGACTTTGCTTCTGCTTTTACTCAGGGAGAGGTACCAAGCTACTTCTTTCTGTTCTGCTCTCTGGAGCCTAAATAAAAAGATCTCTTCTATTTCTGGTCAATAATCACTCCTCTTAGCACAAAAATGTGCTCTTCTGAAACCATACAATGAGACACGAGAATGCCCCCAAGGTCATACTGAGAAGCTAGAACTATGAGAACAAATGTAAAGGAAGGAGGGCATAAAATCTTCCCATAAACCATAGATCTTTTGATGCCTTCAGCTCTAAGGATAAAATGGGGTCAAACCCACAGCCAAAAGAAGAATATGGGGGACTGGGGTTCCCTTTCCCAAGGAATCAGCTGAGAACGTAGACAAGATACTGTTATGGCATCACTTTGGGATGGCTGGAGGTATAACCCTATCCCCTGAAACATTTTCCTTGTGGGAGAAAACTACCTCCCAGAGATCTCGTTTCTTCTTGCAGTCAGGGCTGGGAGTTCTCGTCATCTAATTCTGGTAAGCTAAAGTTTAGGTGTCGAATCTGAGCTACCCACACAGCTTTTTCTTTAAGCAACATGCATATCTTTTGGCTCTTAGGGGCACTGCAGGTCAGCACTGCAGCAAAAGCACAGTTAAAGGCCATGGCTGTAGGGATGCCCCAGCAGTGCGAGACGGTGCTTTGGCTTTGGGTGAGGACATGGCATTGGCACAGAGTCAGATTTCTGTTCTGAGCCTCTCATGTGCCTAGACGGAAAGATAAACGGATTTAGGAAACAGTGACTGGATCAACAGAAATGCAATTTCTATTCTGATATTTGCTCTTGGTGATGTTTACATTCTTTTAAAGCACAGACAAAGTCAACAACAAACTATAATAATCACAGAAACAACAAAAACAACAACAAAAAAATCCCCATCGGGCCTGTTTCCTAACTCATGCTTGGCATGGGCTGTCTGCTACTTGCCTCTTGTGTTATAGTGCTGCTTGGAAGTGATAAGAAGCACACAGCCCCCTGTTCTTTAAAGTGCACTAGAAATAGAAAAAGAGATACAGCGCTGCAAAAGGAAACTGAACGGTTTCAGGCTTTCCCCAGGGTTGACTCTGCGGCTCAACACCCAGGAGCCCTGTGCAGCACTGCAAATCAAGGACAAATTTTCCATCGTCTTTGATGGGCACGAGGTCAATCTGCTAGTCCAAACTGAAACGCTGTTTTAACCAAATTTGCTGGGATGGAGGCGTCAGTAAGGTAAATGGACACAACCGTGCTTTGGCAGAAGCACTTTGGTCCAAGACCTCCTTCTCACTTCAGGTAGAAGGTAGCTGTGGATTTAGCTGTGTTAGAAAAATGATGGATTCTTTAGCAGAAAGTTCCATGGCTGTGATGGTAAAAAAGAAGACAACCTCCTCCTCCTCCTCCCTTTGAGAAGGGTGTCTTGTGACTCGTAAGTTGTGGCACCTCTTGGGCTCCTACTGAAGAACTATAGTTCTTGCTGAGTCTGTTACCTTTTACTGACTGTTCATCCCACAGGTGACAGATCCTTTCCAAACCAACACCTCCAGGGACCGGCAAGTGTGCTAGGAGATGGGGTGTGGAACTTTTCCAGCAGATGTGGGCTTGGGCTTGCAAGACCAATGGATGTTGTCAGACTCTTTGGTTTCCCTGTGTTTAGTGAGATGTGCAGAAGAGGGAGATGGCCTCTGTAAAGCGAAGAACTTTGCCCAAAGACCAGCCTTAGGGAGCACTTGGATTTCACCAAGCCTGAGGTCAGTGAAAACCGCTAACAATTAACATCAAACACTTGTATACATCTGTTGATCCCAAGGGACCATCCAGCTTTTGACCACAAGGTTGGTGAAGTTGAGATTGCTGTGCCTGCACAAATTGCAAACCATATCTGATGTTGGGCATGTGCTGAACCTGTGCTCCTGCTTGATCTACCACGTGTTCATCATGAACTTTCATTTTTCTGCAGTGAATGTAGTTATGCACCTGCTCAGCTACTTCACAGAGGTGGACCCAGGAGATCAATAGCTGCATGAGAGTGCCTAATCCCTGTTTTCCACCTCACAGATGTGCATATATGTTCTTCTACCCTCCAAAGCTAACAATTCAGCATGTGAGATCAGGACTGCTTTCCATGAATAGTTTTGCTCTGTGCTTAAAGAGGAGACCTGGGAAAATCGGTGGAGACTTTCTCACTGGCCCGAGTCAACTGAGAGAAAGAAAACAGGTTCACAGTCAAAAAGTAAAAAGTTCTTGATTTTTTTTGCATTTAGAGTTGAACATGAAAGGCAATTCAGGAGGGAAAGGGGGGATGGCTGTCTGTAGAAACTACAAAAACAAGCTTTCTAGAACTTGGCTCCAATCTTGCTGCTCGTCGATTAATTGCTGGTTCACAATCTGGATGTCAACATGAACTGTGCATGACTAGCTCCTCTGCAAAACAGGCCATGTACCATGAAACGGGAAGGGAGTCTTTCAGTGAAAATTCACTATTGAACAGGCAAACAAACAGGCAACTATTGTTTGATCAGAATTAGTTCAGTCTGGACCCGAGTTTGCTAATCTCTGCTAAAATCCTATCCTTGTCCTTCCTCTTGTGCCCCTCCCCAGCTTAAAGAGAGAGGAATAAAACAAAAGGAAGTGGTTGAAAAAGTCTTTAAAGAGGAAATTCTTATCTAATTCTAGGTCATGGCAGGGGCTATGTGTTCTGCACAGGGAGATGATAGAATCCACCATGACTGGAAAAGACATTGGCCATTTCCAGTCCAACACTAAAGACTTCCTCCCATCTGGCCCTGAAAAGGGAGGGAAGAAAAATAATAAGAGAAGCATTTTTGTGCATGGAAAGGGTGGCTCATTACATGGGAAGAATTGTGTCCTGGCTGCCTGGGGAGGCAGGATGTCAGGCTCAGAAGGCCAAGCATGTATTTTGAAAGAGCAAGCTCCAAGTTTCTCGTCTGTGCATGGATGTGCTTCACCTCTTTCCAGCCCCCTCCTCCTTCGTGCCTTTCCAGCCAGTGTTCCTGTGAGGAAGAGAAGCCATACTCCCAGCCCTCCTGGTGGCCCTGGGCCTCCTAGGACCAGTGTCACCCTATCACCTGTTGGCAGCAAAGCTCCTGGCAGAGGAGGGTGAAGCTGGAGGCTGATTTCCTCTTCCCAAACTCATTGTGATGCTGCCCTGCTGGGAAGCTTTGGCTTCTTCAGTTTCCCACACTTCAGCTCGCTCCTCCTTCCATGAGTTTCCAAAGGGCTTTGTGAGAAGCCGAAACACCTGCTCTGTTGAGCTCAGATCCTTGGGGGAAGTTGGCAGAGATGGTGCTCCTGGTCTGGTAGGATTTCTTGAAAAGTAGGCGTGATTCCATTTTTCTCTCCTGAAGTATCTGGCACTTAGCCTCATTAGTTATTTCTTCTTTTCCCCCTTGCCAGCCTCATCCCTCCCTGCACCTCTCTGCATTTTAGCTGCAGAAGTGGCAGTAGATCACCTGTGTCAGATGTGTCAGCTTGAGCCCTCTGTCTTGGCTCCACGAACATGCCATCTCACAGCCAGCAGTCACGTCTTGCCTCCAGGAGGTGCCTGCTCTCTACCAGCCAATGTCACTTCCAGAGCTCTGTTCTTCTCACTGGATGAATAACGGCATCACTTGACTGTGCTAGCTCTTATTCCTGCTGAATGCAATTGTCTGAAGTCAGTCCAGGAGTCTGATCTTGAATTAGAGAATGACAGCAAGGACTTAATCTCATGTACAATTAGTGGTCAAGACTCAGCTCTGGAGATGCAAGCAAAGAGACGCAGATTCTGCTATTCACTTTTTCAGCAACAGTTCAATAATTCTCTAAATCCAAACTTTGGATCGCTTGCTCGCCTATTATTTTGGAAAGGGGAACAAAAATAACAAAACTAAACCCATTGCAGCCCCTTGAAGTGGACTCAAATGGAAATAAAAGCCCTTTGCAGAGTGTGCTTTGGACTGATTTTTCATTTCATGTCCAAAAATTACTTGGAAAGATCATGTCGGCCAAAGGCCAGGGTCTAGTCCGCGTACCTGCACTGCTGTCCAGATGGAGGAGAAAAAGAACAGATTCATCGAGATGAAGAGAAGGATTTCAGAACGTGTTTTCAAAGCCTCCTGTTCTCTGAAAGGGCTGGAAAGCGATTTAGAAAACATATCTAGGGTTTTCTTTGAACATAAGGAAAAAACTGACTTGGACGGTGCTAACACAGTGCCTCTCCAGGTTTACCGTAGTGGGGAAATGTCATTTACTTGCTAGGAACTCAACCCAAACTCTCCCTTGGGTCAGCTGCCTCGGTATTAAACAGGCTGGTGGGGGAGGAGACAAGTGCATGGGAAGTTGAATGAGACTTTTAAAAAATCTGGCCTTCCTATAATGGAGGTTAAAGTTGGCAAAGGATGTTTTTTTTTTTCTTTTTCCTACGGCTTTACCCAAGTGGCAGAAGAAGTGCGTGATCGTAGTGCTTTTTCTGGTTCTTGAGTTATAAGCAAAAAGAAGGAAAATTCTTTGGTTGGCCCATTTTTGGCTATTTGTGGAGAGGTCTCCCCATCCCAGCAGGGAGGCTGAGCAGTGACCACCCGTCCTAGGTGGTGCAAGTGCTGTGTTGGCTGCTACAGCTGGGCTCTAGCTTTCTTGTCCTTCAGTGGATCTACACCAACTGTTCAAGGTGTCCTCTGCTGGTAACCTCAGCGTCTCTCTATGACCATGAGCAGATCTTCTATCTTCTGCTGCAGAAGACATGGTTCTACAATATCTCTGGGTTCTTGCAAATGTAGATGGATAAATGAATGGTGTGCACCTGCCTCACCAGCACCTTCCTGCCTTGGTTGTAACATTAGTAGGTCTTCATCTCATGGCAACCAACTTCCTTGAACTCTGCACATTGAAATCAGACTCCCTTCTTCTTCTCAGTCTTTTAAACATATTTGTTTTATCTACTACAAAGAGGGAGATCATGAAAAACAGGAATTCGTATGTTTCTTTTTCTGTTATATTAACTGTAGGTACAGAAAAAGAGAAAGCAGACATCTAGACCAGTATCAGCAATGATTTCCATGGAAACCATGAGGTTTTTTCTTTATTTTTTAACAACTCCGGAGACTGATGATGATGTATGTTCACTAAAGGTGAAGTTCTGGCAGCTGGAGGTAATGCTGGAATTCGGGGAGCTAATGCTGAAACCAGTGGATGTCGGGTCTGATGGAAAAACACAGTGCTCGCAAGGAAATGCTCGAAGACCAGCTGAACACACTGGGTAAAGCCAATATGGAAGAAAAAGTCAAACTTGACCAAAAATAACCAAAAGGAGGGCTAATGCCCAATCTGGTATATATGGACACCAGACCTTGCTTTCCATTTATAATAATATTGCTTTATAACCTTCTGGCAGTACTCCTTAGCCTAAAAGTCATACTGAATTCCCTTCACACTGAAGGTCTATGTATTTTACCACTGTGGACTACATTTTGGTCTAGCAGTCCTCACGTGTCCACAAACCACATGCAATGAGAAAAGCAGAATTGACAAGTGTGAAAGGTCTATTTTTCCCGAGTCCAATGATGTATTTGAACTGCAGCAGGCTGTCAAATGCAATGTGGGCTACATTGATCCAGACTCCGGCCTTTGTTGTGGTGAGTTATGGAAGTTCCTCACCTACTTGGAAGAGGCACTGAGGTCTAAGACCAAGGTTTTGCATCATATTTGGTCTTCAAGTTTTCCTGCCATGCTTCTCCAAATGTGGTTTTAGAGACTTCATCCTTCAGTCTCAGCTTACCGAGGATGTGTAACTTAATATACGCCCTGGTCTGTCAAGGAATACATGCGCCCATCATTGCTGGTATGATCCAAGCGCTTCTAGGCTTGAATGTCTAATGAGGAACAACTTACACCTTAGATGGGGAGCTGGCAGTGACAGTTTAAATGAAAAATGGGACTGGTACTGTGCAGAGCACTAGGGAGAACAGAATAGAGGTCTTCCTCCACTTGTTTTCTGCACTTGTGCTGGGGCAGCCAGGCCTTTGCACCTCCTGAGTTTTTAGGGAGAGGCTCTTACTTGTTGAGCGACAGACCTGTGAATCAGGGTTTTGGGGTGGCTGTTTCTGATCTCTAACCCAGGGCTGAAATTGGCTGTGGCACCTCCTGCAGTCTTGGGGCGTGGTCTTGGTGGTGCAGGAAAGCTGGCTCCTGGCGTGATTGCTGGTGTGTTGAAGGAACTTGATTGAGGAAGCCGGTCTTGCCATCTCCTGAACTTCCCGGGTGAGGTGATCTTGGAGGACCACTCTGCTTTCCCTTCCATCACCGTTAATCTAGAGAGTCTGGCTTTGATGGGCTCACACTCTGCTTCCCATGACTGCGCTGACTGGTAGCCTGCGCTAAAAAGAGGAGCTGGAGCAAACCCTGAGGATGATGCATGACTTTGCATGGACAGAGGAGGAAAAAAAAAATAAAAATCCTCAGCTAGATGCACAGCAGTGGCAGACTCATGCATGGAAGATCTGTGACTGAAAAATTGTCTGTCTTCAGCTGTCATCTAGTTTAATAAAGGCAGGATGGAGAGAGAATAGCTTTCCTTACCTCTTTAGACCATCGCCGTTACAACAGCACTGCAGCAAAACTGGATCAATATGCAGAAAGGGAGAAAAAGTTGTCTCTTTAGAGAGACAAGCAGACAGACAAATAGACAGCTAGCCAGATTCTTCTCTGTTATACTCATGTAACTCCAAAACTATTAAAGGAACTATTTGTAACCAGGAACAGAATCAAACTGCTGGCGCAGTTCACTGTAAAAGATTATTCAGTTCAATCTCTGATGGCATTTTAATAGTAACAGCTACTCATCAGCAATGTCAGGGTTAAATACTCCCAGCATGTGTGCAATTGCAGAAATACCCCAAGAAGAACCAAGGAAATATTTCCATCTTAAACTCCGATAAGGAGTGAAAACGTGCAACTCGTTCCATATGGTGGCTGAAAGCCCCGAGCCAAGCGGAAAGCCGCCGAGTCTGCCAATGCATAAGAACTCGCAAGCCTGATAAATGAGCGCGTTGCTTTGGGAAAGCCAGAGACGAAGTCACACTAGAAAGAAGAAAACAGAAGAAGTGAGGAGGCTTTTTTTAATTCCCTTTCTTTTTCTTTTTTTTCTTTTTTTTTTTTTTTTTTTCCCCTTGGAAAAAAAAAAAAAAGCAAAGTCCTACCCATTTTTCTTGTTGGATGGCAGCAAGAATTTCTGGAAATGTTTCACATGTCAAAGATTTAACCAAGCTGGGATGTTTGTGGATAAGCCGTTATGCAATGAATAAATAAATCAGGAGGGATAAAAAAAAAAAAAAAAGGCAGAGGGAAGAGTCTATCTTCTCTCCTGCTTTACAAAAATGATCCTGGCCTGAAAGGGCGACATTCTTCTGGGATACTCTGCCCAAGCCAGGATGAAAGTGCTCACAAACTGGAGACGGACCATTCCCAGGTTTCTCCAGTGTTTAGATGAGAGATGATTTTGTGCTTGGTGATGCAGCAAGGGAGGAAAGGACACTGGAGGAAAGCAGGAGGAATAGCTACAGCCAGGGAAGCATCCCAGCCACTGCGCACCCTCCAGCAGCAGGATGCAGGCTTCCAGATGCTCTCCATCTCTACAACCATCCCCAGGACCAGGAATGGGTGCTCGGGCAAACAGAAGCAGGGCTGTGTCTGGCAGCCAGGGTCAGGGAGCAGGGCAGAGCTGGGCTGTGCTGGCAGAGGGAGCGGGGGGTCAGGAGCAGATTGCACCTCTCCTGCTCTGTGCCTGAGATTTGACAGGTCTGCATTCTTGGCTGAAGGCATCTGGCTGCACAATCAGTTTCTGGAGAGGAGAGGGTAAATTTGCAGATCAGCTGGCTGGGGAAAAGGCTGTTCCTTCAGAAAAAAATCTTCTGACTGGTTAGGCAAGTCACCACCTACAACCTGAATGTACTCCAGTGTGAAGTCAAATCAGAAATAGAGGAGGACATCACCCCTACAAAGAAAATCAACTCCCCTGTACCCTCTCCAAACAGGGATTTATTTTTTTTCATCCAAGAGCCACTTTGAAGCTGGAACTATAGAAGCACTTGGGTTCCCTGCAATGGACAGCAATGGGAGATCTTGGCTGGCTCATTTGCCTGAGCAAATTTGCTGTAATGAAATTGTCCTGCTACATAAGCACCTCTATACGAGCAGAAAGCTGTTAGACCAGTGCCAGCTTGGTGACTTCACCCAAAGCCGAGAGCGTTTTGTTAGGCTAAAAAGAGCAACAAAAAAGAGCAAACCCTGCAGGTTGTAAGTTGCTAGGGAAGGTGATAGACGGTACGTGAACTGGCCAATATAATCTGTCTGGAAAGTTGAAAAGAATCCCGCCTTCTTATGAGCCCAAAATATTTCTTTTTCTAGAGTACCTTATTTTCCAACTATGTGCCATGTTCGTTCACTTGCCAACACGTTTGTCCTCCGATCTACACTTCTGTCTTGCATCTGCTGACAAAACTGGCCTCTCAAAAATTTCCCTGACAAAATGAGAACTAAAAGTTTCCCATTTTTTGGTGGTCTGTACCAGGGCAGTTGTGTCCTTACAGTGTGGCGGCCTGGTTGTCCAGGGCTATGGATAAGGGTGGGTTATTTGCCCAAGGGTGCTGGAGAGGAAGGAGGAGGTAGGTTTGGTGGGATGGAGGACCAGCATGGATCGTTGTAGCTGGAGTGGGCTGGGGGGACCTTCATGGTGTGGGTGCTTGGTGGAGGTCAGGCTGGAACAATGTGCTCAGCAGAAGAAAGCTGACCCAGGCCCACCTGGACACAGAGAAGATGTGATGGAGTTACAGCGGGGGAGGAGGGAGGCGCAGGACTTTAGGAAACCTTATTACCTTGTTCAAGGATAACGTCTTGGACCATACAGTGCTTCTCAGGTCTGTCTATTGATATATTGGCCATTGTCTTGAACCTGCTTAGGTCTCCTGGAGGGCTCTCAGGGCTTGACTGAATCAATAGGCTGTGCTGAGACTTACTGCTCTGGTTGTTGCTAAACCAAAGGAAGACATTAAGTAAGAGAAAGATGTTAAAGCAGCTTACTCCTGAGCCTGCCCCAGCCCCTTCGCCAGCTCTAGTATCTGTAGTATGTGTCACCCGAGCACTGGCAAGATGTTTTGCTTTGGCCATGGCTGTTGACCACCATCAGGTTTGTCCAGCTTCCCCTCCCACCTTGGTCTCTCCAGGGCTGTCACTTCCCCTTTCATGTTGTCTAATGCGATGTGCATGTTCCCAGGCTTATTGGTAGGGAGGTGCTGCATGATCCCATCCCTCTGTGCCCACAAGCCTGGCATTTATTATTTGTTAAGGCTTTCTTCAGCCAGCCCAAGACACTGCAGGGAAGTCCTCTCTAGGCCTGGGCTGGCCTGCAATTCACTGGGTGGAAAATCTTCAGAGGCTGAATGTTGAGACTTCTCAGATGATGGTCCCTTTGATTTCCACTTAAGAACAAGTCAAAGAGCTAATTTTAGTTATGACATCTCTCTATCCTTGCAAAATATCCCCCCTCCAACTCAAAGGCATAGGCCTGAATCTTGGAGCCAGATTTTCCTTTGTGTTTTAGTTTGTGTCGTCATTTCCAGCTCTAAAAAATGCCTGTAAATATGCTCAGTTTCATATTCCATTCTCCTATGCAGTCTCTACTGGCTGAACGGATCCCATCTAAAATCCCAAAGGCTTTTAGGCACCTAATTTTCACTAGTGGGAGTTAGGTTAGATTTGGTCCCAGCTTGCTTCACAGCAGACCCTGTTTTTATTACAGAGGGTCGATTTTTCTGTGTTGACTGGGGAAATTCCTGATGTGCTGTTCTCTAGCTGCTGTTGAACACTCACCATTGGGTATGTGCTACTTCGAGGAGCCAACCAGAGCTCCGCGCTACCTTCTGAGACAGAACCGATGTTAATCCAAGAGTGACTGTTGAAAAATCAACCTCATTTTCTAGCTGTTTGAATCAAGCAGATGGAGTTCCAGTTTTGCTCAAGTACATTTATGGGTTTTTTTAAAGGGAAGTTGAGTGTGAATAGCCAGTTCAAAAGTGTTCATTCAGGACAAAGACAGCTGTCAGCTGTGCCTAAGCGTGTCACCTTATTGTAAGGTAGGTCTTCACTCCCTGCCTCCCAGCCAGGTGCCATGCTGAGGTTGCTCCCAGCAGGTTTCTAGTTGCCACCTTTGTGGGCATGTGGATTCAGTTGAAATTCCCCATGAAGATCTGAGCTCTTCAAGCAGGAATCTCTTTGACTTAATGAAGTATTATGAACTACTACCTCATTTTGGGAGTAATATTTAGGCCCTTTTCTTTCCTGTCTGTTGGACCGACTCATCACTACCTGTGATGTTGCTTTACATCACCTGTGATAACCACGTGGTGGGACTCAAGCACTTCTTTAGTATTTGGTGCCCTTGCAAAAGCAACTCAAATTCCTGCCATGCCCTGAGATTTTCCTGGAAGGTCACTGATCACAGGAAAGCAGGTCTGGAGTTTTGCCCTGTCTGATGTACATCAAAGTGTTGTCAACAGTGCAGATGCTTTGAAAAAAAACCCCGAAAAGCTATTACAGAAGCAGCTCTTTGACGGGTATGAAAAAGTTTTGTTCTCTTGATTTATTCCTGGCCATGTCAATTTAGTGCAGCAAGGGGCTTGGCTGGATCATT
Organism: Thinocorus orbignyianus; assembly: GCA_013400375.1. Lineage (NCBI taxonomy): Eukaryota > Metazoa > Chordata > Aves > Ciconiiformes > Thinocoridae > Thinocorus > Thinocorus orbignyianus. Next base: position 60,215 of record VXBW01002582.1, read on the forward strand.
CTTCAGCTACTTTGAAGTTAAAGAGATTTCCCCGCAGTGTTAGGTCAATTAGCAACTCTATCAAGCTGGTATCTTCTGACACTGTTTTTGCCTGGGATAATATAAAGCCACTACCACGAGGTAAGACCAAAGGTCCCTTGAAGAGGAACTGCTTCACGAATCCTGCAAGTGCAGGGGACATCCCTCACCTGGGAAGATCCTTTCCCCAGGTTGAAGCCCATCTCTTGCACTTTGGCTATCCTGACCCTTGCCATTGCTGTAGTTGTGGGAAACTCAGCTGTATGTTTTGTGAACTGGGATGATGTTCATGTTCTCCCCTCTTTTTTTTTGTTTGTTGTTGTAGTTGTTATTGTAGTTGTTGCTGTAGTTGTTGTTGTAGTAGTAGTAGTAAGCATTGCCAACTTAGGCAACCAGAAAACTGGAGCACACATTGCAACATTTGTTTTTCAAGGTTTTCTTCCCAGTCACAGAAAATTCCTTTAATGGAAACTCCCTTTTGAAGGACTTGTTGAGGTTGAAGCTTGGAAGATGTGCCAATCTCCTGACCTGAAGTTCTGGCTCAGCCTTCTAGACAGAGAAGATACAGCTTTTAGGTCAGGTCTGTGTCTTGCGGGCCTAAACCACAATCTAGACTTTTCCTGGCATAGTGCCTCTTGGAAAGAGTAGATCTGTTAGAGATCATGCTACATAGACATCGGAATAGATATGCTGTCTCAGGTCAAAGATGCATCTAGCCCAATATCGTGTCTCTAACAGTGCCAGCAGCAAATGCTTAGGGCAAGACATAAGACCATGGCAAGCCCTTAGTGATACTTCCTATGGCCCTTCCGATTTATGGCAATTTACAGCTGAAGGACTTCCTGAGCTATGGGTCACATCCACGTCGTTGTCTGTAATCACCCTTGATGAATCTTTCAATGTCTTTAATTGCTATTTGAACCCATTTATGCTTTTGGCTTCTATGACATCTTATGACAATGAGTTCTACCACTTAATTATGTGCTGTTTAAAAAGACAACCATTAATCACAGTAGCCTTCAATTATAATAAAAGCCTTGAATTTGGATAAGATTGCCAGCATGGATAAAGTCAGCATGATTACATTCATGTGTCATGTCTATGGCAACGGGAGCCTCATATCGAAGAATATGGGAATGCGTATGACTAGTTTATGGCAAGGTCTTCAAGAGAGGATGGTAACTCAGGATCCTTCAGCTCTCAGCTGCCTGATGGCATGTGCTTTGGCAGGGTCTGGTTTATACAGAGCTGTCCATCTGTTTTCTTTCTGCCAGCATAGTTTGTAGGGAAGGTTTATCCATCTTTGCAGACTGCTGTGGTCTTTTTTTGTTTAAGGAGAAAGGGTAGGGTAGCGGATGCTTTTCCCATAAATTTTGCTTCCCCGTGAATGTGCAAAGGCTCGAGGAGCGATTCTGCTTGGACTGCAGTCATGTTTTGAGCCTGCCCACATGTTCCATGATTGTGGTTCAGTTTGAAAGACCTTCCTTGTGAAAATGAGCATAGCTTTGGCAGTTTCCTCAGGGCTGCAGAGAAAAACCTAGCTCTTCTGGGAGGTTAATCGCTGGTTGGGACTTTACAGTAAGGTAAGGGAGAGCTTGCACCTGCTTTGAAGACCAACATCAGGCACCACCGTTTTGTCTTTGTGCAAACCTGGACTAATAAGTGGTTGCTGGAAAAAGAGAGCCCAGAGAGGGTGGGACGAGCCCTCACTCATTCATCCACAGCCTGAGGCACCCTGAGGTATGGGAGATCCACATCTGCCACCGGTTCCCCGTCCCATAGACATCTCCCAAGGGAGACAGTCATAGTACTGTAACTAAAAGACCTGCTCTGGAGTTTTGTCTTCATTCAGTAGGTGACCTGATCTGACTCCTGGCACTTGTGCTTTTTTTTAAATTTATTTTTCCTTCTCAACAATTAATTTTTTTTTAAGGGCCTTCGATGGCAAAGTGCATGTAGTTCTGCAAATTTTTTAATGGGAGGGAAAAAAACCCAGCCTTTTGTTTCTCCTCAAGATGCTGGTAGCCTTGGCACCACCAGCTCCTCAGAGTTTCTCTGGGCAGTTTTGTGCCATGATTTTTGGCGGGAAGAAAGAGGTTTCAATTGGTTAATCCTTCCAGCTAAGTAAAATCATCTGTACTGGTAAATTCTCCAGGAGATGTACAGTTCACTGCTTGTCAGGCCAGGATATTAAATTAAGCAATTTCCATCAGATAACACATCTTCTGGTTCATGTAAAATGTCCAGCAAATCGCTGCGCTCATAATTCAGCCTGATTGAAAGTGAGCTGCTAATCCATTTCACTTTGGAGATAGGTGAGAGCATGGCAGAGAGGCCATCTCTGCGGGGAGACTCCTGTTGGCAGCTCATGCACGTTAAAGTGTTCCCCTTGGGCTCTCCTCCCCTCCCGCATCCCCCTGCCAGGGCTGGCAGATCGTGCTGCTCTCGCTGTCGGTCTTTGCTGACCCTTTCAATGCTTCATAGCATGGCCTGGATGAGCCGCTATGCGGGGAATCCTTTTAAGCGATGGAGCCTGCATTTAGGGAAATCATTCTGCTTCGGTTCCCTCCTGGCAGAGGTGGGTGGTGGAAATCTCCAGGAAGGCTCATCTCTTGCTTTGTGTCCTATCGCTCTCCTCGGTGGCCCTGAGCTCCTGCCCCATTCAGAGTTTAGCTGTTCTTGCCAGCCCATGGGAAGGTCTTGCTCGCTGGATCTAAACTGGGTCAGAGCAAGTGTTTGAATGTTCAAAATTTAAAATTCAGGCTGTATCATGAAAGCATCTGCAAGTGTTATAAAATCATAGAATGGTTAGAGTTGGAAGGGACCTTAAAGATCATTGAGTTCCAACCCCCTGCCGTGTGCAGGGTCACCTCTCGCTAGAGCAGGTTGCTCAAAGCCCCATCCAACCTGGCCTTAAGCACTTCCAGGGATGGGTGTTCTGGTTATTGTTAGCAACAATAATGATAATAGCAGTAGCAGGGGAACTTTTTATTTGTTGATGGTTTATAGATTTGCATTGTTCTAGCCTCCCCAGACAGGAGACCAGGAGCCATTCCCCACTTTTTCTATTTCTTTTTAAATGAAAGCTGAGTTACCCTCCGATTACATGACTCCAGAAGCTGGGGCTTGAGGAAAAGCAAAAATATCTGCTGTCATGAGTTTCGGGAAAGGGGTGCGGGATCTTTCCCAGGATCAGAGTGTGTCTGGAGGAGCCTTTCTCCTAATAGACTAGAGAGAAGTAATTTCAGCTAGACCAGGCGAACTGGGAGTTTTGCCTTTATGGGTATCCATGGTCCGTTGGGGACCCTGTGCCACACTACACTGGGGGAGTAGTGGTGTGCTATAAAGTATCTAACCCAAGCCACCTCCCTTTAGCCAAGGTGGAAAATACCCATCTCCAGGGCAAGAGGCATGAGCGTGGGGCAGCTCCACACATCCCCAACGCGATTAGCAAACCGGACATGAATCGCTTCATTAAAGCCAAACAACTCTGGGCAATCGCGTCATTATAAAAGACCCAGGAAATCCTAGAGCCCGGTAGACCAGAGACGTTCCCCCTCCCCCTGTGAGCAGAGCCTTCCTCTTCAAACGCCGGTGACCTTATGCTTGCTTCTTCTCCAGCTCCTGCTGCTTTGCCAGGAGGCGAAAGCTCTGTGTGACGCGTGGAGGGGTGGAGGGCTTTATTGCCTCCTTCCCCTCCACGGGGGGGCCCCCATTTTCAAAGCTCAGCCCTTCGTATCCAGTCCTACCCACCTCGTAAAAGGACTTGCAGCAAAATAAAGTGACAGGTGAACAATCCCACACGACCGGCTCCCATCCGGATGGGAGGGCTGGGGCTCAGAGATGAACAGCTGGGATTTCTGAGCGGGACAGGCGGTGCGGGGGAGCAAAGGGACAGTGGTTTTCTTGTGTTTTCTTTTTATTTTGGTTTGCTTTTATTTCTTTGGTATATATATTATAGGTAAAAAAGTCTCGTTCTGTATGAAGTCACTCTCTAGACTGTTACGGCACTGCAATAACATTATACCTCTCTATATTGTCAATCTTTGAATGTTTTACATATAAACATTTTACTGCAAAAATAATGCAATCGCATTTCTTTCCCCTTTCATAGTAAGCTTCTTTTGAAATCTGAACAAATCTTTATGAAAAATTGTTGCAAGAGGCCCAACTCTACTTAATTTTGACTGGCTGCCCCATCCCTGGAAGGGTTCAAGGCCAGGCTGGATGGGGCTTTGAGCAACCTGCTCTGGTGGAAGATGTCCCTGCCCAGGGCAGAGGGCTTGGAACCTGATGATCTTTAAGGTCCCTTCCAACTGAAACCATTCTGTGATTCTATGATAAATAATAACAGCAAAGGGTTTTCTTTGCTTACTCAGACATGAGTGCATCATCGGTGTTCTCACAGCCATTCCGCCTTGACTTCTCCTCCCTCAGCTTCTCCATACATCTCACCAGTGCATCCCTGTTCCCACTGCCTTGTGCTGTGAGGATCCTGGCTTCATTCTCTGCTCCGTGGGAAAATCCTGCCCTAAGTCCTTTTTGGGTTTCAGTTCCTTAAAATCTCTTTGCAAATCCTACGAAATTACATCTGTAAAAAAAACCCAACCAAACTAGGAGGAGTTTTGCCTTAATAGAACTGAACTTAACCTGTTGTTGCCTTTATCAGCTGCTTTGGAAAGAAAATCATGTTGAAAGGGAGTCAGGTGCTTGGCAAATGTTCCCCATCATCTCCCGATTTCAGCTCCAACTTCCATGACTTTCTATATGGTTTGGTCCATATTAGCTGTGCGTGGATCGGCACACTGCTATTAATTGCAGAGCAAATTAACCTTCTTCAGACTATATGCCATTGTTATAATGTATGCAAATATGCTGTTAGTGACTGCAAAAGAAATAAAAGCACAGTTGGGCTCATGTTCTTGCCAAGAGATTAAATGCCGATGTTTAAAAAAATTGGCCGTATTTCCACAAGGGGACTTTTGCTGTACAATCTTGTATCTACTGGGATTATTCTTTTAAAAAATTGGCAGCGTCCTTAGAAAGAGCAGCTTCTATCTTATAATTTTACTTTTATCTTTTTTATTTCTTTGGCAGCCGCATGAAGAAACCTCTTTGCCATTTCCAGGCTGGAGAACTTTTGTTATTATACAGTGAAGTACCAGTTCTGTAAGCGACAGATTTCTCCACTCAGCATGTTTGGGACACCCATCGATCAATGACAGGGAATTTAAGTAAGAGGAGGGGTGACTTGGAAAATAAACTCTTCACATCCAACTGACGAAGTGGGAAACATCCGCTGCTGGCCTATCTCCACCAGCTTCGATGGAGTGGTGCCAGCACAGACTTTGGCCCAGGCGTCTTTCAACTCATTATTCTTTCATTGGTTATTTGCTAGAGTGTATTGAAAGGCTGAGTTTTAAGTCTGCTTCCTCATGGACTTTCTTTCCTTCTATGATGAACATGCTTTCTTTTCACTTTTGGCTTTCGCAAGGCCTGGGTTTAATGGTGAACAGGTTTGGTTTTTTGCTGTTGGGGCGGCAGGGGGGAATGGTGGACCATGTGCGCACACAGTAGACACGAGGTTTGTCATTCTAGAGACATTCAGCAGCTGTGGGGTATTTTTATGTATGAAATGAGATTCAGAAAAAAATCGTTCCGAAGGAAATCCAGCACAGATAAAATCTTTTTTTGCTTCTTTTTTCTCCTCCAGTTTTAGAGGAGTCCTGGATTTGGAAGCCGAAACTAGTTACAAGGGTGTAGACATTTTAAGTGCTCTCTGATCTGCCCACAGTTTAGATAGCGATTTAGATCATTATCAATTAAATGTAAACAAGCAAACAATGTTAAGTTAGTTATAATAATAAAGTTAATTATGATAATTCAGTTAATTATAAAAAATGACTGTAAACAAGCCGATTGCTTGCATAACTGTTAATGGTCTTGCTGCCCTCCCCAGGGCACCAGCAGCTCCCAAGGACCTGAGTAGAGCCCGCTTGGCCACTGCGTCCACCTTCTCAGTGGAAGGAACTGGGGCTGCAAGAGCTCAGTGGTGGCTCTGAGAACCTGAAGATTCAGCAAAGCTGATGAAGGGTAAGTAATTAAAAAGCCTATAGACCTGCATTTATCGCCTTTTAAAAAATGCGTATCAGCATTTGATAAACTGAAGTTTTAGCTGGATATTTGATGGACGCCAGTTGGTCAAAGATGAATTTCGGAGATAAAATGTCCCCTGTCCAAGACTCAGATCCTGATGGAGCTACAAATCAGGCAGACTTTGGGGTCCTAGACATGTATTTTTTCAGCACATGCAAAGAGGAACCCCTAATGATGCATCCAACCTCCTGCCTGACTCCTGCGATGGGAGGAGGCTTTGGCACCTGAAAGCTCCCAAAATGGTTTTACAACATGCAGACCCAAGGTCTTTGGTCATGAGCTTCCCAAAGAGGGAGCTTTGAGGAGAGGAGAGAAACCCTGCCTTGTCAGCAGTCTTCAGAAAGATGTATGCTGACAGATAATCTAAATTTTGCCAATGTGCTTTCCAAGAGGATGGTGGAGGGAGTTGCTCCTGAAGGGACATCACCACAGCCACTTGCTGGAGAAGCTTGCCGCATGGCTTCTGTGAACAGCAGACTCCAGAAGAGCCCTTGGTGGCCAACAATAAAGGTGATCCAAAGCCTCCTGATCCTCTGATAACAACAGTGGCTTGTAAGCACGTTTGGGGAGAGCTTATCCCTCCTTTGCAGCAGGAGTGTGCATTTGGTTGTAAATTTTTTCCAGCTGTAAAGTCAGAAAAAACACTGATAAGCTCTCCCCCCTCCCGCCTAAGCCCCCCAGCTGGGAATGATAGATTTACCAGAGAGAACTCAAAAGTACCAGCTCCCTTCTCCTCCACTGTTGGAGCATATGGAATATATTGTGGTCTGAGGGAAATACATCTTAAGAATTTCTCCTGCATCTCTTCAGGAGTGTTCCAAGGTGGATTACGGCAGGTGTTCACAAAATCAGGGGAGTCCCCTGTTTTCCTTGGGCACCTAAAGTGGGGTTAAGTGACCAGACGTAGGTGCCTGCACCCAAAGTCACAACAGACTTCTGCAGCAATCTCCAGAAGTTTTGCAAATACTTGGCTTTGGGTGAGACTAGTGATGGAAGCTCCAAAACACTGGAAGAGAAAGAGAGACTTTCCAATGAGAGGGACAACGAGGAAATATCCGAGATCTGCCTGGAAAAATCTGCTCCTGCAAAGCGTCTGATCCTGGGCTGTGATAAGCTGTTTCCATAATGTGCTGTTTATTTGCTGCTGCTGCTGCTTGAGGAATAAAAGCAAAACACCCTTGTTGCTCCTCTGCAGGCAGTGGAATTGCCTAGGACCAGTAAATGTGAATTACAGGAGAACTTCAGTTCTCAAGGATTCGTCACCCAAGTAAATTTTTCTTTGAATTTAGCAACAATTTAGGTTTTATCAGTGGTAATATTTTCAAACAAAAGCAGCAGGCCAAATCCTGCGGTTTCTATTAAGGTACCCAGCACCAGAAAGGACAGAGAGCCATCCCCCACAGGATAAATACAGTCTGGTTTTGGGGTTGTTTTTCACTTTTTTTATTTTTATTTTTTTTTTTATTTGCTAGTGGCTCCAATTCACTTTGGGTAAAAAGGGGATCAAGCTGAAACACCAGCACATCCATTACAAGCAGTTGAAGCTTAAGCTGCCAGGCTGATGGGAACTCAGAGCTGAGATAAAAATCTGTGCATTGACCCATGAGGCTGAATTATCCATTATATGGAAAACCCCTGACCTAATCACCTTCCAGGAAAAGGCACGGCGTATTGGAAAGTATACGGAGAAGCTTGGGAAGAAAATTGGGAAAGACAGACTGTTTCTCCCACTGGAAGGTCTGGGACCTACTGAGGACTTGGGGGGAGGTGTTTCCAAAGCGTGGAGGAGTTTTCTCCAGTGAAGTTTTCACCACAGCACTGAGTGGGCCCTGATTTACAGCCTTCGGAGCATCCAGAACACCAGAATTGCATTCAGTTTCATGTCAACCCTGGATGCAAAGGCAGGATTTAATGTAGGTTAGACCTGTGTCTGTCAGGCTTTCCTTCTGCCTCCGCCCCTCCCTGCTGATCTGCAGCATTTTATGTTATTTCTGCTTCAATTAAGTCTATACCAAATCCAGGAGGATCCTTTGCAGGATACTGTCACGAACCTTGGCGTGTAGGAAGCTGGACAAGGGTGGGGACATCACTGGGTTTGCCTGTGGTTGCATTTATTCCATCTCTTTCTTTTTTTCTCTCCATAAACTGCATCTGGGTGAGCTTTGAGGCTTAATGACGTTTGTCTGGGTTTTCTGGATATCTTGTCAGAGCTACAGGTTGCAGTTTTTTTGGCCTGACGAATAATATTAAGTCACTTACGTGGTAGCAAGGAATCACCATAGTCTTGAGCCTGATGCCATGTTGGTCCATGGCCTCTCCATACAGTGGAATGAGGTGACATCCCCGTCCCTGAGCTTGTGTTGTGGGACAGAGAGTCCACCGTTTCCCGGTGTCCTGGAAAAAGGGAGAATAACATCCCAGAGCCTGTAGGTAAGATGTGGGCACAGAAAAAAGAGCCTTTTTTTTTTTTTTTTCTTGTAGAAGAAAAAACATCTCTGAAAAAGTGTCTGGGCAAATCAGTCCCTGTTTTTCCGTGAAAAGGACTTTGCCTGTAACTCTTTGCTCTGTAAGGAAAGGCTGTGACATGCAAACCTGCTATGTGTCCCAATATATTTTGATTACCGAAGTCTGAGAGCACGTCTGGAACCCATCACTGATGATGGAGAAGAGGGGTGCTCCATCTGGAGTATCTGCACTGGAGAAGAGGGATTCTTCTCAAGTAACTCCTCATCCACAAACCAGATTTCCATTTGTCCAGACTCCATCCATCGTTAGTGGAGGGTGAGCAGCAGCCCAAAGGACTGTCCTTCAAACCAACTGCCATTTTTAGGTGGGATGACCTTCTGAGGTGTCAGTCCCTTCACACTACCTACAGGCATGGTCTGGGGACACCCAACCTTTGATAGCCAACGTTGAGTAAATGTCTTCCAAACAGTATCAACCCTGGTGAGTCAAGACAAAGACTGGAAGGAGTACTTTCAAACTGGGTTAGGCACAAATTCCTCTCACTTGGGGTTTTCATGTGAATTTGCTACTAAACTAAGATGATTTAAAGGCTGGCGAGGTGTTGAACATCTTCAGGCACAGAAGATGCCTAAGGATGTGACAAAGTGTGACCTGAGTATCTTACACCTTGCCGGTGAGCCGTGCTTAATGGGTCAGGCAGCAGAGGTGTAATGAAATCAATAGAGATGGAGTAGAGATCTTTGCAGATCCAGCACCTGGGTGGTTTTATTTTGTTTTATGTGTCTCATTATTGTTCCTGGGTTTTTGTTTTTGTTTGCTTTTTTTTCTTCTTTTTTTTTTTTTATCTCCCCCCTCCGTCCATCCCTACCCTCTAAGTTTTGTATTTTCTTGTTAATATTTCAGGTTTAGTCCTCGGGAAGGGTAGGATTTGAAAGGATAGCTGCAAGAGAATTGAGGTCTATCAGGACGTAAGGTACGTGACATGACTTGTGCTAAAAAAATATCTGTGAGAGCAGAAAAAAGAAGTCGGATCCAATACACCAGGGAAGGAGCTGAGTCTTGCAGACAGAGCTGCCGGCTCCAGCCCCAACCCCAGCCTGACAATTGATATAGAAAAATCTTGTGACAGCCGAATTACAGCACTAACAAGGAACGCGCCTTCTCTTCTGATCAAAAGTCCAAAGCACAGCATGCTCTCCGCTGCTCTGCCTCTGATCTGCACATACATCGCTGGCTTTTATCACTCATTTTTCCTTTATCTGAGCAGAGCTGGTCTCAAGCGCTACAACCCGGTTATCTCGGATGAGGTTGCCAAAAGCATGTCAGGGATCGTTAAACGTAATAATAAAGGAAGCGGGAGGAATCAAGTGGTTTGAGTAGGAAATCAGAGGGAATTCCTGGCTGAGGTTGCCAGTCGGGTGAATTCTGGGACTTGTGGCTTGCCTTGAAAGAGGAGGTCACAGCTCCTGAGCCTCCTCAGACTACTGATACGTGTCTTCTCTTCCCCAATCCTCATTAAGAGTCTCTTCCCATACGCTCATATTCTCTAGAAGAACAAGTAACATTTAAAGTCGAGCTTCAAATCCTGACTCGGGCTGCAGGCTTGGCCACCCGACGGTGTGTAGTGGACTTCATTCTTTTAGCCCGTGGCTTTGAATTCGTTAGTGCTAAGGAAAGAAACGGTGTCAGTTCAGTTCACAGGAGAATCAGCAGGAACACAGCTGCAGGTTTTCTTTGGGATGAATTAGAAAATATGCAACAATATTCTCGGGCCAAAAAAAACCAACTTCAATTTGAAACAAATTCCATTTTGCATTCAAGAAATCCAGAGAATAATTTTTGAAGAAAAAGGAAAGACTTTTTTTTTTTATATATATATATATACAACTGAAAGTGCACTGTAATTAAACGCTTTGCTTTAAAATTACAAAACAAAGTGTTTGGGTTTTTTCCATTGTTGAGCTTGCCAGATTATCTGTGTTTAAGAAATGTATTACGGAGTGGTTTGCTATGATTGAGTTTCTGCTTATTTTGCTTCAAAATATAACTCTGGCCAAAAGAAGTCTTTTAGCTCTAATCAAGATCAAATTAATCAAACCTTGTTTGCTACCGGCTTGCAGCTACCACGTTAGCAAAGAGGATCTTCTCGAGTTAGAGGAATGAGGCTCTGATATGAATTCAAGTTTTTATTGGTCTTGTAAGAACTTTCACAGAAATAGGGTAAAACCAGAATTAACAAAACCTAGGCAAGAAATGCTATTAAAACAAAGCCATCCTTAAGTAGGTAGAGTTTCTCAAAGGCTTTTAGCTCCTCAGTCTCATTGAAGTGGATCTTGGAACCACCAGTCCTCTCTGGATCTGGATGGAAATCCTCTTTGTTGCCTTTTAGTGCCTCTCCCTTTCTGTTTTAAGCACCAGTGGCTGCATTTCCCTACAGTCCTGAGCCCGTCCTTGCTATGGCAGTAGGACCCAGAAGTCTCTGTTTTATAAAAGGCTTTTCATTGTATTTTCACTCATGATTTGGTTTGTTGTGGGTTTTTTTTGTTGTTTTTTTTCCTTTTTCTCATTTTTTTCCTCAGTTGAAGTTAGTCCGGGAGGAACAGGACTCATGGAGCTTGGTTTCCTGTGGTTCTGTGTCTAACAGCTGGATTATCAGGTGCTTAATAAGGTGCGAGCTCCAATCGGAACATTTCCTGAGGCTGGGGCCTTTCAGAGATCTCTCTCCCATCTGCCTTTTCCAGCAGCTAACGGCCTTGCTCAGTTCCAGCCACAACCCCTCTCCCAGCAAAGGCAGTAATGGAGCTTTTCCCCCTCTATCAGCCATCAAACTGCACCAAATCCTAATGCTTTTGGGGCTTTTTCCTGTCTGAGCTGGTTGAAATGGACCAGCAGATTTCAGAAGTCATTACTGGAGGGAGCCAAGTGACACACAGGGATGATGTGATTCCTTACAAATGAGTTTTGGGTTGAGATCCCACCCAGTGTGCTTCACTCCAGCAGGATGCTGGTCAGGAAAGCTCCCATGTGGAGCTCAGTCTGGAGGAAAACAGTGAAAGAGTTTCAAGCCCAATGGGGTTTAACCCACCATATGGTAAACTTATACCTAAGTGAATATTTTGGACCAAGACAGGAAAGTTGGAGCCAGGTGAAGGTGTCAGACCTGCCTTAGGACATGCTTTATGAACAGGGTGGCAGTGGGGACAGTGGGGCAGATGGCCAGACCGGAGGTTGGAGAGATGGAAAGGCTTGTCTGAGCAATAGGACATGGGGCTCTCACCACGCAAGTGCAGTAGAGAAGGGGAAGTTTGTCCCACCGTGACAAGGCTTGAAAAGACCCCGCCAAACCCATGCCCTTGGGGTGCTATATAGAAAGGCAATCAGCCCCAGGAGCGGCTTAAGCTTTGGGCTAATTGTGTGTTGTGAAGAGTCTGAGGAGCACTTAATTCCTGTGCATAGAGACTTGAGAAAAATTGTCAACATGAACTTGCCACCACATTTACACCAGTCCAGGTTCTGTGTCCCTCATTTTACACACTGGAAAATGTTCATCTTATGCCAAGGATGCCTCAAAGCCACCAGGATATATAAAATTTTCAGGTGTCTCTAAAACTGAGATGTTACCTGAGTTCCAGGCAGGACCCAGCTGGGCTGCGGTCATGTCTTTATTGAAGCAATTAATGACTGTTTTGATTTGTCATGGGGATTTCAGATACTTATGAGAAATAAATGGCTTAGAGTTCATTACCTGCCATTACCCAGCTGCGTAATTTTTCCTGAAACAGAGAAGCTATGAAAATATTCCCTATTTAATTTCAAAATTTTAATGCTTACAAATAATTCTGTAAAGCAGAAGAGGAGGGAATTGTGCTTTGAAATGTGTATAATGTGAACTTAAAATCATTCTCCTTGCACGCACCCTGCCCTGAACTGCTTCTCTTCTCCTCTTGCAGATGATGAGGAGGGCTGATGGGAGGAAGGCTGACAGGTGGAAGGCTGGCACTATCCCCTTTTTGTCTCAATGTAAGTGGCTCTGGAAACCAGCAAGAGGATGATGCCTACCTTTCCTTCTCCCTGTGTGCTTCAGGTGGGGGTCCCGGATGATGCTGCTCCTCTGGGGGTGGGGAGTTGGGGATGCAGGCAAGATGGCAGTACAGGGGGCAGGCAGGGACACCAGAGTGCTGTCAGCAGCCGCCAACATTCCCCTGGGGACCCTGGCACTTTGTGTGTTTTGAGCAGGGGACAAGCTGTTCTCCTGCTAATAGGCTGTTGGACATGGTGTTGGCTGCCCGGCAGGAGGAGAGGGTGGGAGTTTACAGACTCCAGGCACAGCTAAAGGTTAGGGATTTAGCGGTGGCACATCCATCCAGAGTGACTAGTGCAGGGATCGATACTCCTGTGCATTATTGCTCCTGGGGGAGCGGGGGTGGGGGTCGGCTCGCAACCTCTCAGCTGCCGAGGCACGGGGGAGGTGGGCTGGAAAATACAGTTTAGAGATGCGAGGATAGAAAGATGCCATTTGGCTGACACCAGGGAAGGAGGGAGCTGGCTTTTTAGGCTGCATAAATCAGTACGGTTGCAGTTTGGGGATCGTTTCCAAAGCAGAAGCTGCCACCTTGGTTTCTGTGCATGATCTGAGTTTCCTCCAGGAAGGCAAGTTGGCCCCCAGCTTTTTCAGTTTCAATTTATTTCTTACATTTGTCTTTCCTGATGGGAGGAGGAAACAGGCTGGGTTGGTTGTTTATTTACACACACTGTTTTTTGCTGGGCAGCCCAGAATTACAGAGCTTTAACACCTTCAGTTTGTGAGACAACCAAAAAAGGGGCGAAAAAATTATTAACTCTGAAAATGCCATACAAAAGTTGTCCATGTGGTCTTTCTTGTGTGTTATACGCCAGGATGCAGGTTTCAATGAGGTGATTCCATTGCACAGATGGTGCTTTTGCAACAGTTTTCCCAGCCTGATGCTGGCAGGGAAACATGCCCCCAAGAGCTCCATCCCAACCCCATCCACAAAGGGAGCAGCTGGACCAGGCTACGACTGGTCCTGCTGGGACTGATAGACCCCAACCGAGGGATGCAGGACCATGGGACACAGCCCCGTTAGGAAACTCTGCGTAAGGTGTTGCAGCTGGGTTGCTGAGCCAGTAAACCCATTAAAATCCTTGCTGAGGGAACACAAGAGCTTTCGTTTGCATGTGTCACCTTCAGGCTAAGATAAATAATAATAATGAGGACAATGAGTGATTTAGAAGATTTTTACCAGCATAATTAATGCTGATTTATATCACGGGGTAGCAGAGAGACGGGCTGTGATAGAACGAGTGGGTGAAGTTTCTGAATGAGACAGGGAAGGGGATGACAGTGGGGAGTGAAAAATGAAATGTGCTTGCTAAAAAAAGCAAGCGGAGCTGGCTCGAGCAGCACATGGAGTAAAGCAGGTGACATAAATAATACCAGCATGTCTGCCGTTCCCCTTAACGGGGATCACTCACTCTGTAATTAGATGGAGTTATTAGTGTCTTCAGTCACCGTGTGAGGGGATATAGGGTTCTGTAAGACAGAAAATCAGAGTACCTCTTCAGCCCATTGAGCCAATTAAATGGCAGTGAGGGAGAAAGTGAGTTTAGTCTCGGTAAAAAAAAATGACTGAGAGTTACGTGACTTTGAGGGTGGGCTTCATAGGATCCAAATTAAATCGCCTAACCTCTGGCTGGGGAACTTGTTTGTCACACCTCATCTAGTCAGCAGCCCTGCTGTGGGAGGACCCTTCCCACCTGCAGGGACCCACAGGAGTCACCATGTCTCCCTGGGATCCCCTCTGGTGTCCCGGCGGGGCCAGGCAGCTTTGCAGCTGCTTGCTTTTACCGTGTCCCCAACTGTGAGCTCCTGATCCCAACGTTTTCCTCTAGAGTCAAGTCTAGCATGGATGGCCTGGCTGATCACATCGAGAGGGTTAGTGAGGTTCTACGAGCTGTTCCTGCCCCAGTGTAGCCATGGGATCTTGGCCATTGACTGCAACGTTGACTGCAATTCATTGACTATGAATTCAAGATGTTGCTGATCAGCGTCAGCAATGATGTGATGCGTACCAGAGAGGTGAAACGAAGCTGTCCCCCTACCCACTGGGCTGTTAAGGAAAAGGGGATCATTTCTTTGACATGGTGCCACCTCCTGCTGCTTGGAGCAATGGGAGCTTCAGCACATCTGAAAATAACAACTGGTTGTTGTTTTTTTGTTGTTTGTTTTTTGTTTGTTTTTTTTTTTAATGTGAACTTCATCTGGCAACAACACCATTATGGTAACAACAGGTTGGATCAATGCAGAAGTATCTCCCAAACTCCCTCTGCTGGGAAGTGTGTGTGTGTCAAAAATCAATGGACAGCTTATTGACCAGTGCAGCTGGGTGCCTGGAAGTAATCCCTGCAATGAGCTGCCCCCATTTCCTTGAGATGGATTGCAGCATGGCTTTGGGGAGCTGGATGCTCGGGGGGTGCTCCACTGGTCACCCAGGACATCCCACAAGTGTGGGTAATGGCCTGTTGGCTTGCAGGCTCTGGCTCACTGGCTGTTTATCCTTCTCCCATGCACAGCATCACCAGCCAGTGGCTTCTCCCTGCCTCCTCTCCCAGTGCCACCCTCTGTCCCACTGGTGCCACCTAAGTGGTGGCTTCAGAGTCTTCCAGATAGCTGCTGTGTGTCCTCTGAGATGTGCAGCCTTGCTGGGGGATGCGTGTCCAGATATTGCAAGGAGGCAGGGGCTGGTTCTTCCTCTAGACACAAGTAGCAGCCATGACCTGGCATCAGGGATGACTGGCATCTGGCTGCTTCGTGCAGTGTATGAGCAGACCAAGGAGGTTTTCTGACTCTCACGGGCTCAGTTTGAAAAAATAATTTAACTAAAATGCACTGGGACCAGGGACATAAGCATGACAAAGCCGACAGGGTCAGCTAGGGAGGTGGTACACTGGAATGACATTAGGTACAAGACAAACAGCAAACCAGCTTTGGGACTGCTAAAATATTGATTGCATTCTTCAAGCAAAGCATAACATATCCCTTCTCCCACTGTGCCAACTGTGTTTAATGTCTCCATCCTCCCGCTACCCCTTTCTAGCTAGCACCGGGCAGGGTGAGTCCAAGTCTGTTTGCATTCCTCTAAAGAAGGAACAATTCAGAGTTTCAAAGTCTTTGCCTGGGAAAAGAGGGATTGTACCTCCCTTGCAAGGCTCATGGCTGCTGGTGCCCAAAAATTTCCCTCTAACCTAAGTTCTCAGGACTGGGTGAGACATGCCTGCAAGCCCGGGGCCTCTCCCTTCATCCCGTTCCTGCTCGTTCCCCAGACTGCAGCATTTTTGTCCCTTCTGCGCCCCAGGTAGGTAGCTGAGGACATGCTGGCCTCAGCATCCCTGGTCCTGGATACGCCAGCCTCTGTCTCCCATCACAGCCAGGCACAGGGATGCTGGGGAGATGGCCAGTGGGCCCACAGCCACACCATCGGCTGAGCAAACTCTCCACCACTCGGGAGCAGCCTCACTGGTCGCCCTCCCCCACCAAGGAGTCCAAAAAGACATGATGACTCATTTCTTTTCCACAGGCAGCATCACCAGCTCTTGAAATACTTGGTGTTTTTCTTAGAGTCCTGGCTCCTGAAGCCATGTAATTACTTGAGCTTTCATTTTCTTTAAATAAAGCCCATTCCTAACATCCGTATTTGCAAAGAATAGCCGGAAAATGTGACCTTTTACAGGCTCAGAAGCTACATGGTGAAAACCTTACCTTTATTCTTTCTTATTCTTTTATTTTTTCATTCTTTCATTTTTTGATTTCCCTTCACGTTACAATTTTCACAATCTTCTCTTGCATATGGGGGTTGCAGACATTCTTCTTTCTCTGTCCCTTGGGTCGTGCAAATGATCCTGAGTTTGTGCCTTGGTGGTAACCTTGACATCTCAGGTCTGTTGGCTTCAGAAGACTTTGTTTTCAATGTTTTCCTGCCTGGTGACACGCAGTTTAGCGTGACATACGGTAAGGAAAATGTACCAAGTCCCAACCTTCACAGCAGGCTGTTGCTGGTGTAACTTGTCTTGTCTCTGCATGTCTCGTATCCATTCCTTGCTTTGAATTCTATTAGAAAGCCCTGAGTTTTCACTGGTCAAATGTAATTGTCCCCCAGAAGAGCGCAAGTTCTTTACCAGCTCTATTCTGCTGAGCAACGCTGCATTTTTTACACTCTGGCAAACCACAATCCCAGGCTGTTCTGGTCCCTACACAGCAAATATTCTGGTCCCAACTTTGAAATGTCTTTCCCGATCTGTCTCACTGCTCCTTTTAACCCCGCACAGCAGGGCTGAAGATGCCATTCCTTCCTCTCTGCCCACAGGTGCCATGAGGGTAAAAGTCAAATAAACCCTGTGCTTTCTGGCCCAGGAAGCACTCCAAGGTGTCCCAGGCTCTGTGCAGCTATGGACAGCACAAGTTTAGCTCTGGACTTTGTGGTCCAAGACCGAGATGTACAGTTTAAGCTGGGCTTTTAAGTTTATAGGAGAAACAGAAGAGATTTCCTTGGGTGACTCAATCCATCCCAGCAGCAGATGTTCCTCAAGTGGGAATGGATGGTTGGCAGGCTGGAAGAGCTGCCCCTTTCCCTTCGATTTTGAAGATGTCCAGACAGCTAGCTGTGTATCCTCCAGCTTTGATGTTTAATTCTAGGTCAGATGAAGAAGTTTATTTGATGCTGCTGTGCTGGGATATGCCATGGAGAAACAGTATACCTAGTGATGAGGAAGGAACTTTGCCAGTCCCACCATTCAGCATCAGGGATGTCTGAAGGATGGAGGTTCTACAAAATGATCCAATCCCAGGCAAAACTCCAGTTGAAGCTTTTATTTTATTGGAAAACGGAGATGGCAGCCACAAGACACAACACACAAGCACACAAACCCAGCCTCCGCAGCTGAAGGAACAATGTTGTGTTTTCCCTGCTCTGTTCATGAACTTTGAAAAATCTGTCTTCTGTCCTCAAACAAAATGGCAGCCAGCATCCATGGGCAGGGGACCAGGGAATTGCCTTTTGAAATAATCCACTCATTTTTAAGAACAAACACCAGTGATCTGCAGCAAGCAAGAAGCTCCCTATTAAAAGTAATCCAGAGACATTCCAAAACACATACTTTCCAGAGTTGGGGGGTGGACAGGCAGCAAGCGTTTTCAGCAACATCAATCAATGCACGGGCCAAAGTCACACATTCAAATCGAGGCCTACAAAATATGGAAAAGTTTAAATAATCCTTGGAAGCAATCCAGGAATTGGTCATTCAGTCTGCAGGACCTTTTATGAATAACCCTGTAACACAAGCCTGTAATGGAAGCACCAAGATCCAGCACACTGGATTTCCAGTCAGAGTTTCCCGTTCCAAGATGAATGAGTTGGATTTGGGGGAGGGAAAGTAGCAGAACTGGTTTGTCTCTTGGCGGGGAGAGTTTGGCTTTGAAGACTCCAGCTTGCAGGAACAAGCAGTGATGTGAAATTTCTCTGCTTGAGGTTTCTCTTAGCCTGGATCTCCTTTTTATCCTCTATTATTTACACCTCTATTACATAGTCAGGAAGTTGCCTTCATTCTGCTGCAGGAGATGCTCTGCTCCCTCCACTAGACACCTGATTGCCATGTAGCAGCCGAAGCCTTGGAGATCCTCTAGACCTGTACCTTTTGCTTCTTTGGCTCTTTCAACTTCTCTCTCCCACTGACATCTGAGGCGGTACAACAGAGGAAGAGGAGGAATTTCACCACAAAGGTCACCGAAGTGACCTCCCCTTAGCACAGGGGTCTTTTCTGTAGCTCTGTGACCCCACCTTTTCAACAGCAGCTAGCAGATAGCAGAAGAGAGGGACCCACCATAGAGAGAACTGTTCCTCTGTTTTTGATTAAAGCCCACTTGCTTCAAACCTTCATAGGAAAACCCCCGGAGTTTTCTTGCTTCTGTTTTCACGGTTTCCCAGCAAGAACCTTAAGCAGAATCCCCTTTGCCACTGCTAAAAGAAGGATGAAGAAATAGACGTGGGAGGTTGTGTTTCCCAACCATCTTACGAGTTGAAAGTCTCTGGAAAGGGCTGGGGAGGATGGATGGGAGCAGAGTGCCCAGATGGTGGGTGTATTCCTGCGTTGCAAAGTGCAACTGGCAGCCTTCGGCGTGGCAACTCATCCTGCATCAAAACATCTCCGAAACAGCATCTGGCAGCTGCTGCATGGGGTGTCTTGATGGCCCCAGACTTCAGGCCACAGGCACATCTTCCCTTTGCCATGAAGGCTCTGATGTAGCACAGTAATGCATCTTCCTTCTTGATGTTAAGGAAAAAAAAATATGAGGAGCTTGAATACAGATATGCATTCACTGACCTGCAATTCATGCCGAAGCAGTCAAGCACCTTCCACTTGGTTTTTATGTGGTTTTAAAATGTTTTTTAGAAGTATCTGTTTATTACAGCTCAATAAAGTTTTATTTTGCGAAAAACCATGATTGATTTCCTCTGCTTTAAACAACAAACAGTCAACCTCCCCAGCTAGCACCTCCTCCTCGATTCATAAAAATGTGTTAACAATTCATTTAAAATTCATATACAAGCCAAGCACAGTTTATTCATGAAGTTACACGAATTAATACAAAGCAGCACACTGCCTAGGCCTGGCATGAAGTCAAAGCATACTCTGAAGGCCTCCCTCTGCTGTACGATACCTCAATGTGCTCTTGGAAACTGCCCTCCCGTCTGGCGGTTCGTCAGTCAGCAGACAGCGTTTCTCCTTTCCCCCTCCCCTGCCTGACAGAAACATGATGCAGAGCTGTGATTAAAGCCTCAGGCTGTATGAGACATTGTGCACCTTCAAAGTCCGGTTGTCCTCCAAAAGGTGTGTCTGAAAGTTGTCTTCCCCCACCACGCCAGCGGTGATGTTTTGCCTTTCTGCCCAGAACAGGTGGTTGGGAGCTCAGGAAACAGAGGTGGTTTGATGGTCAGGGGTGGCAACCAGCTTTGTGAGTCTGTTAGGTGGGAAAGGGGAGCTCCAAGGGAGCTCTGTCTGTGCTGGTGTTCATCTAAAACTGGTACAGGTGAAACATTCCAAGCAATACACAGGTACACTTCTAACAGTGAGGAATTACTTTTTTCCTACGTGGAGTCCAGGGTAGAAATGGCACTTCTGTCCCATCTGTCACCATTCAGCAAATCCACCACAGCAGATCCTTCTGTTGTCTGACGTGCAGGGCGGGTCAGCGGGACACGCTCAGTTCATCGTTGTTCTTAGAAGGTGTTTCCTCAGTGTGATTTTCCAACCCTGATCCAGGATCCCTTCAGATTGTCCTACCAGCCTCTTTTCTACCACAGTAGACACCACAGCAGGAGCAGGTGCAAGTTGGTCATCATGAGGCACTAATTGGCCTGACCAGCCTCACCTGGAGCCTTCACCCACCCCTTCTCTTCCCATGGACCTGGAGCTCTATTTAAGGGCAGCCCTGAAGCTTTAGCCCCTCTTTGGGTTGTCCTGGGTGTGTCTGGGTTGTCCCTGGTCTTCTGGACAGACTGTGGACATATACTATAGGTAGTTTGTCTCCTACCTCGCTGCTGAGATACACCTCAGCCCTCTGCTGTATGTAGTTTGTCTCTAACCCTACCTTCTGAGTGAACTTCAGACCTGTGAGTAACTTGTGTCTTGTCCTGGCTGGACCTGGGACCTCTACTGTCAGTAATCTCTGTTCCTGTCTCCTGGATAGACCTCTTGCCCTTAGTCCTGCCTCTGGCTTTCTCTTCTGCTCTGGATGGGCTCTGACCCTTGTTCATTGCCCATTTTGTCTGGGACCGTGTTCAGATCCCGCAGAAACCCCCCCACTGGCGAGGGCATCACTTGTGCTGGGGTCACCCTCAGTCTCCAGCTTGTCCCTCCCGCTGATCCCCCAACAGTTAAATATTCTGACTGGTGTTTAGGGCTGGATTTAGTGTGGGAGAATCCAGCACTGCTCTGCTGATCTGCAGGCTAGACTGATTTATAGCTATGATTTGATCTACTGAGTAAGCACGTGCGTTTGTTTAAATACCTATTCGGCTCCGGTCCCCTGCTTTCTTCCTTTCTAGCCAGAAACAAGCCAAGGAAGTCAATGCTGAAAGGCTGCTTTGTAGGGGAAGCCTGGGCTTTCTCCCCCTTGCTGCCTTGTCAGCACAGCACCTGCTCCCACACCCCAGCAAAGCCCTGAAGTTGTCTCGTTCATCAGCAAGGGGAGGGAGGGCTGGGACACATCGATCGTCCTCGATGAAGGAACCTGGAAGTGGCAGCGAGGAAAGCGTGAGGCCGGGTGGGACCTTGGAACACATCCCTTGCTCACACCATCTGTGTCCTTCGGAGCAGGGAGGGCTCAGGTCCGCAGAGAAGCTCAAGTGTTGCTTGATGTTATCAATAAATTGTCAGCCTGAATGTTTCTGCATTGCCGAGGGTCACCGTCTGCGGTGTTAGAGGCATCTTCCCTGGGGAGGGCATGAAGCAGCCAGTGAGGAGGATCCTGGATGTGCAGAGTGGCCCACCTGAGCCAAGAACATCAGTTGTCCTGCCTGGAGGGACAGTAGTGTGGATGTTTGTGGCTCTCCGAGCTCTGGCCCCTTCCACAGAGACCCTTTGAGATCTGTGATTGACAGCATCAAATAATCAACATGTTTGCTCCTACCCCCTCCCCCCCTCCCCCCCTTTCCTCTGCTGGCCTCTTATCTAAAGTGCTTTCTCCTGCCTCCAGCAGCTGAGTTTCATCACACCGGGGAGGTCCCGGCAGCCTATAACCCCTCGGTAAAATCTGCTGCTCCCACAGCTCGTTGGGTTGGCAGCAAAATGCTGCTGTCACTTTTTGGCTCTAAGCTCAGAGTCCTCTTCCCCAGCCCTCAGGGGAGGAGCCAGGGGGGCTGAATACTGTGGAGATGCTGTTGCATGGTGCAATTTCTCCAAGGGCTACCAAGTAGAGAGGGGAAAGATCCTTTCTGAGTGGCTTGGTCTTGCCTGTGGTGAAATGCAGCTGGAGCTTGGCCCTAGCTCTGAATCGGCTGCAAACTCAAGGGAAATCCTTGGCACCAGCTTCAAAAACTCCTGTGCTTTTGGGCAAGGCAGGACCTGAGCACAGTTTGGCTTCGCAGCCCCGCTTGCTTGCTGGAGAGCAGACCTGCCCTGGAAAGTCCCTGTGGGAACATCTAGATAGTTTCAAGCAAGATAAATCTACTGCACATTAGGAGAGATGTGGAGATCAGGAGGGAGACGTTTCATCAGCTTTGGCTGAGTGAAAAAATAAGAGCTTAGTCTAGCTGTTTTCAATCTGAGTTTCGGGTTCACACCCAAATCCCCCACCAGCCCCTCATGGGCATTTTAAGCTCCTGGTGGTAGACTTGCTTTCCCTAGGTATCTCTCATGGGTCCCTCCACAGCAGCTCGGTGGCTCTGTGAGGGTCTGATAGCTGTGGATGGAGAACTTTGTCATGCAGGATGGCACAGCAAAGGCTGTGGCTCTGCTCTGCCAGAGCCGCGTTGCTCCCTGGTTGCTGATGTGCACTTGCGACCTTCAGTGCTAGCAGCGTGCGTGTACCTGAAAAAAGCTAAGGCTGAGGACACTGTGTTGAGGACTGCTGGTTCTCCAGGCTCATTATGGAATCTGTTTGCAATGTCAGTGCTCAGTAACCGGGAGTTGTATTTGCTGAGGTCAGGCAAGAGCGTATTTGAGACCTTTTCATTCCCCTTTCTCAGCAAAGAGGCTGGGAAATGCTGCGGGGATGGAGCAGAGTCCCAGTTCCCTGTTTGCCAAAGCTGGTACGAGTCCAGAACTGCACTCCCAGGTAAGAAATGACGTGCCATGTGTCTCAGCAAACTGTAGCTCTCTGCAAGACAGATATTTGAGTGCCCTTTCTAGCCAGTGGAGTAATGCGGTGGGGAATCTCTCTCCCTGTAGATCTACTGTCTGTTGACGGCAGAAGACGGCCACACAGTCAGCATAGATGAGACACTTCACTGCAGATGGTTAAGCTTAAGCAAAATGCATCTATATTACACTCACTTGAATTAAATTCCCAATTGTTTTGGGAACCTATTGCATAGAGGAAAAAGCAGATCACATTTCACCAGACAATGCCAGAGCTGAAAAAACTGGAGCTGGTTTTATAGAAGATGCAGCTGATTTTTATTCTGTTTTCCTTCATTTTTGCAGGAGAGGGAGAGAGAAATCCTTGCAGACTGTGGTTCTCAAAGGAAAAAGGGAAAGCCAGGATGAGGGCAGAATGAGAGATAGCGGTCACTGCTGTCCCTGGCAGTGGTTGGAGAGGGCACGGAGAGTTGTTGCTGCTCTTCCCAGTGCCAAGAGCTACAGCTGAACCCTGGGAGAAAGGCTAGGAGTAGAGAGATCACTGCTGATCTCCGGAGCAAACAATTCACATCTTCTGGATTCCAGCTCAACATGCAGTACCCAAGTTAGGTTTAGATTATTCTGAGGGGTCTGATGTCAACTCAGGATTGGGAACAGAGAAACAGGAAAAACAGCAGTGCTAGAGCTGAAAATTCAGGAAATGGTTAAGTTGAAGGAACGTGTCTCTCTAGGATGAGCAAGAAAAGAAAGAGAAATTCAGGTGAGAGGAGGTTTGGGGCCTGACTGATGTGAAGAATGAATCTTTGACTCATCAGAAAAAAATGAAGCGGTGGTTTGTTTTTTTTTTTTCTTCCATGCCATCCTGAATTTGGAGAAAGCCAGTATCCTAGAATTTCTGCATATTGAATTCCAAAAGGAAAAAAATCTCCCAGGGTAGTCCACAAATTCCATTTTGGTAGAAAAGCTGATTTGTTTTGAGTTGAATGTAGAAAATGAATGTCAAGGAAAAGTCATTTCGAAGTAAGAAAGTCCATCCTTTTCGTCGGGGAAAATGTCAAAAGGGCATGCTGACATTTACATTTTTTTCTCTCTCCACTTTGTTCCTGAATAAAAATTTGCCAAAGCCAACAGGGTGTCGTTTTCTGATGGAAATCTGTTTTGACAAAAATTTTCCAACCAGCTTCACTAGCAGCGCACAAACATTTCCGTTCTCGATTCCAATCTGGATTTGGCAGGGAGTGGGGGTAAGGATGAAGAGGGGCTATTCTTTTCGGTACCCATCAGTGATGTATCGCCCTGTCACAGGGCCCAATACTGCTAAAAGTATTGTGCTTCCAGGGAGATCTCCAACCACGCTGGCTGGCTGAGCTGGGCAGGAATTACAGTACTCACTTAATGAGAAGTGCTCACATGTGAGTTGGATTAGGGTGAGATAGCTGCTGGTCCAAACTGAAGTCCTGGTTAGACTTCAAATGGAATGAGATTGCAGGATTTTTATTTTTTTTCCCCCTGTATCCATTTACTACTGTCCCTAGCAATAGAGGATCTCTTAGAACCACAGAATGGTTTGGGTTGGAAGGGACCTTAAAGACCATCCGGTTCCAACCTCCCACCAGAACAGGTTACTCAAAGCCCTGTCCAACCTGCTCTTGAACCCCCTCCAGGGACGGGGCAGCCACAGTTTCTTTGAGCAACCTGGGCCAGGATCTCACCACCCTCACAGCAAGAATTTGTCCCCAAGATCTCACCTCAATCTCCACTCCTTCAAGTTTAAAACCACTACTCCTTTCCTTATTACTGTGTTCCATGACTAATAGTCTCTCCCTATTTCTCCTGTAGCCCCCTCTAGGTATTGAAAGGCTGTGATAAGATCTCTCTGGAGCTTTCTCTTCTCCAAGCTGAACAACACCAGCTCTCTCAGCCTGTCTTCATAGGAGAGGTGCTCCAGCCATCTTGGTGTGCCTGTGGTGCTTGGGACTGATTTGGAAGTTCACCTAGGTTCTGTTCAAGCTGTAGCCCATAAGCATCTTCTACCAGACACCATGGTCTGGGATATCCCTAGGAGGAAAATCCTCAGAGCTTTTTGTTCTGTTGGGCTGAAGTTCAATCGTCGCTCCCCTGAATGGACCATGGTTGGTAATACACACCACCTCCGCCTCTTAGGGGTGTTCTTCTGTCAAGTTGTCTTTATTACAGCTTTTTGTGCTTTTTGTTTTCTTTATGATGCAGATCTTGGATCCCCGTAGAGTTCCCAAATGAAGACAAGAATCTTTCTGGCTCTAGCCAAAGGCAAGGTAAATGCCTGCTTCAGCTGTTTGTGCTTTTCCTACTGTCCTTGACAGAAGGTTGGTGCCTCTGGAGATGGCTAAGGAGGTGCAAAGGCTCTTCTTGATTAGAGTCTTATGTTTAGACTAAACGTTATCTTAAACTAGACATCGCTTTTAGATTGTCAGTGTTAAGTGGGATTAGTTCCACCCCAAATGTCTTGCAGAAGTATGTTACAGCGAATACAGGAAGATGAGAATGCATAGTTTGCTCTCCTCTGGTGGAGGAGACCAAGGCGTGGGTTGACAGAAGATTTTTGAGAAGGAGAGAACAGATTCACACAACTGTGCATTTCTGGGTGAGATCATCAGCTTGTCTTTAAGGAGGGAATGTCCTTAATGACTGCAGGCCACAGATCACAGCCAGCTCCTACCTGCTGACAAGGTGCTGCTGAGATATATGACAACTGCAGATGGCTATCAGCTCCTGGAGATTGCTTGTCCATGCTCTCCTGTCCCTTCATTTCACTGGTCGGCACCAGGGGAAAGTGGAACACCACCTGATCAGGCAACAAAAATACCAGCAAAAACGCAAAGGGGGATTTTCAGAATTCTTTTTTCCCTTTGTTTCTTTTATGGCCAGCTCAGATGCGTGATAGTTTTGATACGACATTGCTTCCCATCTGGCTGAGCTGTTCCTTGGTGTTACTCATTTGGCCAAAAGCTTCAATGGTCAAGTTTCACACTTTCCTGCAGGACACGGCTGCTTCCCCTCATCTACTCACCCTGAGCTCCCCTGGCTCACTAGCCGAGCTTGTGGTGATGGGGTAACCCTGTTTACTGTGAAGTGTTTTAGCCTGGACCACTTGCTTCTGTGTCAAACGCAGTGTCAGTTCTTCCTCTGTGTGCACAGGACCTGGGATGCAGAGTGCAGACCTCAACCTATGGCCAGTTGTGAGAAAACAGCTATTCACTCCAAAATCTACAGTGCCAGTTAGTCCTGCTTCTCTCCCTAGTGTACCGGTTGGGTTGGAGGCCAAATTTGATTATTTTCTGTCATGGAGCAGAAACGTTTGATATTTTGAGCCTGTTCTCTCGCAGTTCTTTTCAGACTGTTAACTAAGCAATTGGGCATCCCAAGTAATACTTTATAGGTATCCATGAGGACCAGTTACCTGCCTATCTTTGACTATTTACAGACCCAAAATATTCTTGCTGTAATGCAGCTGTGCAACTTTTAAACCCAGTGCATGTGAAGGAAGAGGTTTGCGAGTCTCTCTTGTTACCTCGTGGCATGGTGTCGGAGGGAACCATCCTCCTGGGGATGGAGATGAGAGCCCAAGCCATGCTGGCAGAGGAGAATGGCCCAACTTGTGCTTCAGCTAAGAACATGGGGGGATTGCCAAAAAAAAAAAAAAAAGAAAGAAAAAAAATTAAAAAAAAAGGTTACATATCNGGCAATAAAATTAATTTCCTTCTCTAATATATACAAGACTTTCTCCAAGAGAATTATGACCCAAGCTGATCAAAGTCTGTAAGTGGTACTTATGCTATCAGTTTCACCCCCTTAATGCCCTCCTGTCAAAACAAAATCCCTTCGAAAGGCTTTGAGGAAAATCACATGAGCATAATGGCTTTCAAAAAAATGGCCCTAAGTACTCGGTAACATATACAGAGAAGACTATTAGATCGGCTGGTGTAATTGTACTTATATTCAAATGTAAACATTCTTATATGAGCAAGTTACTGCTTACCCACAGAGCGGTGCACAGGCGGATCGGGCTGAGAATGCTTGGGTTATCAAGAGAAAGGAGGGGAGGGGTTGGCAGCGGTGGGAACTTTGCCCTAAGACAGGATGGTGACTTTAGGCAGAATTAGATAAAAGGAGAAGGGAAGGGGCAGGGGAAGGATGGGGCTTATTAAAGAACCATTTTCAGATATACAGAGAGAGGGGATGAAATTCAGGTGGGGTACAGTTGTGCTGCCATGTGGCTCTCAGGTAGGAGTCGGAGACATCAAACTATCTGATCCTTTATCTGCTGTCGTGTGTTTGTTTGAACGTGTTCTCGGTGGATTTAGTGCTGCTCTGACAGCTCTGGGAACCGGAGTCCTCTGTGTATTCCCAAAATAGATGCACCAGGCAGCACCGTGTTCGGAGCGAGGAGTGATGGGGAGGTTCCATCTGCTCAGAGCGAGCCTTGACTGTTCCAGCCTGGTGGGCACAATAAAGACGATATTGCAAATGCCTGGTTTTCAGAACCATGAACGCTAGGAGACTGTGCAGACAGAACTCTGGTTAAGAGCTGCTTTCCTTCTTTTGAGGATTTGTTGATACAGCTGTAGTTAAGCAGGTTTCTGGTCCTCAGCACCTTCACAGGGGTACCCCATGGCTCTCTGGAGCCATGACAGTCACATGTGCAGCTTCTGCTGCCACAGCCTTTCTTGGGCACCTCCTGATTCAGTGCTGAGTGCTCCTGGTACAAGCTCTGCCCTTTTCCCATCCCATGTATCATCTCTTTGGGTCTCCTTTGCTCTGAGCAGTGATTCCCCAAGGGTGTTCAGTAGCTGGGAAAGGATGAACAGCATCAGTGGGTTCAGAGACTGGATGGGGCTGTGTTTGGGGGGATACTGATGTCATGGCAGCAAAGCTGAGCATCATTAGTGGTTTGGATGCTTCTGCTGGAAAAGCTGCTTCTGACAGCCCACACCATTTCTATTTCAGCCTGTGCAAACCAAGAGTGGGCACAGTATCCAGTGCAGGCTCCAGCACTCATTTCTTCAATCCTGGCTTTCCCTTCTCCCTCCTCCCTTTTGCCTTGCTCCCCTCTCCCAGGCTGAGACCAGAAGGTCCTTCCTTAGAGCCTCCTTTCTCTTTCTCTTGAGTTTACACCCTTTCTTCATGCCCTCCAGACCATACAACTTCTTTGCCACATGACTTTTCTCCCTGGGGGCACAGCTCAGTCAGCCAAAAAGCAGGATCAGGCCAACTGAAAAAAGTTTGAAATATTTTGAAAAAAAGTTTGAAATATTTCAAAGACTTTATTAAAAAAATATATATATATTCAAAACAACCCAACAAAATAATATCAATAAACCCATACGGTTTCTATTACTACTTTTTTTTTTTTTTTCCCCAGTGAGTTGGAAACAAATCCTCCCTTACCAATCTTCCCTTGTGCTGGGGCAGAGGCAAAGTCTGCTGGAGTCAATGAAAAGGTATTCATAGATCAGACTCGTCCAGATTCCTAACATCTCATAGAGGTATTTCCCTATCTGTCCCTCTTTCCTGGACTTACTGTCTTGCTCTCCCTTTGGAGGAAATTCCTTTCCTGGTGATAACCGTGTCTCTAGCTCATATTTCCTCTTTCTTGTTGACAGTTTTAAACCAATAGATTTATGAACTTTGAAGTAATAGAAATATTTAAGACATACCTACCCTTTCCCTTATCTAGAACAGGCTAGGATTATTCTTTTTCTAGACACTGCACTTGTAAAGGGAGTCATTTGCCTTTCAACTCATCTTCTGGAAAGCCAACTCCAGTTTGCTTAATGAGGACTTCGGTAACCTCAGATTATTCACCAAGTGTTATTACCAGTTTCATCCCAGTGGGTCCCACAGCTGTTTTCCCAGCTTTTACGCCAGCTGGGGCCGAAGAGGTGAACTTACATTTGGGGTGGTCACACCAAACTGCTACTGCCCAGCATCTCTGATGGGTACATGAGATGGAGGTGGGGGGAAAGTGGTCAATGGGGCAATTTGCTGTTATTTTCCACCAAGGTTGGCTAGGATGTCAGTCTGAATTAGCAGGTCCGTGCCCTGCTCCCCTCTTGCAATGCCTGGCCCAAATTCCCTGCTCTCATATGAAAATGTCACACTGCTGCTCAAACTTCAGCTCCAAAGGAGTGTTGACCCATGTGCTGGTTTAATGCAGCAAATCCCACAGGAGACTGGAGTTAGAGGTAATTACAGAGGCAGCAGGAACTTCCCACATTAAGGTGCTGTTGTCTGGAGCATGTGAAATTACTTGGGACGAATGACTGACACCTCCTGGTACTCCCAATGGACAGAGGAGGAATGTTGCAGGTGAGACAATTTTGGTTTTAATTAAGATTTTGCACAGCTGTAATCTCTAATGAGCATAATTTGGCAAACTCCTGTGGCAAAAGTATCTCTAGATATGGCTGGACTTATGGGAGGTTCATAGAGTCATAGAATCACTTGGGTTAGAAGGAACTGTAAAGATCATCCAGTTTTCTGGGCAGGGACACCTTCCACTAGAACAGGTTGTTCAAAGCCCCGTCCAGCTATGGTTGTACCTTGGTTCCAACAGTTCAGGACCCCAAAACAATGCTGCAGATAGAGAAATATCATCCCTAAGGTGTGTTGGTGTCAGATGTGAGGTTTTTCTTTTCATGCTGCACGCCAAGCAGACACTGGGCAGCTTCTCCAGCACGATTCTGAAACCATATATCCTGCTCCTTGTCAGTAGTATTGAAGACAGGATTGTCTTGTTGGATGGAGAATTGTGTGAAGATATTGGAGGACTCTGGGGTCCCACTGGTGGGTGCTGCATGGTCTGCATTGCTCGTGAGAGGGGAGAGCCAGACTGACCCCAAACCAGCACTTTGCCCAGGCAAAGGAGGATCAAAAGAGTTATCCTGCATCATCTGGGACAGCTTTGAGTATCAGAAGGTGGCTGCAGGTTGTCCGCTGAGGATTCACTCTTGGGATAAAAAGTATTTAATCCACCCCACCCCCAGCCTGCTTGTGTTCCTATCTGAAGATGGCTCAGTACTGGAAACAGAGCAGATTGGTTGGGCGTGTGCCCAAATGGACACAGAGCTGCATAAACAGTATTTACCACTATGGTGAGTGATGAATTTTGTGGTATTTTTTTTGTCCAAGCATTTGTTCCGCGTTCTGTATGGCTGGTGTCTCTGAGACGCAGAGCTTGAGCAAGAGGTGGGAGGGGGAAATCGCACACTGGCATTACCCCAGCTTTATCAGCTGCGGGCTTACAAAAATAAATAATTTTCCAAGGCTATAAATCCAGAACCTTTCACCAGCTCTTACAGTAACTCACATGTGCAGAACAACAGCGGGCTGTTTATCCAAACAAGCAAAAGCATCTGTAGCGGAGTTAATGATTTTGCAGCACCGCCGGTTCCCCACTGGCTGTGGGGCTGGGAGCTGAGCTGCTGCCCCAGAGCATGGGAGAGGAAAGCAGAGGCTTCAGGGTAAGACAAACTATATTTCCTCTTCCAAAAACCAAGCTGGGACATTTTTGAAGGCTTTTTTTTTTTTTAATTTTTATTTTAACAATCTCAACTTTTTTTTTCTTCCTGTTTTGCTCTGTGCTGTTTCTAGGCTGTGATTTTTCCAGATCCCCTTCCAGGGCTGTAGAAATTGGTACCATAAGGGTTAACCTGATATGCTGAGATGTTCCTCTCTCCACTTGATCCCCAGGTCTTGGCTCTGTTAAACATCTCCCCCTCTCTTTTACGTTCAGCTCCTCTTTTACAAGGCTGGGCTTGGGAATTTCAGCCCAGCCAAGGACCCATCTTCCCATCCATTAAGGCATGGTGACAGCAGGTAACAATATCACTTCAAAAGGACAAAGTTTCACCGTTTCCACCTCCACCCCACCCCGATTAAACTCTCTGACAACAGTATCTGAGCATAACATAGGAAGAAGCAGCTGCCTTGTTTCTTTGGAAGACTTACCTAAATCTGTACCCGAATGTGCCCGTTCTGGGGGACAAATGCAGAGCCGAGCCCAGCACCCACCGATGCTTTTTGGGGTCTTGCAAGGCTGTTTGCTCAGGGCCCTTTGCAGTCATGTTTTAGCCACATCTCTGCCCCCCACCCCCCCACCCCCCAAAAAAAAAAAAAAAAAAAAAAAAAAAAAAAAGAAAANNAGGAGCTGAAGATACTCTGTTTTATCAGCCTGCTGCTGACCTCTTACCCTGCATCGGGCCGGAGAAGGCTGGATCATGTCTTGGCTAATCACTGTGGCCGCAGAACTCGCGAGGTCCACGTCTACCGTGAGATGTGCTGAGCTCACTTTCTCAGCTCACCTTGCTTTTTCTTTCAGTTCTCCCCCAACACCAACACCTTTTTTTTTTTTTTAATATATTTTTCCCCCTCTGATGACTCAGTCTTGCCTTTCTCCCATCTTTATTTCCAGGCCAGCTGTCATCTCTCACCCATCTTGTGCATCTTTCCTATCATCTTCCCCCATCTCGTGGGGGCACAGGCTGCTCTCCCAGCGCCGGTTGTGCTCGTGTGTGGTCCCCCACCTGGGAGAAAAAAAAGCCCAGTGGTGTAATTTTGTCTCTCCTGCCCGGGCACTATTTAGTGATAACAATAACAGTCAGAGGAAGGTCTCCTGCGAGGAGAGATCAAACGGGAGGTGGAATGTCGGGTTTGAAGGTGCTGGAAGGGAAGCCCAGGATGTGCCAGCATGGGCAGGGAAGGAGGTGGGTTTTTTTCCTTTTTTTTTCCAAATAACTATTCTTTTTGCAAGAAATATGCAGAGAAATAAATAACTCTGGTACCTTTTTAGGTTTTGAAAGGCAATTTAAATAACAAAAGTTGGAAAACCTGAAGGAGTGCACACACAGAAACTGCCAGACTCTACTTACAATTTCTTTTTAATATTTATTTTTTCCAGTAGTATGAATGTAAAACAGTTACTGTCTTCCCGAGAGTCCTCCCTCAAAGCCATTTAACCGCAGAGCTCACTTCAGCTGCTGCAGGACCCCCCTGCACAGAAACCCCTCGCTTGAGTTTGGGGCTTCTAATAACCTGCGCTGCTTTTGCTCTGGCTTTCAAGTCTCTCTGAGTCTCCCCATCTCTGGTGAAATATTCTACCCTGTGGTTATCAGGGGAGCTGCAGTCCTCCTGTGCCTCAGAAGTCTCCAGCAAGCCTGGATAGGATGAGAGTATCTCCTCTAATTTGCTAGTAATGAGTTACAGGGTGATTGAACTTGCAGAGTAGCAGGTCACCGCCTGGTGTGTTAATGCGGCCGGTCGTACGAACACTGCAGCTCAGACCCGGGCTGTGCCAGGGCTCTTGCAGCAATTAAGGGACTGAGGTTTATCGTTTGTCCTTTGGCTTGTAAATCAGCAGAAAACCAGCCCCAAATGTCCAGAGCCTTTCTCAAACCTTGCTCTTAAGCGCAGGAAAGTCTAACGCTAAGGAGAGGCACCTGCGGTCCTGTTAGCATCCCCTTTCCCTGCTGTGTCATAGAATCACAGAATGGTTGGAGTTGGAAGGGACCTTCAAGATCATCCAGTTCCAACACCCCTGCCCTGGGCAGGGACACCTCCCACCAG
Source organism: Thinocorus orbignyianus (assembly GCA_013400375.1). Classification (NCBI taxonomy): domain Eukaryota; kingdom Metazoa; phylum Chordata; class Aves; order Ciconiiformes; family Thinocoridae; genus Thinocorus; species Thinocorus orbignyianus. Next base: position 92,330 of record VXBW01002582.1, read on the forward strand.
AGCAGGTTGCTCCAAGCCCCATCCAGCCTGGCCTTCAACATTCCCAGGGAGTTGCCCAGCTTCTCCGGGCAACCTGTTCCAGTGTCTCACCACCTTCAGAGTAAAGAATTTCTTTCTGGTATCTAATCTAAATCTCCCCTCTTCCAATTCAACCTCCCCCCCACCCCCTCCCTAAACACAGATGTGCATGAAATGGCTTATTTCCAATGAGCTCTTCCCAGTGTCTGCCCCCTCCAAAACTTGAATGCCGAGTTAAAAAAGATAAGGAGAAATCAGGGCTTGGATCCTAGCACTGACCCTACTTCTGCACACCTTGCTGGCTGTGGGGCTGCCGCCGTCCTCCCCCAGGCTGCCCGCCCCACAGCTGGGAGGGAGCAGCCCTGTCCACCTCTCTGTCTGTCCATCCGTCCACCCCCTGTCTGTCTGAGAGCTGACGGAGATGTATGGCAGCACTGCCGGGAACGTGCCGTGGGGCTCAAGCTTTCCTCCCAGGAGAAAGCTGCGGGCCTGGAGGGAGCCCCATGATGAAGATGTAAGAGCAGTGTTTGACATGCCAGCTCCTTTGTTGAGGCAATCCCAGCTCGCGTCAGCTGCCTGCCATCCAGGAGCACCACAGTCCCCCGTCGAAGAGGGTCTCTGTGCTTCGTGGCCCCTTTTTTGGCTGCAAGAAACAGCTGGGGCACCACGGACGACATGGTGATAGAAAATCCACTCGGAGAAAAGCTGAGAACCATTTTTGCATGGGGATGGATGGGGATGACATGGGGTAAAAAGGTGGTGAAAACAGCCGGGAAGCATTACAGTGGGGAAAGATGTGGGGAGAAATGCTTGTACCCTCTGCAAAAAGGGTGAAGGATGAGCCCTGAGCAGACAAAACCCTCCTGGGCAGAGCCCCATCAGCCTGCACCCGGCGCCGCCCCCGAAGGAGTTAATTCCCCCTGCCAGTGCACTAAGTGGTCAGCAGCCCAATAAATTATGCCCTCGAAAGACAAACCACAATCATCATTAGTCACGGCTCATTGGCCTGTTAAGGCTCCTCAGTGAAGTTTATCTCTTCCCTCCTGTCCACCGGCAGCCATATTTCATGCTCCGAAAACAGATGACCCCTGGGGTCAGCAAAATGAAAGCCCCATTCAACAGGTCCGCGAAGGACTCGCCACGGAAAAAAACGGCCGGGGTCAAAATAACATTGAGATACGGCCAGACCTTCAGCCGCTGCCCTCCCGGAGCAGACACACACCACACGCTCAAGTGACCAAGACATGTTAATCCGTTTCAGGATCAGGCAGGGTCAGGCTGGGGCTGGGAGGAACAGTGGCATAATTAGGTGAGGGTGACCTCCATAAAACAGTAATGGGCTTCCAGAGGCACGCCGGCACCCGCTTCCCCTCTCTTTGCGAGATGGGAATGGCAAGGGGGGATGAAGGGAGTCCCAAAGTTTTGTCCTCATTCCCCACTGGCAGCTGGTTTCACGGGCGTGGGAGGAAGGCAAGGATGTGGGGACAGTGCACCTGGTGTGGCGAGCAGCACAGCCCGGTGTTTCACTGCTCAGTGTGAGTTTTAAAAGCAAGGAGGAGTTTCCTTCATTTCTTTTAAAAAATAAAACCGAATAAAGAAAAAAGGGAAATATCTGGAGTACATGTTTTAAGCTGTTTGGGCTGAAATAGATGGTGTTGAAAGCCCCTTGCCTGCACATAGCGCTGTTAGGCAGCAGGAGATGAGAGGAAAAAAGGTGTGCTGAGTAGTCAGGGCATTTTGAAGAACATTTTCATAGGATTTATGGATAGTTATAAATTCTATAAAACTATCAAAACTTAAAGCATGGGTGTAAAGAAGATGGGGCCAGGCTTTTTTCAATGGTGCCCAGTAATGGGACAAGAGGGAACCAGCACAAACTGGGACGTAAGAAGTTCCACCTAAACATGAGGAGGAACTTCTTCACTTGGAGGGTGGCAAAGCCCTGGAACAGGCTGCCCAGAGAGGTGGGGGAGTCTCCAAATCTGGATGCATTCAATGTGTTCACCACATTGGCACCTGCAGGGCTGGTTGGCTCTTTATTCTACTTCATGTGCACCCTGCGCTTCTCCAGGTGATGGCAGATATTTAGACCCTGGGAGACACATTGTACCCAGTAATATCATTTTCCTGGCGCTGGAGGTCAAATTTGGGGCTGAACCCCCTTTGACATCCGTGTCTCTATAAACGAAGGGTTTTAAAACCAGCTCTACTCATGACTCCGAGCACCATAAATCAGGAGGTGCTGGCTCAGGGCTTTTCCAGTGAGGGAGGCAGGAGTAGAGTCAGTAACGGGGGTAATTCTAGCTATCGCTCTGCTGAGATAATTTCTTTTCAAAACAGCTTGTGGGGATCACATTTTCAAGAGGCTATTTGTCTTGCCTGTTTATTGTAGCGTGCGTCATGCCACGTTTTAATACAAAACAATAGAGATGATGTGATTTGGGACATTCAATCTGCCAACTCTCCCTTTCCCCCTCCCTAATTACAGCTGTGCCCGGGCACAGATAATGACCGGAGCACGCTGCAGGCAGGTGCAGTGCATCGCAGTCCTGGATCTCCGCCACCGCCATGGGAGAGCTCAGCTGGGGTGAAGGCCTCTAATAAAAGGAGGAGATGATGAGCAAGGCTGTATTTTCTCCCTGCTGGTGCTCAGTTTGGGTTTGCTGCTGGAGATGGGGCAGCCCCTGGCCCTGAGCAGCGTTTGGTTTGCAAAGGAGACCTGCAGGATGTAGGTCACCCAGTGCGGGAGCTTGGGCTGTCTCTGGTGGGGATGGAGAGATGTCCTCCTCTGCAAGGCTGGTGGTGGGTCTAGGTGGCAGGGATGCAGGCTGGGGTCCCTGCTGCTGCCTGGGGGGTGTGTGTGTCTGGCTGGGATGTTCTGACTGAGATTTCAGGATGTGAGGGAGGTGTTAGTGGGCTGAGCAAGGACTGCTTGGAGCAGAGCTGTGAAAGGGAGTCTATCTCTCCCTCCATTATCTCTCCAGGGTTCCCCAGCCCTTAACCATTCTGCTATACAGCTTAGATGACTAAATTGAGCAGTGTCATCCCCCTTTCCTTGTGTTGATCTTCCAGGAAAACTTCAAGCAAACAAAAAGAAATCTGTTCTAGATAAAAATTGTGGGGGTTTCCACAGGACAATTTTTTTTTCTTTTCCTGCAGTTGGAGATTGAAGTCTTTGCTGCAGACACTCCTTTTAGGAGAGTTTTCTGCAAAGCCCACATCCCACCTGGAGCCACAGCCTCTGTCCCCATCTGCGGAGCTCACGTATGAGCCTTTTTCTCCCATCTCCCATCATGATGGAGTGGTACCGAGCCACTGGCCAAGGAGCTGAGATTTTGTGCCAGAGCAGGTCTGACCACCCCCCCCTACCTGCAGAAGGTTAGAGGACTTGTTTGTGGCAGCCCAGGGAATTGAGTTGTGGTATCCCACACCCAGACTGATCACACCAGCCTGTGCTTTCCTCCCTGCTGGCCACCAACTATTTCTGATGACACCGCACAGCCAGGACAAGGTGCGAACTGACGTGGTATTGATTCGTTTCTAGATGAGAGATAAAAATGGATGGTGAGGTAAGAGCAGGAAAGAGGTGGAGCTGGGAGCAGGTAAGGCTTTGTTATTCCTATCCCCTTGTTTACAAGCTGGTCAAAAGTGGACAGAGGTGGGACTGAGAAGTCTGGATGGTATGGAATGCATGTGGCTTTTTACTCCCCCATATATAATGAAGCCATTAGCTAAGCTGAAATAACAAGTTTCTTATGGTGGTGTTTTCCATGCTGCACACACGGCAGGAATGAGCATGGCCAGGCTCTCCCCTCCAGCTGCCCTCGAGAGCAGGCTCTGCAATGCTCCACCCTATCAGATGTGCCTCCCTCCCCTTCATCACCTGGGCTTTGGCAAGAGCAAAGTCTACCCCATTTTGTCTGCCTTTCCTCTGAGTCATCTTGCCCTTGACAGAGTCTCTATTGAATTAAAGCCCATTGGATCAGTTCATTTCAAATGCCTAAATCCACCAGGCAAAGTGACAGTGCACGAGTCCCAGTGGTGGGACCAGGCAGAGGAGGGAAGGGCTGCGGGAGAAATGGTGGAGCAGGACAACATTCACGGGGTTGGGGGAAAATTTACAGCCTCAGGCTTGAGCTCTGGGCCCCCTCTTTATTGCATTTTGCACTGAGCAAGCTAGATTGAATTACCATTGCGTTTTCATCTGCTCTATCAAGGCTGACTTCAGATCCAAAGACAGTGGGGTTAGAAAGAGGGAGCCTTGGGGAGCAAATACATCGGATGTATAAATAAAAATCAGGCTGTATTTCATAGGCTTAGAATGGGATTTAGCTGTCCACCAGAGTCTGGACAAGAAAGGAGCACAGTTAGAATTTCCCAAGTCTCCAGGAGTGTGTAACCTGGATGAATCTCCGCTTTTTTCTTGTTGCTGGATAATAGAGGTGTTTCTAAGCCGCGTTTGCTGGCTTCTCCATCACCCTACCTTTACCAGTGCAGGATGGCCACTGGCAAAGCCAGTAGCGTGGAAGCAGATCTGGACAGTGGAATGTTAATAGCTGGCTTCCAGAATAACAGTCACGGCTCTGGAGTTTGGGAAGAGAACTAATTTGGGCTGAGGACTTCAGATGGTGGTGTACAAATGAAGATACAGAAGAAGGGGAATGTAACCTAGAGGTACTTGCAGGTGGATGCGCCTCCTCCTAAGGCACTCTGGCAGGATGAAATGGGGTTTTGGTGGTTTTGTATGGGTTTTTATGGCTCCTCACCTTTGAAAGATTGAAGCTGGTGGAGGTTGGTAGATATGGACCAGTCTCCACTGACTGGGGAAACGTCGGGGCTGCGTGCAGCAGGTATCAGGTGATACAACCTCATCTAGAAAATGCTATGCGAAGGAGTTTGTATTGAAGAAAAAGAGCATGAGCATGGCAGTTATACCTGCCATGTTGTGGTGGAAACTAGCCATGGGTTTTGGCTAGGCTCTACTAAAGGTGCAGAGGCTTCTGGGGCACCTACTGCAGCCCTCTGTTGTGATCTGAAAGGCCCTGCGACGTGGGCTGCTGTCCAAACAGCAGCAGAGTCAGCATGCTCCTTGGATTATGGACCCTTTACTTATTTTCTGGAGGTGCTTTTTGACAGAAACCATCTACCCAGCCCCAGACCTTCTTCAGTAGTTGTGATATTTTGGCAGTGAAGGAAAGAAAGTGGGCAGGAAGCACTTTCCACTTGGGGAAATTCAGAGCTTTAGCTCCCACCTGCCACCCCTCTGAGTCCCAGGCTCAGTCCTGTTCTCTGGTGTGCGGCCATAGGACAAGAAGCAACAGACAAGGCAGAACAAGGGAAGGCAATGCTAGAGATAAAGGCTGTTTTCCTTAAGTAATATTAGGAAAAATTTTTTCACCTTGTTCTGGTCAGAAGCTGGCAGGGCAAGCTGCCACGAATTGGACTAGAGACCTCCGGAGGCGCTTCCTAACTGCCACACTTTTGTTCTCAGAATTCAACTGCTGTAGTCACTCCTTTTGCAGAGGAGCAAAGGCTGGTGTTATGATGTTTCCTTTTGATTTGCTTGAATGATTTCACACATGGCACTTCACCCCTGCCCTCTCTCCTGCTCTGCCCCTAAGGTCTCCACTCCTCTTCCAAAGCAGCTCTGCTCTAAGTTGTCTTGGTCCCAGGCTGACTTCCCACCCCTTGTCTTCCCTCCTGGAGAAGAGCTGCCTCTCACAGCTCCTCACTTCTCCCTTCCCTACCCATAGACTGCCCTTTACTCTCCCATTTCAGTTCTCTTTGTGGCCTGATACTCTGTTCTTGAGAAGGGGCCCTGTGGGCATCTTCATAAGAACTTCAAAAGTAGGATAGGGCTTACAGTCTTCATCTGGGCCTGTCTTCCCTGACGGGCACAGGATGGGAAGTGTCCAGGGATCTACCAAGCCCATGCTGGCAGCATTAACAGCAAGAGCTATCTGGAGCATCTGGTCCCAAACGTCCTGAAGGTGGGAGCTGCACAGCCCCCATAGTGGTGCCCATGCTGCTCAGTCATCCTCTACACTGAGAAGGTTCTCCTGGGGTCTTGCCTGGTCTAGCTGGTTCCTCTGCTGATTAATCTGTCATCTCATCCAAGTTTGGTCGTGTTGCCAGATGCTGATGTAGAAACCAAGCCATACATTCCCTCCACCCATTTGCTCGTTCCCCAAATCCTGTGTTTCCTCTCTGTCTTTCAGCTTTGAGTTGCAATGTTAGCTTGGGCTGCAAGCCATCTACTCTGCCCTCACCAGTACACAGTGTGTGGTGGTAGCAGCTGGTTTAGCAGAAGTACTGTGGTCCTTTTCTGACCATTGCTGTGGTTCCATAGACAGAGCTGAGCCTGGCATCCTGTAATCATTCAAGTTTAATGTGGCTTCTCCACTTGCAATTTGTCATGGCCTTATCAGAACATCTGCATTCTGGCCTCTTATTAAGCCCTTAGAAAAATAGAAGTATCTAATGCCTGAATAGTTTTAAATTTGGAAGCGGAGTGGGAGTAGGTGGAAGAAAATACATTCCCCTTCATGTAATCATCAGAGGACAGTTCTGAACAATGACCAGATCGTCCTCACGCTGATGATGACAGCAATTTCAGACTTATCGCGCCCCAGCACTATATTAAGACACTGAGATTACATTGTTATTCATTAGCACAACATCTGCTGAAAATCAGCACAGAGAAGGCTGATGTGGGTGCTAAAAAGCTTTATGATGGGAGCAGAGAAAACGCTTCCACACAGGGAGAATAATGTCTTTGCCCTCCTGGGTGGTACTCAGCACAGATGCTCCATAAGCACGTGGTGCGGCCACTTGCCTCATGTCAATGAGGACATCGGTCACTGAAATCACCAGGTCCCAGGTTTGTCCAGCCATGCGGTCCTGGGTGAGCCTCTTTCCTTTTCTTTTCTTTGCCTATTCTAAGTGCTTTCTTGTTTATGTTAATTTTAATGCGGATCACTACTGCATTTGCTGGGACAAAAATCTTTGAAGTTCTAAACTATTGACAAGGTGGCCAGTCTCAACACATTCATACCAAAATACTTTGAGGACCCCAAACCAGTGTAGGAACTTTTTGCCACTCTTCCTGCCCTGAGATGACCTCTGCTCTGGTTGCCCCAGGAGAGCCTCAACTTCCTCAGTTTCCTCTGGTCACAGAATCATGGAATGGTTCAGGTTGGAAGGCACCTTAAAGATCATAGAGTTCCAGCCCTCCCTGCCCTGGGCAGGGACACCTCCCACCAGACTCGGTTGCTCAAAGAAGCCAATGATGGTAGATGAAAGACAGATGAACCAAACTTGTAGATAACTTTAGGAGTGATTTGCTGATTTGTTCCCCTTCTATTCTGGTTAGTATCTGATCTCCATGGCCCTCCTTGTTCATCTCCTGGAGCAGTACCTCACTGCAGTGCATTTGTTGATTCTCATGTTTAGCAGTTGCAGCACAATTAAGCAATTATTTAGACCCACTGCTTTGAGCTTTATGAGGCATTTAAGTTGCCCAGAGTACAAGGGATCAGGAAGGGCTGCAAGGGTGTTCCATGGTTATCTTGTTAAAAGTGCAGAAAAGGCTCTGAACTGTGAAGGTCTCCTGGAACTGTGATGGTGGTGGATTTTCTTCTATCTTAAATATGCAGTTCCTGAAGCTGTGCTGTACTTCTGAAGGTGATATCTGAGTCTCTCCAGTCATCACAATCTGTGACACCCCATCATTTGATTTCATCCAGCATGTGGATGGTTCGGAGGATGAGGGGCATTGCTGTCAGGCATCGCGTTGATGTGTGGCCTTGCACAATAGTTCAGAAATCCCGTTCAGTCACCTTTGAGCTGCCCAGCTTCTGCTTAGGAGTCACTGATGCTGATCTGCAGAACCTCAGTTCAAGGAGCTTTCAAGGGACTATTTTAGCAGCTAGTGTGAACCATCCATCAGTGCTCCTGTCTTCGCTCTAACTTGCTCCATTCTGGGTTGCCTTAATTCAGTTATGATGAAATTTAGAGGCACTGCTCCTGACAAATGAGACTTTCTCTAGTGGGTTGCTTCTTTAAACCGTTAACACATGCTTAAATATTGTCAGGGCTTAAAATGAGAACATTTGAGTTATCCAAGATCCTTTGTTGTCAAAGGCAGCTATTGGCACACAGTGGATCACCGCTACCCAACAGTATATCAGCATGAGGCTATCCTTGCACTGATCATCAACCCCAAGCACACCAGGACAGATGGCTACTGCCCTTGAAAAGTAGCCTGAGGTTGTAACAGCAGGAGTGGATTAACCGTTTACAGGCAGAAGAGAAAAGCAATGGAGATGTAGAGTGGATGATGCTTGTGTAAGACTTTCTTATGTTTCACATGGATCTCACAGAGCTTCAGTTTTCAAGGAAAGGTCTTGCAACAGAAACAAAGGTTTTATGCAACTCCTCTTCCAGATCAGATGCTTAACAGCCATTGAGACTAAGTATGTCCTCCAAAGAAAGAACCCCCAAGAGATTTCCTTTCTGCTCCTCCCAATCTTTTCAGTACCAGTTTCCACTGGTGCTGCTGTGACAAACCTCTCTGAGGGCACCAAGAACTCTGATGGCAAATACTCATTAATTGATTCAGTGGGACCAAGGAAGCATCCAATCCAATTAGAGATAAATAATTTATGGCATTGAACGCAGAGATTGGGACACTATTGATCAAAGGCAAAAAAAAAAAAAGGGATGACAGCTGTTCCTCTTGTCTGCGTTATGGAACCTGAACTGAGATGATCCTTCAGCAGCAGTTGGGAGTGGCAGAGGACCACCAGGCTGAGATGAACCATCTGAGGTCTCCACACACCATAAAAGCAATAATTATTATTATTAAATCCTTAACCTCTGACAACACGAAGAGCCTTAAAACCCATAGAACAGCTGAAGGTTCTAAAGGACCACTACCTCAGGGAAAAGTATAGGTTTCAAGAGGTAGAAACATGATGTAACTTTCTTCAGCAGAACCACTTGGACCAACCACTTTAGTTTTCAAATAGCCATTAGTTCTCCTAGTGTAGAGAGATGAAACTCCAGGAGTCCCGAGGCTGAGCTCAGTTGACTCAGTCATACTCAGTACGACTGGGTAACAAATAAGTTCTGGTGCGACTTTGTGGCTTGGTGTCTCCAGGCAACAGGAGGAGCAGCAGCAAGAGGCAAAGGCCTTGTGAAAATGCAGGTGTGCCCCACTTTAACAGAAGGACCTGCACCTCCTTGGAAGCTGCTGGTCAGACACTGCACAGCGTACACAACCTATGCCAAGAGTTCCACAGTGCCTTCCAAAGGCAGAAAATCTGGTGCTTCCTACTTCTGCTTTAATTCTCATCCATCTCTCTGCATGAGGCAGCTGAGGGAGGATGAGAATAAAAATCCCAATTTTGCTTTAATCCTAAAGCAAATATATCCTTATATCCTTTAATCCTAGAAAGATGGTCCTTTTTTGGAGAGGATCCTAACATCCTTTTAATCCTAAAACAATATTATCATTTCAATCCTATAGCTATTAGATGCTTATATCCTTCGGTATATAAAAATCCTAATTTTGTTTTATTGTTCTAGGTCTGTTCTTTGTGAAGGGCTGAGGGAGTATAAAAAAGAAAGGAAGGGGAAGAAGGAAGCACAGCTCCTCTGGTGACTCTCCAGGCCCATCAAGAGAAGATGGCCTTAGAGGATCATGGATTCATAGAATGGTGTGAGTTGGAAGGGACTTCTGTCACCAAATGAGGTTACTCAAAGTCCCAAGCCTTGAACACTTCTAGGGATGAGGCATCTAGAGCTTATCTGGAGACCCTGCTTCATCATCTCAGGGCTTGAGAAGGCTCTGTGATGTGGGAAATGATTTTTCTGAGGAGGGCCAGAGTTGCTTGGGCTGTACCCACCCATCCCTTTCCAGCATTTTAACGGCCAAGGGATTGTAAAAAATCCACTTGAGCCAATTGGAACCTTTTCACCAACTTTGATAGAATTTGTATTTGAGTGGGTCCTTCCAAATCTTGGGAAGAAGAGAGGGCAACTTTTCATGGACTGCCTTGTCCAGAGAAGGAAGGTTTGCTTGGCAGAGACCCCTCTAGAAAGAGCACATGGTTATTTCAGGCAAAGGCAATCCGTTATTTCCACTCCTGAACATTTATTTGGGTCAGGGTGGGAAAATCCGATTTACTTGCCAAAGTCCCACTGGGGTGGTAAAAATATAAATACCACATATTATTATGTGTGTATTCTGAAAAGTGGTTAGTGACCGTGTTTATTACATTTGGCGACTTGTAGGGAGTTATTCTCTCTCTGCCCCCTCCCTTAAATTCACATGCTTACACTGAATACAAATTCTACTGAGACCCATAAAACTGCTGCAGGAGGATGGAGCCAGAGCAATCCTGTACCCAGTTCCTCGCAGAGCTTCCTGCAGCACAGCTGATTGGGGAGGAAACATCTTTCCATGCTGTTGGCCCCACCTGGCCCAGCCACTGCATGGATTCGGTGTGATGATTCGCCAGCGTTGACACTACATCACCCATTCAAGGACCTGTTTCATGCCTCGTCTACCAGGGATGTAAGGAGTTCACTGCATCATCCTTGAACCCTTATCTTCAGTGGGAGCAGGCCATGTGTTTCATCCAGGCAACGTTTGGAGCAAGTAGGGTACAGGGCTAAAATGATGACTGCTATGAAGAAGCTGCTACCTTCATTACCAGAACGATATTGTTTCTCAGGCTTGGAAGCAACAGAGCCCTGGATGGGATTCACATCTGACAACTAGGAAAATGAAGGGGAGTTTTACCAACTCTATGTGTGAGGCCACGCAATGACTTAAATCACGGCAACTCTCAATCCATCCCTGAACTCAAGCACTTTGTGCAGGGCACTGCTTACAGTCTCAGTTCTCAGCCTCTCAAGCCCTGGTCAGACAGGGATCAGCAATAACCTGTTGCAGTTTTGGCAGTCCCAGTGATGGATGGGATCCACGCTGCTCTATCCTGAGAAGGCATCATCTCCATCCAAGAGCTACAACTTGCCCATCCCAGCGCTGTTCCTGGATGCATCCTTCCACTAGAGGAAACTTCAGCTGGAGAAGATGGTCTTTCTAACCTTTGTATTTGAAGCAATGTGATTATACCTTGGTTTCTGGGTGTTATGTAGGACGAACACAGCATGTCACAAGGCGGGGCTGTTGTGGCTTTCAAAGTCAGATTGAAATCTGTTGAGTGACTTCTGTACCTCACTCTTGGAGAGAGGGTTGGGCTGTGTTTGCAGACTAGGTGGCCTCTGAACTGGATGGGTAGTCCAAAATATCCCTTTTATGGCTACTCAGAACTGCCAGTGAATCAGTGCCTCTCATCCAAATAGTGCTTTCCAAGACCTACATTCCCGACTTTGAGCCAGAGTCCTTCGCAGTTGGCTTCTTGAGCCCCAGAGCTGCCTTATGAGTTACACTGGATCTTATTAATTTGAATCCATGCCATCCCCTTCTCTCATTTACCACTTATTGCAGGGAGCTTTGGTTGTGTGTGTGTCAGCATCAGGACGCCATGAATTCAAGGCTCCTGCCTTACGTCAGCCAGACTCTGCTGCCTCTGTAGATTTGGCCTGTCCTGGCATTTTTTGAGGCAAAGGAAAAAGGTAGCTCTGGCATGACCAAAAAAGCATCAGCATTTGTGTTATAGCAACAGCTGAGAATCCCGCTGGGTTAAAACCACCAGCATGAGCGGCTGCGAAGAACAGGTGAGCTCCTGCACCCAAAGAAGGTTATTTCTTTCTAGCTAACAAAGTCCTTCTTATTTTACTCCCCAAAGCAGCTGGAGGCAACAATCAGTCGCTCGTGTCCTCTGCAAGCCCAGCAGCCCTGTCCCCGGCAATGCACAGCAATCCAGGGAGCAAGGGGTGCCAAGACCCAAACAAAACATGACCCTTGCGCCCGTGCTTGTGGCATCCATTGCAGACAGTGGCTGCATGCAAGCTGTGGGTGCCGAAACAGGGCATCAAGGCACTCCCTTGCCCCTCTGAGCTGATGATGCTGCATTTAGCTCATTTTCAGCGAGCTCTGCGAGGCAGCAGGAGGCATAAAAGCAAAGGAAAGTCGTCTCCCAGCCTGACCTTGGGCTCATGGGACCCCACGGACTTGCCCCCTTTTCTTCTGCCAGCAAAAGCCAGCGTGCACGCTTTCACATAACAGCACTTACCCAGAAAATCCAGCATATTTAGGAGGAGCCGAGGAGCATAAAAAGCAGGTGCTGGGCAAAGAAGAGAGCGGAGCCTGCAAATGAAGCGTTCCCTCACAGGTGGATGGGAAAGGCATCCTGCTAGGAGGAAAGAGGGCTGGAGGAGATTTGCTCACACCGAATTGTTGTTGGTTACAGAGCTTGTTGATTTGCATATTTTTGTGACTTAGTGCACATCTCTATAACGTTAGCTCACCCACTTCCTTCCCCGGCCTCCAAGGAATTGCTTGTTATTTGTATTCGCGGCTAATTAAAACCTCTCCAAGCTCAACCCCCTGATTACGGAGAGAGGGCTGAGACCACAAGCAGACCACAGCGAAGGATGCCACAGCCCACAGGCTGACCCCACGCCACCCTGCAGACCCCGCGTTTGCAGTTAGGACATTATTTACTCTGATACTAACAACGTACTCTTAAAATATATTGAAGGAGAAACTGGGAAAATGAAGTGTATAAGATTTATCCTGCACTAGAGGATTTCAGCATCCAAGAAAGCCAGAGCGTCCAGTCCCTCAGACTTAATAGAAACCTCCTGCTTTATTAATGTTGCCTTTTTTTTTTTCTCTCTTTTTTTCCCCTTGTCCACAGGTCCTGGGCAGAAAGTCAAAGCTGCATTTGAGGAGCTTTCCTGGAGGTTTTCATTAATAACAGGGCCAGGGAATCCACTGCAAATGTAAAAATAATAGATTTGAGAGCCCTAAAAGGATGGAGATTTACTCACTGTGGAAATATTAGGGAGAAAGTGGGAGTGGGAGGTTCCCATGGCTCAGCGTTGCCTGCTTGTGAGCTTTGAAAGCTGCTAAAGGCCAAGGAGATGCTGGGGAATGGGAGCAGGAGGGAAGGTTGCCTCCGAGCGGCATGGAAATGCAGCTGCGGCTGCTCTGCCGAGCACTGATCTTCCACTGCTGGTGGATGTGCCTGAGCCTAAGAGCATTTCAGGGTCTTTCTAGGGCCAAAGAGAAAAGGATTAGACGGAGAGCTTTCTTTCAGAGAACTTTTGTCAATGGGGGGATCTGTTCCTTGTTCACCCCTTGGAGATGATGGTCCAGAGTGATGCTGATCCTCAGCAAGTCAGGAGGGACACACAGAAATATGGGCGGGAGAGAGGGATGCTGCTTGATGCTGGCAAGGCAAACAGCAACCAGTTCTTGTGGGGATGCTGAGACTGTGTCCCCACCTTCCACGTGACTCTTGCCAGCAGGGCCAGCGCCACTCCTGTAGCCCATAGTTGTCACTTGGCCATGTTGTCTCCTCCTCATGCTGGTTTGCTGCACGAGGAAAGGTGACACCATGTCTGGATCAATCCCTGGTCCCTGGAAAGAGGCAGGATGGGACAGAGAACAGGAGGCTCTTTCCTACCTCTCTTCCCCAGTACAGATGTGTCAGCCCCAATACTGGAGGATTTATAACCTGTGACTAGGACAGCAGCGCAGGGTCCCTGCAGAGGCCACAGGTACCAGGGGCTCTGCAAGGGTACAGCTCCCTCTCCTTCCAGTGCTGCTCTGGGAGCACCCATTTCTCCTGGAATTTGTGGTTCCAACCCCACAGATCTATTTTCGTTTACCTTTTTGTCCTGCCAGCCCCACCTGGAACTGTTTCTTAGCTCAGTCTGCCTGGGAAGGGGGACGTGATGATCTGTTCCTCGCCCGCTTCTGGCAGGGGGGCAGTGGTCTTCCTCCAGCTGCCTCTGCTCTGCCAAGACTCTCCACCTCCAGTGGCACATGCCACCCTGTATGTCCCATGGGCTGCTGTAGCCCTGTCCTTGCCTGCAAGGACTGGATCTGATCTGCTCCTCTACCTCTTGTGATACAGGAGCTATCAGCAGTACAATCATTCCACCCAGTGCTGTCCTTTGTGGAAACTGGATTCAATCCCCTGATAAGGAAGAAGAAAAATCAGAGGTGAGATTCAGAATCTTTCCATTTGAATGGGAAAAACCTCCTAGGGCAGGATCCCTCTGATCCATGGACTGGTCTCTATGGACCAGGGGTGTGAGGAAGGGGACAGTGCTGTTCTGGTGCCAGGCAATGCTCCTCCATCCTGCCACCCACCAATGCTTTGTTTTGAAATATTTATGATCTGAGTCAGGTTTCTATGAACTCTGCAACCCTCTGGTTTTGAAACTTGTAAGTTTCAGGCTCGTGGGGAAGAGGGGAGGAGGCAAATTGGAGGGCTTTTTTCAGTTTGGATGTTCCCGTGCTCACCCAACCAGTGACACCACTGATGGCGTGTCCTGGTTGAGGTTGTCTCTGCTGAAAAGCCTCATTTTGCAGAGTCAATACTACTAGGAACCCTAAGGACCACCAGCATTTTCAAACCTGAATCTGGATAAATTTACTGCCCGGTGGGAGGTGGGTAACAAGGTCTCAGCTCGAGCCTGAAGCCTGTGCCCAGGAAGGGTTGCTGGGAAAGAGCCCTCCTTTTTCCTCCATAACAAGTTGCTCGAAGGGTTTGTACTCCCAGCTCTACATCAAATTACAGCCCACGGGGTGCTGTCTGCTAAACCTTATTGTGATCCGTTGTTTTTATAGGCGGAAAATGGGTTTAAAGTGGGTACAGAGCATCACAAAAGGAGGGTGCTCCCCACACAGACCTCTTTTTGCATGTACCGGGAGGACTGACACACATAAAGAGGTCTGCGTGGAGATCAGAGCTCCTCCAGAAGAGCTAAACCACACAAGCAGCATGCCTCCAGCTAGCCAAGACCTCTGGCCACCAGTAGCCCAGGAGAAAGGGAGAAGGGAGTTTTCCTACCAGCTGGGGAAAAAAAAAANAAGCCTCTGGATGCAGATGGAGACTGACTGCAGGGTCAGATGCCAAAAGAGCCTTCCTGAGGCTGCTGCCTGCTCAGACCCCTGACAAGCCCTGGTACCTCTGGGAGGTGGGAGCCAGCCCTGCCGGGGAAGCACTTCAGCTCCTACATGGCTCCTCCTTCCCCGCTTTTCAACAGCTCGGCAGCCTCCCAACCCACCGTGCTGGTGGGCCCGGTGGCAGGGGTTGGAGGCATTTTCCCAGCCCTCTAATCTAACAGCACCAGTGGGAATGTTTACAGCACGCTGCCACTTGAGGGCTTATCACCCTCCCTCCCTATCTCCCACCACCCCGGCCTGATAAACGGAGGGGCTGGTGGCACCCAGGGGAAGCACCCGGAGCAGGGGATGGAGCTGGGGACTGGCCAAGCACAAAGCCAGCAGAGCCAGGGTGCTTCTCCCATGAGCTCCTCCGTGTCTGTAAGGATGTGGTGGAGAGGAAGCAGCAGTGCAGATCCCCTTCCCAAGGGATTGCTGAGAGCAAAGGGTCATACTTGGGAGCAACCAGCACCCAGGCCTGCGGCAAAGGGGACATCCCATGGAAGGGTGACACTGTGGGAGTGAGAAATGCATCCCTGTGAAAACTGAAGCCAGTAGCTCTGATATTTCCAGCAAGGTGGAAATCAACTGCTGACACCTGCCTATCTTGGGCAGGAACGTTTTGGGGTTTTTTTTCCCTAAATTAGCCTAATCGGCAGGGGATGAAAGGCAGCCCACCTGGGGCTGCACATCCCTGCTCTGTGCCAGAGGCATGGCTCTGCGCTGAAATACTCTGCGAGTGTCTGCACGGATGCTAAAGGTGCCTCTCCCCTTGCCCGCTTGCAGAAAAGCTCAAAACTACTTTTTTTTTTCTCTTCTTTTTCTTTTATCTTTGGGAGAGAAAGACGTCCTAGATGTGTCCCTACGGGCACCTGGGCACCCCTGGCTGTCCCCCCCAGCATCCTCCCGGCCGGCTGAGCCGCGGTCGGTGTGGGACACACCGCTATTGCCCTCTAGTGGCCCCCGGCCCGGGGAAGGACCGCTCCCCGCCCGGGATGCTGCAGGGATGCTGCGGGGATGCTCCCACCCGTGCACCGGGTCCTGTTCCCATCCCCTCCGGTCCCTCCACCCGGGGACACCCGGCAGCAGCTCACCCTCTCTCCCAGAGGTTGCTCAGTCCCTCGGCAGCACCTTGTCCCTGTCACCCCTCATCTCGTGTTAGCTGGACTATGCCAGCACTAGCTGGAATGGGGGGTTGGGGTTGTTTTTTCCCCTGGTTTGGTGTGAACCACACCTGGCTTGCAGCCCCCAGGCAGGGCTGATTTGAGCCTGTGCCTCCCGCTGGGCTGTTTCGCAGTCTGGGAGAAGGTTTTCCCCAAGGAAGGAATCTCAGTCTTGAGATTTTTCGGAGAATTGGAACAGGGAGGTTGTTTCATAATACTCCCTAGCTTTATTTAGAATGTGTTTTAATCCATTCAGGATGAGAAGGACTAGAAGAAACTTGGTGCTACTCATGACAAGAAGGGAGGTAGTGAGAAGACGTGGGAGTCGGGGCCCAGCTCTGCAGCTTCTCTGCAGCACAAGTATCGTCCTGACACAAGAAGCGGAGAAATCTAAGAGGCAAACTCAGGGAATGGAGGGATATTTGTACAGGGAATTGCTTTTGTGTAACTCCTGGGATTGATGGGGGGTCCTCACTCCATGGAGGCCCTTGTGAAATGCAAGGGGAAAGAGGGGCTTGAAGAATCACCATGTACTCTCAAGGGTGCTGGAAGAACTGTCCACCACACACTTAGTCCACTTTCCTCTTCACTCTCCCCCTTTATCTGAATACATAAGGACCTTTTGGAAACCAAAAATACCCTGCTCTTCCCAGGGTATGTTCCCAAAGTGTCTTTCTGAAGCTAATCCGTCCGCAAGCAGAGCCTGGGGCTGGATGTTGCTATTCTGGTCCCTGTAGTAACAAGAACCATTTTGCGTGACTTCTCAGGACCTGCTTTATCCCAGACACGATATCACAGTCTCGTTTTTCATTTATAAATAAATACATTCCTGCCAGGGCTGGAAACACAATGAAAGTGTAAGAGAAGGCTTCCTGAGTCTGCTGGCAACCCAAAATATTGCCTCCTTGGTAGGTCCCCTCCTTTAGGACCCATTGCAGTGGTCCCAAAGGGCTGGGCAGGGGAGAAGATGCTGCAGGAAAGGATGATGTTGTCATCCCATCCTCTTGCAGACCTGTCTGGAGACCTTTGAGATCTTGGGCTCTTCCTCCAGCACTGGTTTATGTGGGAGAGGAATGGTTCCCACTGTGAGGATAGCGGTGCCACACTAATGCCCTGCACTGGGACTGTTGTCCCTGCGTGTCCCTTTGCAGTGGCCACAGGAGAGAGATAAAGGCCATTAAAGACGACTTTTAAAATGTGTGGGATTTTTTAGTACAAAGGCACCACTAAGGAAAATATGTATANGGAATACATCAACAACACACACAAAACGCAACCTGGAGCATGACACTGTGCACAAAGAGCAGACACAGGTGTCAGGGAAGATGTAAATGAAATGTGGGCTATGGTTTGGGCAGAAAAAGGAGAAAACAGGGAAAGTAGAGACTAGGTAAAGAAAAGTCAGCAAACCAAAAGAAAAAACAAAGAACTGGTACATTAATGGCAGGGGGAAAGCAAGAGGAGGAGAAGCCATTGCAGAGGATTTGTTGTTTTCACCTGGTTTGTCTTTTTTCTTGCTCCAGTACCTGAACCTGACCCCAGGTGACTACTGGTTTTCACCAGCTTGTTGGGTGACCCCTCCAGAAGAGTTTTATGGCCCAGGACAGACCCTGGTGACTGTCCCCAGAGCCACTGGTGCCCAAGCCCCACTAGCACAGGGGACCACCACGCTGAACGCCTCCAGCAAGAGCTGCTGGGGGTGTTGCAGGATCCTGGGTGGTGTTTCCATTCCTCCCCTGGAAGGTGCTTAAGAGCAGAGCAGGGCCCAGGAGCATCCCTTAAAGCTGATTTTAACTGCTGTTGGCAGTGCCTGGAGGCTCTGGCTGATTTTGCAGTACAGGGAGCACTGTCACGTCCCCTTCCACAGGCAGGGTGGAGGGAACGGGGAGGCTTTGGTGATGAGGTGAGGAGCTGGGACAGGAACATCCCCAGCTGGGTCCTGCTCACACGCTGTGCCTGCATCTGAATTGTTACATCCTGGAGAGGATGGGGCTGAGGAAGTGCCATTTCTGAAGTTGTAGGTTTTGATTTTCATCCCTCGGTGAACTCAGCAAGACTCATCTTTTGTTTTTTCAAACAGAAATCCAGAGAACTCAGCTTTCTCCTCTGAGTCAGACATCTTATGCCCTGGCTCTCACCCACAAGCAACGTCTCCTGGGAGCTTCCAGCACCCCAAGCCCACGCACCCGCAGGCTGCCTCAGCCTCTGCTCTGCAGACCCCTCCTCCTTCGCAGAGGTGGGGTCCTGTGAGGAGCCCTGGCCACCAGAAACCCAGCAGCAGTTCCTTCTCAAAGCCCACTTTGATGGTGTGCCAGCCCTCGGAGCGTGGCTGAGGGTACCCCTCCTGCCTGCTGGCCCAGGTGGGCCTTGTTAGCTGAGCCCTGGAGCACAAAAGGGGCTGTGTGGCTGCTGTTTGCCCTCTGGGAGCTGGGAAGAAACTTGGCAAGGAGAAAAAAAAACCTTTAGAATCTACTGGGAAGACCAAGATTTATGTTTAGCTGCTCTCAAGCGGAGAATAAAGGGAAACTTGAGTGTGAGCAGGTATAGCAGAAGTGACGTAGGCGCTTTATTTGCAGAAGATAGCAGCAAAGGGGAATTGTCTCTGTATATCCAAGAGGAGAATTTGCCTGCGCATAATTGTGGTTTATGTCTTAATCAATTGCCTTTGTGACCTGGGGGAGGCTGGTCAACCCAGAAAGTACCTATGGTTTCTGAGGGGGCAGGAGGTGGTCTGGAAAAAAACACCTGAATGTCTTTAGGTTATGGAGAACAGCAAGAAAGATGAAAAATAATAGTAATAATAATAAAAAAATTTCCCTGTGAATGGTGGCATGGTGCATGTATCTGCAAATTGCAGCAGCCTGGAGAACAAAAAGGTTGCTGTTTGGAAAAGGAGGCAAAAGTACAGCGAGCTTAAAGGGGCAGCACGTGGAAAACCCACTGTGAGCCCTGTGGCCGCCTCTGCCCCTCAGAGGAAGGAAGACTCTACCCCTGTGACATTGTTCCAGGACTCAGGTAAGGTGAACGTCCCTGAAGATGAAAAGCCTTGTTGTGAATTTATTTTGTGCTTGTGTTTCTAAAAACCTAGGTCGTGGATTCTTCTAGGCTTTGTGGATAAGCACAGGCTCTCTCCAGCCAAACGAAAAAGTGGATCTCCATCCTATCCTGACTGAGCATCCCCTGTGGTCCTCGGAAATATCCAGGATGGACTGGGCTGGAAGAGCAGCCTGCAGTGGTCTGTGGTGCCCGGGAGAGCACAGAGCTGGCATTCAGAGATGCATGGCAAGACTTAGCGCTGCACCGGAGCCTGCCAGACAAACCAGGAATCTCAATTTACCTCTACGTAATGCTTTTCCTGGTGGTCCAGCTCTCAGAGCCTTATTGTGAGCATGCCCAGGCAGAGAAAGGAACTTGCCTATGGAAGAGGCTTAAGGGTATCTTCTGCAGCATCTTGTAACTGCCTTTTACTATCAGATATGTGAGGGGTTTCTCTTGCTTGCTTATGCTGTCCCTTAGATCCACTAGCATCTCAAGAATCACAGAATCATTTAGGTTGGAAAAGTTCATTAAGATCATTGAGTCCAACCAAGGAATGATTTGAGCTCCTTGTCATGAAGGTATATCTGCCCATGGTTTTCCAGAGACATCCCCTTGAGTGTGCTGTCTCTGTCTTCAGCTTTATCCTGACTCTTTTGTGAGATGGTAGGTCAGGAGCTTCTGATCTGAAAAGCGTCTGTGCATTGGAGTTGTACGAAACTACTCTCCATTTGCTTGAGCTTCACCCTGTCCTTATCTGGGTACTAGTGCTCCCCTGAGTTCCCTAGCTGCAGGCAGCTGTAACCTCAGCCTTGTGCTCTGCTGAGAGCCTGGCTGTGGACTCAGCCCTCGGGGGTGACATAACTTTGTGCTATGCTGAGGGCAGCGGAGAGCTGGAAGCCAGAGCCAGTCCAGCTGCTGGGAATGACTGGATCCCCATGAATGGCCTCCTGTTTAAGTCCCTGCAGGCACCAGAGAAGAGCTTGTAACCACCAGCCCTCCTTGGCTGTGGTGCAACAGCTCCGGTTAAAGCATCCTGGAGCCCTGAGAGCTTTCTGTGAGTCCACTCTGAATATGAGTCCTGCCCATCTCACCCAACCCAGCCTTGGCCAAGGAGAACACCCCCTACAGAGCACTGACTACTGCTGTCCTGCCCCTTGGCTGTTGACCAAAAGCCAGGGTCTCTATGTTTGACCCCTGTTTTCAGACATTTGGCTTCCTGTGCCAGATGCCCAGACTGACTGAAACTATAAAATAAATCTGGCATTGCACCATTTATTGGAAAAAAGCAGCTTTTGCCCCAAGTTCTGTGTTCTCTCCTCTTTTCTCCTCCACATCATGGGTCTCCAGGAAGTCTTGTGAATTTATAGACAGTGGGTAGTAAAAGGTAGAAGGAGCTTGACTTGGAATTTGCCTTTTGCAAGTCCTCAGGGGACCCTTGAGGGTCACCCTGGGGCTGAGCTCGCCTGGAGGGTGTTTTTCAGTGGTGTCTGCAGGTGGGGTGAACCTTGCCAGGCTAAGGAGGAAGCAGAGGAGCAGGAGACCACAGAATTAGTTCCTGTACCTTCTGCAATGGCTCTGTGGGCAGAGTAAGAGTGAAAACAACTCTTAAGAGCTCTAAAGTTGAGGATGGGCCCAAGGTGAGCTAGGCCAGCTGCAAGCCATTCTCGGGAACTGCTTGCACAGACTCACTTTTGCCACCAAATATCCATATAATTTTATGGCCCTGTTCTATCCATCGCGCCTCATACATGGATGTATAACCCACGTTTAAGTAATGAGATATGACAGGTTGTACATTTCTAGGCAATTATGGCATGTGTCATAAAGCAAAAAGCTGAAGGCAATAATCCCCTGGAAACACATTGCCCCGGGGTGTCCTGTTACTATTATGAAATAAAATTACAAATGAAAAAATAATGGAAACATTCAAGAGCTTGTGCGCTCGAGCCATAGGTATGGTAGAACTGTCAGGCAATCATACCTCCAGCCCAAACCATGAGGATCATTTATATCCAGTGTGAACACCCGCGCACCCACCCCACATGTTACTGACAGCCTGGCCCTGGAAGCAGCTATTTCTGCAACCGAAACCCCGAGAAATGCAGCCTTTTCTTGGTAGCTTGAGGGGTTCACCTGCACTCTGCTCCCCAACAGCTCATCACCTGGGGCTACCATCCTCATTTCAAGCCTTCGGATACATTAAAGAGGTCTCCACTCTAAACTCATTCCATAGAAACCTGCATCTTTCCTTTCTTACCTCCACCCCTGCGTTTAAGAAGGAGAGTCTTGTGAATTACTTGGGCCAATAATCTCTCTCCCGTTTTAACTAGGCTCAAGGCACCAGCTTTTTGTGGAGTCTGAGAGATGTGGTATTTTAGGATGGAGACACCAGGCAGCTCTTGCTTGGGTTTTCTTTAGTTCTGGACTCCAGCACTCTAATGAAACTCCTCCTTTTCTTAGCCTCCACTTGCTGTCTCTGAGGCTTGGTTTTCTCTTCCAGGTAGGAGCAAGATATTTTCCAGGGAAGATTTGGAACAACTACTAAGGGAGTTGCCTTAAAGCACAGGGATATGACTCTCCTCCCGTCTATTATATGTACACATATTTTTATTATTTTTTAACAACAGCGTTATGATGTCACAATTTCTAGAGGTTCTCAGTGGTGTATTGAACACACAGCAATAGGTTTGTGCTGGAGAATGAGAGAGGTGTGGTGAGAAACAGAAGCAGAGTGGCGATGCCAACGTTAGTCAGCTGTTTGGTGGGAGAGGGCTGGAGTCCCCAGACAGCATTGAGAGCCTGGTTGCGTAAAAGGGAAGGAAGGTCGTGACTCCAGCTGAGGGACTGAGAGGGGGAATTGCTCTCTTATGGTGTGGGTCGTCCCAGCACAGCTCTGACTGCTGCTGCTATGAAGTCACTGGAATATTTTTCCAAAACAGCTTCTCTTGGTGGTGCCATAAACCCAACAGTCAATAATGGAATAAGAAGGTTACTGGCATGCTCTGACTCCACCAGGGAATGCTTCATAGCTCTGCTCTGGGGGTGAGTAATGCAGGCAGACCAGATTCGTGCCAATAAAAACTTTGCTATGTGCTCTGGATGAGAGACACATCATGTAAACTGACTTAACAGCGATGTTGGCAGAAGATGAGGGGTGACCACACCACTGCATTATGTCCTTTGTTTTGCTTGGTGGCTGAACCATCAGCTGGGAAAATCCAAAGCTCCCTAGACTGGGTGAAAGTAGAGTGCTGGTGTCAGATGAGTTCTCTATCCCAAGAAAAGAGAGATAGAGCATGGTGTCATGCAGTACTTGGTGGTCTTGGGATCTGACAATCCCAACTAGAAGAAATAATGTACCAATAAAAAAAAAATGTTAGGGAGGAAAACCATTTCTTGATGTGACCATGTGGAGAAAGGGAGAGAAGTTTTGTAGCTTTCTGTTTTTCAGAGGGCCCAGGAAGGTCAGGGATCTCCATCCTTGGAGGTGTCCAAGGACTGACTGGGCAAAGCCCTGAACAACCCAGTCTGAGTTCAGTGAGGACCTTGCTCTGAGCCGGAGGTTGGACTAGAGACCTCCTGAGGTTCCTTCTGAACTGATATATCCTGTGATTCTATAGAAATACTGTGTGTGTTGGGGGTTGTTTAAGAGCAAAGTTTGCCTTTCATTTCTGTGAAATCTTATCCACGAGCAGGCCACTTTTGCTAGTACAGGGGAATAGTTGTTACAATTCTTACCTCTTTTCTCAGCTTCATTTGCATTAGACAAGGGATGGAAAACAGCACTGTGATCTTGTAGCCAGAGGTTTGTGGGAGGGTTTTCAGCACCACACGTGTGATATTCATGTGTGTTTTCCCCCATGTGCAAGCTGTAACCCCACACTTGCCAAGCCACCAAGTGGGTTGTCTGCAGCCCTTGGAGATAGTTCATAGCAGATAGTTGATGACTGTCACCTGTCTTCTGCCCGTTAGCTCCCCCAGAAACAGCCCGTAACACAAGAAGATGCTGAGAAGTTACAGTACAAGGGTATTTCTTCCTTCTTCTTTCTCTTCTTCTTTTTCACAGGCTTTTTCTCCAAGCTTCCCCTGCGACAAAGAAGATTTATTCTTTTTCCTTCCTGTAGGTAATGAGAGGAGTTGCCAAGTAAAGATGTTGCTGATTGGGGCCCAAATGTACCATCTACCATCCTAGAAAGGTAAAATGTCTTTGATGTGCCACAGGATCCAATTTGCAAATTTTTCACCTTTTAAAGAAAAATATTTACCACCATTTCCATTTTCTTAGCTTGCCATAAACTGAGTCTTTTCTAGCAACTGCCCTGAGATTTTGCTCAAAAATATCGATGAAAATGGGTGTCTTTTTTTCTTCCTTTCCTTCTTAGAGGAGAAAAGAGTCTCAGGAATTCCAGTACCTTGAGATTCAATTGAGAATTGCAGGGCTTTTTCGCAACAAAGTGAAAACTTCACGTTCTGAAAAGCGATTAGAAGCCAGCATTTTTCATGCAGTAAAACCGGACAAAAGCAAATAAATTTGTTGGAAGTCTCACATGCTTCCTGACCATGGTTTTTTGTTGGTTTTTTTTTAAATCGATTTGTTTATACAAAAACCTGACATTTTAATATGAGAAAATATTTTATTTGGACTTGAGTATACATATTTTAAATTTAACATCATAAAAAATGTTATGACATCAAAAATGTAATAATATGTCATTAAATATTTTAGTATATTTTGAACAAAATGCTTCAGCAAAATAACGTTCAAAATCAAATCAAACATTCCAGCTCTGCCTGTGGAAAGTTGAGGCAAACACTTTGACCCTCTTCAGAAATTTCGTAGAAATCGACAAGTTCTTGCAAAATGTTTTGATTTTGATCCAAGTGTGGTTTTGGAAGGAAGGCCTCCTTCAATAACTCTTTGACCAACTGCTTTTGATCCATGACTTTCTAGTTCCACTCCTTACTCAAAAATGCTGTTTCTTCCCATCATTTTCTTAAATTGAATTATCTCAGCCCCTCAGAAGGAAAGGCAGAGATTATTCATTATCCTAATTTTACTGACAAGGAAGCCAAGTTGCAGGGAGAGAGCTTGGCCAGTGCTTGCAAGGAGGGAGAGCTGAAGAGGAAGCCAAGATTTAGGGGCCACCTCAGCGCTTCCCCCAGTGTGGATCCCGCCCAGCTCCTCCAGGACCGAACAGGGCACACTGTTGGTGCTGGCCAGGGTGGATGGTGGAAGGGATGGTGGGAAGTCCAACCTCTCCGTTAAACCCTCTCAGATCTATAGTACTGGCTTTGTTGTGCCGTACCACAAATAAACTGGGAGGTTTATGTGCTGCTACTGTTACTTATTTGCATCTTGGCTTGTTACTTCAAGGTGTTGCAATTTCCCAGACTAATTAACCTAACAAAACACTGCCAGCACCAAAGTTGTACTCAATCTTCACCAATGCTCAATTTTCTCTTTGTTTGGGTTTGGGATTTTTTTTTATTTTATTTTTTTTTCTGGAAAACTGGAAGAGGAGACAGGCGAGGGGAGAAAACTCAGGGTTGAGTGAAGGTTGTATCCAGTTTCCTGAGGCTCTGCTTGATCTTGATATTAGAAGAAGCTTTCTGAGAATAACATGACAATTGTCATTTGTCCCATCACAGTCAAGGTTTGTCCCATCAAGTTACCCTCAATAGATCTGGAGCAGGTTGGCTGTTAAGCAGATTTCTGAGAGTTAAAGCATGTGTTTCTTTTTTATTTTTAAAGTGCCTGGTTTTACCTGGGGGGGAATCTCTGTAGTACTTGGGAAGACTAAAGAGTGAATGAATAACCTCTCTTTTTTGTAAGCAGAATCGTTAAAAACTGGTTCAAGCTGAAAGGGAACATTTGGAACATGATTGATTTCTTTTTTGTTTGTCCAAATTCCTATTGTAAAAAAAAAGAAGAAGAAATAGCCTTATGGAACAGCACTGCTCAATTTCTTTACTCGGAAAACAAGTTTTAATAACCAAATTTTTGACATGTTATGTTTATGCAAAAGTCTTGTGCTAAAGAAACATGTGCCTTTAAAGAGCCAGCTCTAGCTTGAAATTGATAATGAATATAATCTTCACCCAAGTGTCTGAGTACAATCACCCCTCTCAGTCTCTCCTTTATTTACAGACAATCACAGCAGTGTTGACCTTGATCCACAAGGTCCTTTGACCTAAAACCTCGATGGAGTTTTGTTGAGACCAGCTTTCCAAGGGTTTGGGTACCTGGAGCAGGATGAGGTGTCACCTTCTGGAATTGCCTGTTTCTCTCTGTGGAGGAGCTAATACATGGAGATCTCCATAAGGTCAGGTGAATTCATGTTTTTGCTTTGCTTTGTCATTTTCCAGCGTGCTAAGGACCAGTCCCACTCCTAGTTTTGCAGTTTTGAGCTGTGTTGTCACTGCAGCAATGGGTAGGAACCTCTCCATTCCCAAATCTTCATTAGCCCAATGCTGTGCTTGGATGCATGACTCAACAGCATCCAGAAATGTCATATCTTGGGTAGCTTTGTAGTTTCGCATAGCGATAATGATAACACAATAATGAAAAAGTCACCTTCCAAAGAAATCCCTTATCTTTTCTGACAGCCACCCAGAGGAAGAACTTTAATTTGCAACCTGTTTCTAAACATACTGACAGTGGGTGATTCTGGGAATGAGGGAAGCAATATACTGGGTATTTGGCCATAAATGAGGAATTAATTGAACATGTTCTTTTAATTTCCCCCCCCCTTACTCGAGGCTGAACCAAACATGCGTTTCTTTCCCTGACAATGTGCTTCCTGGGGCAGTGATCATTTTTCCCTGTCATTTGGTGCTTCCATTGCTTTCTGCTTGGTATGGACATCTCTTTTTCCTTCCATGGCAGCTCTTGCTTCTTCCTGCTCCTTTTCTGAGTAGAGTAGAGTAGAGCTGGAAGGTTTGGGTTGCTCCTGGAAGGTTTTGGGTTGCTGCATTTAGCAGTATCCCACTGTTAGTGGTGATGGTGTAAAAGATGTTTTATTCACAGTATCAGGTCTAGGCAATGACAATGTTTAGTCAGTGCTATACCTTGTTATCAGCTGTTGGCATCCTGTGTGATACCTGGAGACCATGGGCTGTAGTAACTCTGATTCTGGAGGGCTGGCTCTCCCCTGTCTCCCATTATATCACTTCTTTCAGCCATCGATGCTGCTGGCCTGCACCTCGGTGTGACTTTGGAGAGATGCTGTGATCCTTGAACCTGGTAGCAGGTAACTTGCAAGTTAAGCTCCTTTCCTGAGGGGATGCAGCCAGCTACAAAAATATTGTGGAAAAAAAAGAGCATTTAATCACCTCTTAACTTCTCTGAGACTGGGAATCCCCCAGCAGCAGAGCAGTGTACCTGGCTGGCTTTGCAGCATCTTTGTCACCTGCGTATTGGGGACAAACTGAGGGGCAAACATAAACAACTGATTTGTGTAAAAGTTCACCTGAAAATAATGGGGAAAATGGATATGTGTGAATTAGGAACAAAGTGTGGTCAGCTTAGATGTTTTATCTCCCCTTTTTCTCCCCACTTATTGGTAGACAGGACCCACGGACACCTCTGGGTATCTCCCATGAGTCTCCCCTTCCAGCTCAGATATTTTTAGCTGAATTAGTCTCTTTGCCCTCAATACAGGGCTTTGCTGAAATTACCTCAAACACTTCTCCCAGAGTGGTGGGTACCATCCCTCAGCCTGAGCACTCGGTGGGATTTGACCCTCCTTTACCACGAAGGAGATCCATGGCCTGATGCTCACTGTCTTGCTCCTGATTTTGGGGAGCACACGGGACCAACTGCCCAGTAGCATATTTTGCAGAAGAATGCAGATTTATGGAGGAGATCTGTCTTTGTGCAGCACTGGGAGACACGAAGCTTTCCTTTCCCTTTTTGTCCCTCCTTCTTGTCCCCTGACCATTGCCTGGCCCCAATTACAGACTGGGTGCTCTCAGAGGAGATGCAACAAAGCCCCATCATGCGCCGTCCCACCAGCCCTACAAAGGCGACATCTCCTGGACTTCTACCCTAATGAGAGCAAATTTTTTGTCCAAACATTTGAAGCGAGG
This sequence comes from Thinocorus orbignyianus, assembly GCA_013400375.1. NCBI lineage: Eukaryota > Metazoa > Chordata > Aves > Ciconiiformes > Thinocoridae > Thinocorus > Thinocorus orbignyianus. Next base: position 119,732 of record VXBW01002582.1, read on the forward strand.
AGGTGCCTTCTCTTGCCGCTCCCTGCTGGGATTAATGTTATTATCCAGTTCGCTCTGGTTAGAAATTAAAACAAGGGCATTCGCTTCTTTTAATGAGAGGTGACAGTGGCTCCAGCACTTCAGAAGGGAATTAGGAAAGGAGGGATGGCTGCGGAGCCCGTCTCCGTGGAGTCTTATCCACCGGCCCTTCTGCCCTGGCGATGTGGGATCAAAGGCCATCTACCTGCTGCTGAGCACAAAATCCCCCAGGACACCCCCTCCAGCAGCCCTGTCCCACGCTGGAAATAATGGCTTTAAGGGGCAGCGTAATACTGGGCTTGGCTTCCCTGGGGAGGAGGGGGCAAGAAGGCAAAGAGAACCCCATGGAGCTTCTGAACATCACAACCAGCTCAGTCGAAGTAAGGTTTTTTTCAGTGCTAAACCTGGGCAGCTTTTGGCTTAGGACCCTGGGAGAGGGGAGAGAAGTTGCAGTAGCTAGACTTCAGGCAAAACTGGTAAAACTGCAGCAATTGCAGTGTTGTGGAGAGAATTTAATTTTTTTTTTTATTTATGAAAAGCTTTGGAATTTGTTTTCAATAGGACTTTTTGACTTTAGATAAGTGTTTTGAATAAAGGATTGTTGTGGGGTTTTTTTTAGGAACTTAAAGAAAATGCTTATTAGAAATACCCACCAAAAGCTTCTCATGACTGATGGTCTTATCACTGCAAAAATAGTGAGCTAAACCCATTCTTCTACCTCTTTCAGGATAGGTTTGATTAGAGACGTCAAAAAAATACGGGGCAAAAATGTGAATTTTTAATCCCATCTTAAAGGACTTTTACCCATGCGTGAACTTCTCTTTTGAAGTGCCGCAATCGGCTCTTCCCCAGTCTGCTCGGGAGAAACACTGGCTCGCAGGGAGAGATGGCTCAAGAGCCCAAACAATAGGTTTCTTGACGAACCCTTTAAGCAGACGGCATCGATCCCTACTCATGGCAGGATGCCGGAGCACCGGCTCCTTCTGCTGAGCCAGGCTGGGCACCGGGATGTGGCATTTACTGGAATGCCAGGGAAGTTGCTGGTGGTCTGGAGGCGGAGAGGGGTGGTGGGGAGCAGACACCGAAACATATAACACGGACCCCCAGGGTGGAAAAATGGATGGAACAGCCCATGATTGCAATGAATTTTCCTGGGTGCTTATTTAGCTGCCATAGGGAGGGGAGGGGAAAAAATTCCCTGTGCACAGATCACATAGAAGGATGGATTTTGTGCCCCTCTGCCGTGGGGCAGGAGTTTCATATGCTTTGGCCATGTCTGAATGACTTTGGTAGCTGATATGGGATGAATTCAGTGCAAATCCCACCCTGTCTCATGTGATGCAGCCCTCCCTCCTTGAGGAGCATCCCAGCTTAAAATTCATGGCTTTCTTTGGCTTTATTGGGATGAACTTGGGGAGGCAGGATATTCGACGGAAGTAAATTGGAGAGAGCAGTCAGTGGTTGTGTGGATATTCCCTTTCCCAAAGAGCTGGGTCAGAGGATCTGTTGCCAGCGGCTGGGGACCTGCTGGTTATTGCTGTCCCCTTGGTGGTACTGGGAGCCAAGGGACAGCAAATAACAGCTTTAGGGCGTTCACTGCATTGGGAAAACATGAACAAACATGTTGCAGCTAAAACTGCTGGGGGAAAAATATCCCTTTTTCCCGATTTCCCCTACAGAGGAAAATTTCAGGTTTTTTTGTTTTTTGGGGTTTTTTTTCACTTTGGAAAGCTGAAAATGGATGCTGTTTTAATTTTCTGAATGAGAATTTCCCAGTTTTCAACAGATATGTGACATAGCTTAGGCAAAGCTGACCCTCCTAAGGTAGATATCAGCCTATTTTGGTGCTCAGCTCTGGAGCGGAGCAGGACCATGCGTGAGCTGATGAGGAAAGGCAGAATTAATGGCGTGAACCCTCCCGTGTGTCTCCATCAGGGCAGGGAGTTGGTTGCCAACAGCACGAGTGGAAGCGGATGGGGCCACGGTCCTCAGCAAGGGCTGGGAGGGGGGAACCACCCCCAGGGAGCAGAAACACGGCAGCTCTCTAGCACAGGTATGTTCAAGAAATAGAAGCGATAAAACAGCCGTCTCCATTAGGAAATCAATTAGATGTGAAGCCTTTGGGCTGTTTTGGTGTTGGTTTTTTTCCCCCTCCTTTTTTTCCTCCTCCCTTCCCCTCCTCTTTTTCCATTTTTCAGGCAGATGTCTAAGGTGAGGGTTGTGGAAGCAATTGCTTCTCAAGGCAGTTGCTTTTCTGTTCTCTCCATTCACAGCTAAAGTGCAGCAAAGCCCATCGCTCTGGGGCTTCATGCTTCTTCCCCTTCCCTCCCCCCTCCCCCGCTCCACTTCCATCCCCTGGGAAGTTGGGTGGAGAGAGGCTGGAGCTCTTGAGGTTGCTGGGGTCATGTGTGTGAGATGCTTGCAGCTTGGAGGAGATGCATCAGCCTTGGAGTCAGGCCCAGCCGGCAAGACCCAGAGCAAGGGAGAGGAGGGTTTGGAAGATCTAGTAGCAACGCATTCACTCTGTGTTTGGATTTTGAGCTTGCTCAAGGATCAGGAGGGGCTGAGAAGGAGTTTCAGTCCAGTTCTGCTCGGGGTAAAACAGCAGGGTTAGCTGCTGGTCCTGGGGATGTGCTATGAGTGAATGGGCAGAACAAGGTCTTTGGCGACAAGAGTGGTTCAAGTGAGATGTGTCACAGAATGATAATGGGGCTGGAAGGAACCTTTGGAGATCATCTAGTTCAACCCCCCTGCCAAAGCAAGTCCATCCAGAGCAGATTGCACAGAAACATGTCTGGGCAGGTTTTGAACCATATCTGGAGACTCCACCACCTCTGTGGGCAGCCTGTTCCAGGGCTCTGCCACCCTCAAAGTGAAGAAGTGCCTCCTCATGTTGAGATGGAATTTCTTATGGTAATGCCCATTACTGTCCTGTTACTGGGCACCACTGAAAAAAGACACTTCCTGACACCTGCCCTCTGAGTATTTATTGGTGTTGATCAGATCCCCCTCTCAGTCTTCTCTTCTCCAGACTAAAAAGACCCAGGTCCCTCAGCCTTTCTTCATAAAAGAGATGCTCCAGGCTCCTCATCATCAGTGACTGGGGAGATGCAGGTTTTCCCTTGATATGTCAAAGCTTCCTTGTGAGCCATCAGCCCAGCCCTGGGCCACTGGATGGCTTTTCCAGGGATTTTCCTCGACAGCCACAGCTCTGTCAGGGAGTCCAGGACCTCAGCTCCCATCCCTTCCCAGGCAAAGACAACGAATCTGCATTTCAGCAGTGATGCTCTAAACCCCACCGTGCTCCTTCCACAGCCCTTCTCTCCTCCTCACCTCACGTTTATAAGCATTTCTGCCTTCCCACCTGACTTTGTGGTCTCCCTCATCCATTCATGGCCTCCACCCAGACTGCTCGCAGTGCCCTTTCCAGTGCAGCGAGAACCACCCAAAACCCTGGTGAGCATGCTGGGGTGGAACTAGAGCTCCCCCTCATCCCTAAAATATCCAGACAGATTTTTCTCATAAGCGTAATGAATGAAGATTTTACAATCAGCAAGATGTGTCTGAAATAGCTCAACTTTTTATTTTTTGCAGGCAGTACAGATGTTACAGAAACCCCAACCCCTGAGTTCATCCCACCTTGAGAGCATCCACTTGTGTCCCGGATGAATTCATGACTGCAGTAAACAGGTATTTGAAGCTCTGTTTTGCTCCTTACACTTTCCTGACTTGTTCCTTACACTTTCCTCATTTTACTGGAGTTGCAAAATCCTTGAAAAATTTTGACTTGTTGAAACAGGCAATTTATTTAATTTGAATTTAGAAGGAGCTGGAGGTGGAGTTCCAGAACACGTCCTTAATGACAGGAAGAAAATCTAGTCTATAGAAGTGGAACCCAGAGGTTGTGGGTTTCTGGAACTAGAAGTTCAGGTTGAAGAAGGGTGACCCAACTTTGAGACCAAGTCTTTGATTTTCTTGGTTATTAATTGTCCTCTTTGTAACTTGTCTTTCTCAGTGGTTTATGACCTTCTTGTTTGGCTTCTTGCTTAACCCTCAGAAGCTCAAAGTTGTCCAACCCTTTCTGCTGCTGGTTGCACAGAGGCTTGAGCAAGTGAGGAAGAGATGCTAGCAGTTTAGTGAAGGAATGCTAAGGCGCTTTGTTCTGAAATCTGTGTTCTTTGCAAAAATGGAGATGAACCTAAGAGGTCAAATACGAGCATGAAATTGAATTTGGAAAAAATTCTTGTTTTGAGAATATCAGAACTCTTGGTGAGTTGGGTCTTAATGCCGTGTTTTCACAAGTCAAAATGTATGATCCTGCACAGCTACTTTGCTAACCTAATTGTCAGTAGAAAGGGAAATTTGGCCTAGGAAGTCAGAGCAAAGGGAAATGAAACATCAGGAGCAAAGAGAAAGGCAGCCTCTCTGCCTGAACCAAAGCATTTTGCTGTTATTTGAAGGAAACAAATACATTTCTCCTGGTGAAAATTACACCAGCGTTTCTGTGAAATAGTAGATTTGCAGAAGTCACAATTTTTATGCTGGTGATATGTGTCATGGAATGAACAGAAGCCTCCTCTTGCTCTAGCTTAGAGTGAAGGGTTTCTTTTTTTTTCCTGGAGAGCAGGAAGCAGAGGATGCTCTCCTGGTGCTGCCTCTTGCCAGGGACCGAGCAAAGGACAGATTGCCCCAAGACCAAGATGCGGGGAGAGGGGGAGACCTAGATATATCATCTGTCCCTTTGAACAATCTCAGGTCAGCTGGGCATGTTCATTCATCTTGTTTCCCAGAGGAGGAAACGAGTAAATTCTCTCTGGTCTGGATTCCAGATGGGGGGTTTTTTGCGGGGGGCGGGGGGGTGGATTTTGCTGTGGAAGTACCTGGGGTGTGGAGACGATGTGTCTTATCCAAATGTTCAGATCTGGAGAGCACCGGGTACTCCAGCAGCAGCATGTGCGTGTTCCTGGGCAGATGGTGTGCACAAACAGATCTTCAACAGACCTTCTCCAAGCTCCGGAGCATTGTGGAGGGGATCTGTCCTGTCTCCTGGTAGGGTTGCCATCCATCAGCTGAGTGGATGTCGCTGGCTGCATGCATGTTCATTACATACTGCAAATATAAAATATTATTTAAATGATTTCTCTGACCCGATGGCTTACACTGATTGAGGTAACTTCCCAGCCTCATCATTAAAGCTCAGCTACCAAGAGATGCCTCAGCTGCTTTTAATTTTATGGACATCCCCTGAGCTCCTAGATGCCAGAGCCAGGCTTATTACCTTGCAGGAACTTGTTAGGCTGTCAGCCCTAGATGTTCAAATAGTCCAGGTGAACCACTTCCCATCTTCATTTAATTATCTGCACTCATACAGTCTTGCAGATTGTAGCTTAAAACAGATGACTTTGAAAGGAATGGATGTAAGAGCATGTTTACTTTGCCTTGTGTACTTTAACCATCAAACACAGATTTTTTTTAAACCACGTGTAGACAAAAAGTTTTAGGATTCAGTAACAGGGGCTCATGCATTTGCTGCTTGCAGGTCTGACCCCAGGAGAAATGTTGAGCTGGTTTAAATATGCAGGGTTTTGCTCTGTTAAGTTTGATGTTGGGAAAGAACACGTCATTCTGGTTCATAATTTCAGTGGAGGCTTTGGGAAGGGGATAAAAGGGAATCAAGGGCACTGAATGTCACCTGGTTTGGGCCAGGGGATATCTTTCGCTCTCTTTTTACTGGAATTCATTGGGACGCTGCAGTTAGCAGGAGAGAATTCTGTGGTTCTGTTCAAACGCAAATATTATCATTGGAAAGCTTCAGAATGGCTTGGGTTGGGTTGGGTTTTTTTGTTTGTGTTTATGTGATGTAACCTTTTAAAACTTGTTCGTGTAAAGCACCCTGCCTGCAGTTGCTCAGCCCGGTGGGACTGTGCTGTAGCTCATGTTCAGCTCGCTGCGTCCCCAGGTTGGTCCCCGACAAGGAAAGATAAGGCCATGAATTATGTTCCTACCTCTCAACTGTGTTTCCTGTTCACCCCAAATTAGCTGAAAAACACCCAGGGAGACTTCTCCTGGGTTTTTTCTCCAGCCTGTTGTGAGTAGAGACTCTCGGCTTTGAATGTTTGGAGCATCATTGCTCATCACCGCAAAGGTGCCCCTGGCTGTTCCAGGAGGTCAAGGGCTGGCCGGAGAAAGGGGAGGGGGGCTTGGAAACCAAGCACATTTTTTAACACTGGCTGCCTCTGTCGCGGGTCATTCCTTCCCAGCCCATCCTGTTTCAATCGCGCCAGCCCAGCAATGTTATTTCAGCAATCAGCTGCAAGACAAACCAGCTGGCCCCGTCAGCCGGCGTGCGGAGGTGTGGAAAGTCCACTGGGGGATTAAGCTGGTCTTACCATCAGTCCTCACTTGTGAAAATACAACCTACTAAGTTTTCCTAGATGATGCAGTTTTCAATTGCTTTTGTTTGCTTTTCAGACAGGTCTTAAATCAGGCTGTCAGTCACCCCACCCCCACCCCCGCCTCCCTCCACCTTGCCTCCGAGGCGGCTTCCAGGCACTTTCTAGGAGGACCTGCATTATCTTTCCTATTGCCATTTATTTATGGGGTTTTCCCTTCCTCCCGGTAGGAAGGGAGGTGCTGCGTCTCGCACGGTGAAGCGTGTGCTCTGTAATTCATTGTTCAGAGCCCCCAAACTGCCCTTCGTCTTGGGGTACCCACTAGCGATGCTGCAGGGGGGCAACCCCCCGGGGGAAAGACCAGGGGACACCCCGTCCTGATGCTCCGATGCCTTTGCATCATAAATCCAACCCGCTCTCCTACTTTCTGCTTTTCCAGGTGGGATGCAGCAGACTTGGGTGGGTGGGGAGATCATTTTCAGTGTCCAAGGAACCTCTCACCCCTCTCCTCACACCTGCCACGGGGGATTTCCCATGAAGGGCTAGGTTTATCTGCATTTCCTCTCCTTCCTCTCCTCCCTTGGCTGTTACATCCATCTCCTTGGCTGCAAAAGGTATTTGCGTAGTGTCCTGTGGGTAGAGCGGAGCTGAAGGCTCGTTAGAGGTCATTGCCGGAGTTTCCTATCCTGGCCAAAAAGGGTGCCATGGTTTTCGGAGGATGAAGTACTGGCTGACATGTGGAGGAAGCAGGTCCACAAGGTGCAAGCCTGCGTGTTCAGGGAGAGTCAACCGCTCCATCCCGCTCCGTCCCACCAGGCACATTTTTATATATCTTTAGGTGCTTGAGTACAGTCCTGTCAACACATGGGGAAGGAGGTGGTCCTGTCTGCGTGTATGCAACAAATCCAACACATCGCAGGCAGAGATTGACTCTGCTTGACATACAGAGCAGGACGGTGCCTCTGGGATGCAGCAGCCCTACGGCAAATGTAACGCTGAGCTGCTTTGTGTGTGTCCAAGGGAGCCTGGTCCAGGATTTCTGACCATCCTGAGCAATCTCTGACCCAGGTCTCTGGGCATCTGGTTACTGCTCCAAGCCATGGTGCACAGGTCCTGCTGGCAGAGGTGGCTGATCTCCAAGGACCTTTACAAATCTGGCCCAAATCTCGTAAGCAACCGTGGCAACATCTCTTCCCCCCACCCCGGCCTCAACGTTCCAGGTGTTTTCTTCCACCTTTGTCTCATAACACAATACACAAAAGACAGGCCTCTTCCAGATATGGGAATCTGTGTGCCAAGTCCACTCCCAGCAGCCCACTAAATCCTACCCCTCCATGTAATTTAAATCGCAGCAGTTGTGCCTAGAGGAAGGTGGGGGAGGTTGCTGGATTTGAATGTCACCTGGTTAATGAATGCACTGTGATACCTTTCCCCCCGCCCCTCCACCACCCTGTATCTACAGAAAAAGTCCTGGGGATGGAAGGGGTTTGATCAGCGCTGCTGGCTGAGGGAGCTGATTCCTCTGGCAAAGCTGCTGTGGCTGGTATAACACAGACCCGGTGAGTTGGGATGACGTGAGCAGACAGGGCTTGCAGCTCTCTCCAAGCTCCTGGGGGAGCCTGGTGCTGAGCTGCTGGCAACTCTCATCTCAGATAAGGAAAAAGGCAGAGAAAACCCAGGGCATGTCCCCGTCCTGGAGGGGCTGAGGGCAAGTGACTGGATTTCTGCATGATACAAGTGATGCAGAGCGGTCCCTTCCTGGCAGAGAGGTGGGACCTCGCACCTAACCTATAGAAAAATGGAAATGCTGGTCCTATTTGCCCCATTGTTGCTAGAGACAGGTGGGGAATCATTCCCAAGTATTTTTCTCAGTGAAAACGATGGATAGTGGGACAGATCAACAAGTCAAGCAACCCTGAAGCTGCTTGAGGACAAGGGAAGAGCTGGGTGTGATTTAGGGGTGCGTGACAACCAAGTGAGTGGCGATCCTCTCTGCCTGCTTGGCACTGCAGGATGAAGGAAGGGGCTTCAAGGGCTTTCCCCCTGCTCTTATTGGTGTGTGATGGGAATTGGAGGGCCCCTGAGAGCCTTCGTCCAGACGTGGTCCCTGTGGGATGGGAACAGAGGGTGGCCACCTCTTTGATTTACGCAGCTAGATCCACAGGAGCTGCTTACTCCGAGGCTTGAACTAGTTTTACATCTGCTTTTAGACAAGCCAGAACACTGGCATCTAGAAAAAGGCTTTAGTTTTCTTCTCTTTTCATCTCCTGCTAAGCAGCCTGGAGACACTTGGAGAAAACTACATCTTCCAGTGGTCTGGTGAGGCAAGAGGGACCCAAATTCCTGGTATAATGTTATATAGCTAACCATGAACCAGACTGGTCTTGCTCTGGGCAGCAGCAATAAGAAAGAGTTGGACGGAAATGTGGAAGTGTCTGTGCTGTTAAGGGACCCAGCTTGTGGAGTGAGGAGAAATGTTTTCACTTGGGCCAAAGCAAGCTGAAGGACCAAAAATTCCTCACTTTGCAAACCCGATGTGAAATCGAAGTTGCCTCCCCTGCACAAGTCTGCAGAACTGTTTTTTCTGGTGCCTTCGGGAGAAAACAAGGCAGGAACAAGGCATGGCAGATGGTCTCCAGCACAGTGAGGTGCCAGGGCCTCAGGTGCTTCGTAGGAGAGGAAGGCAGGCTGTGGTGCACAGCACGGTTTGAAAGCCTTTGAGGGATGCTGTGGATGAGAGTCACCTTGCTGTCCTGCTAGCAGCATTGCTTGAAGAGCTTCATCACCGACAGCTTCAGTAGGGACTTATCCAACCCCTGAGCTCCCCAGGGCCATGGCACACTCAGCTATCTCAGCTTGAAGAAGGAAAAGCATCTGGCTGGTGTCAGAGCTGTTCGTGGCTGATAGAGCAATCACTACACAACCACGAATAGAGAAATCACTGCGCTGTGCTTTGAACCTTGCCTTGCTGGATCTGGGACCTCCTGGGTTCGTTGACAGTCTGTCAAGGAATCTCTTGAACTGTGCTCCCAAGACATCCCGCAGCCACTGCTGCTGGGTAAAAAGAGAGGATCGAAGAATGTCCTTCAGGCTCAAGTGATGGGAATCCATGGCGCTCTCTTGTCCTGACCTGGCTCCTTCCCCTTTACATCTTGCCCCAGTGGGTTTTGAAGATGTCCAACTGGCAGCCCTTCAGCACATCACTGCGGAGACAGGAGTGAGCTCCAGAGTGAAGCATCAAACCAACAGCTCCTTGCGACCCAAGATCATGACTGTGCATCAGCCTAATGAAGAAGGAACCGTATCCCAGGGCTCTCAGAGGAGGTATATCCACTTGGATATCTGTGTGTCCATCTCTGGAGACTTCACTCCTGGCATTAGTGAAGCCCTGGCATTGGAGAGCATGGTGCAGAGCCTGAATGGAAGATCTCCCACCACCTGGGGCCATCTGGGTCTCTGCACAATGCGTGTTGCTCTAACTTGGAAGACCTCCTTGGTGAAGGTAGTGGCTGTTCTCATTTGCTCTGCCTTGTCTATGGTGAAAATGTTTTTACCTGGGACTGGGGTGTTTTGGTTTCATCTTTCTCTCTTCCAGCCCAGGAAGTAGAACAGCTGAGTGCTACCCTTGCAGAACTACTGGGTTCATTAATGGTGTGTTGCTTGGGAAATGCTGCTCAGGAGTCTTTATGTGTGAGCTTGGCAGTGGTTAAAATAAAAGCACCTCAAGAAAAAAAAGATTCCTCAAGGAACTCCAAAGTACCTGCCATCAGATGTCAAAGGGTTAATGTTTTAGCTGAACTCCTCTTCTTTCAATGCACCAGCTTCCCTGGGAAACACTTGTTTGGTTTTTTTTAACCCAGTAGAGAAAAATTTAGAAAATGGCACACGCTTTATATTTGAGTGGGATTAATCTAGCTGGGAGCATCAAAGCCAGCACTGTTTCTCAGAGGGGTTCTGGTGGGGAGAGCTGGAGGCAAACCAGGTTGTGATCTGTACTGTAGATGGCATTGCTGTCCTGCCCACTGGAGCAGGTCCTGAAAGGGGATTTTGGAGTGACTGGAAGCAGATCGGGCTGAGAATATTTTTGATAAAACATGTGTTGGAGCTTCTCAGTCAGATGAAACTCCTCATAGCTACATGTGGGGCCTGCCAAAACTGAAGCTGGAAATGGTTTCCTCCAAAAAATGTGGATCCAGGAGAAGCAATGGCTTTGTGCAAGTACATCCAGGCTGAGAGTGTTGGCTTCAGTGGTCAGAAGCACAAGGCACGGCTGCAACTGACACCAGGGGTCTTAGACCTCCTTCCCCACCCCGATGTGGTTCCAGGACCCACAATGTTCTGCTTGATGGTGTGTTCTTCTCAGCGATGTGATGGGTACCAGAGCCTCTTGTCCTGTGCCTGATGTCTTGGATGAGCCATCAGCGGACAATGCTCCAAATTCCTGCATTGAAGCAAACTCTTCAGCCCAAACCAGGGGACGGTCTGAATCCCCAAACCTCTTCCTTCACCTTTCCATTTTCAGTGCTAACAGAAAAAAATTTGGAGGTGGCTCACTCCAAGTCGTGGGAAATAGGAAATTCTTGAAAATGTCCCTTTTCGGTAGCATTTCTGCTGCTCTTGGCACAGCAACGCCAGCCAGGAGAGGCTGCACCGATGGCGAACTCCTTACAGCTGCTCCTCCGGTGTAACTCTGAGCTGCGAGCTTACCCAATTCATTAGACACTGCCTGTTGAAAAGGCAGTAAATCAGCTAAAACCTCAGTCAGAACTGGTTTTGGCATGTTTTATGGTGGAATTAGAATAATGAATGAGGAGCTGTCTGTTTATGTTAGTTTTGGCTTTCAAGTTGAAGAAAAATTCTGATGTTGAACTTCATGATAAACTCTCCGCACCAGCGGGCTCTGAGGTTGGAAACAACTTTTTAAAGCCTGAAGTGTCCAGAGGGGTGAGAGACTGGCACATTGCAAGCTGATTGAACACTAGGGCTTAGATAAGAGGCATGGGCATCTTTTGGGATGTGGCAGGCTGAGACCTTGCTGCTGGAGGGGCTCTCCAAATCTTGGGCACCTGCAGTTTCTGTTCCTTGGGGCTGGTCTCCACACCACATGCTGGAGGAGCAAAGTGAATTAGCCAAAACTGCAAGTGTCCAGCTATTTCCATGTTCTGATTATACCTCATTCATACCTTGCTTGCATGCTCTGGGATTCCTCCACACCTTGTGATGGGTCACTCATCATCTGTCCTCGGTGGGGTTTTTCCCCAGCTTTGTTCTGATGCCCTTACTTGAGCTCATCTCTACAAAATCAGCTTCATGCCCTGAACCTGCCAGAGCTGCAGGAAACTGGAGTTGAACTTCACTGTGGTTTCCTCCAAGCTTTAACACGGGCCTGGATGGTGGAGTTGGTCCCATTTTCCTCTGGCTGAGAAAAGATAGTCTGGAAAACCTGATGTGCGGTTAATGGAACACAGTCCAGTTTGATGGATGGATGGATGGATGGATAGATTGGGAGCACTTCTGTATCAGTATTAATAATCTAATAATGCAATTACAATGCATTATCCATAATCCAGGCCTGCTGCAGCACATTCCCATTTTCTTGAGCGCTCTGTGTCCAGGCAGCCCCTCTGAGGCTACTGGGAGGAGTGAGTACCTTGATGTGCTGAGCTCCCTCCACCCCCAGGACTCAGCAGGGCTCTCCAAATAGCATAACCTCCCACTATTGAATGCAGGTTTTCATTTCCTGGTGGTCCTCTTTTCCCTCTGATCACTCTTGCTGTGGGACACTCCTGTCAGCAAACTTCAGAGGACCCCTCTGTCACAAGCCTGCTAGCTCAGCCAGCAAACGCTAAGCAGATGGACCCAAGTCTCTGTGTTTCCACAGTTTTACTAGTGGATGAAGCTTGGCAGGGCTCCTGGTCTCGTTTTTGCTTCAACAGTTGATTGATGACTTTCCAAGGGCTGGAACACACATCACCTTTCCAGCAGAGGGACCCAGCCCACCTGGCCTTCTCATTGTTCATCTTGTTTTTCCTGGATTTTCTTAATTTTGCTTTCTCAGATTGTCTAAAAAGAACGTGCTTGGCTTTGTCATGGGAAATTAGAGTTACACAAAAGTCTCTTCCAGCAGGTGGACAGTGAAATCGTAGATGGAGCCTCCTTGTTTGTATGTGCTGCTTGGATGGGCTGAAGGCTCTGTGAAGAGCTGCTTAGGACATGGAATTTGAAGCATCCTCTGGCTAAATCCAAGCTACAAAATGTATAAAGGGAGGAAATCTGCCTACAGCTTTCTACTGTGCTGCATCTTCTATAATTTGATCTGGGCAAAGAGTCCAGGTGTGGACTTTCACAAGAGCGATCACAAGATCCAAGGGTGTTACAGTTCTCTCCCCATCTATGCAACGATTATAGTCTTTGCACACCTATTTTGCGCTCAGAAGCCTGAGGCTTCTCAGTTCACCTCTCTTCCGTCCCTTCACCAACATTCCCTCACAACAAAGTGCTCTGAGTGCTTATTCTGAACCCAGCTGGAGACTGTGGACTTCAGAGGGCTATGGATGCTCCTGCAGGTCCAACAGCTGGCCATTGGCAGCCACAACTTTTTGTCTTCTAAGCTGTTTTGAACTCAAACTGGGCATGTGCCTGGCAGGAGAAGCAGGGCTTGGAGGGAGGAAAAACACAATGAGGCTTCCCCATGTCTCCTGGTGCCACCCCAAAGCCTGGGGCTCTCCCAACAGCCCCACGAGCCATCACCCACTATTGGATCCACCATGTCCTCCTGTCCTGTTTTCCCTCCTTTCCTGCTGAACCCAACCACACTCAGTTCAAGTTTATCCTGGGCATATTTTGTGGCTGGATTCACCTCCCCGATGGCCGGGACCGCGGCTGCCTCCTGCCGGAGCGGCTCGCTCAAGGGCAGCCACTCTCTTTATCTCTTTGAAGATTAAGGGGCTTTAACGTGTCTTTAAAGTGAATTTCTTCTCCCTCACCCCTCCCTCCTCTGTTTTATTATTATAATTGATGACCAGCAAACTTTTCTTTTCCTTTATCTCTTAAATATGTTTCTTTACCCTTAAAAACGCAATATTTCTTTTAACTCGGAATATGGATGGGTCTGTGTGTAGCGGGGCCGCCTTTGAATCATCTGTCAATTTGATCGTGTAAAGCCTCTGTTTTCAGCTGGCATCCAGCACAAATTTCAAAGCCGTGACTCACCCCTTCTTGCAGAGTTAGGACAGAAAGGGAAGGTAAATTTTTTTTAGAAAAATAAATAAATAATCATTTTCTGAGCAGTTAAAAACTAAGTTTTATTTTGGGAGGTCTCTATATCGGGGAGTTTTGTGTGTGCAAGCGCAGGAAGGATTAAAAGTGTCGCGGGATTTCAATTAGTGAGGACACCAAAATGAAGAGTTGCTCCTTGGAAAGAGTAGGTTGGAAGAAATGAAGTGATGGCGAATGAAGCTGGGAGGTCAAAACGTAAGCTTCTTTTCACGAAGGGTAAGGCAGGCAAAAGGGGGAAGGCACTCAAATCATTTTATATGTAGTCAAAACATTGCACTTGCGTGTGATGTCTGTGTGTTTATGGAGCAAACACTTGAAACTGAAACTGCTTTTTCTCTCTTGCACGTCTGTACAAATAGCTAAAACAAATCTGCTTTCACAATAAGAAGACTTGCTGAACTGAAAAACAGATATTCCCTTTCCTCTGAAAATGTGAACATGATTAATGTGGGGGTTTTTAAAGAAAAACACACACACACCCCTTTATATAATTTGACCAAAAAGCTCTTTTCTTCCAAATGCCGTTTTTATCAGTGTGGTCGCAGCCTGACGTACCTGCAGCTGGGACCTGGTCCCTATTTTCTGGGCCTGATTCCCCCAGCTCAGGGTTAGGAGGCACCATGTCCCCCAGGAGAGGACGGGGCACTGTGTTCCTGCCACCAGCGGCTTCTGTTACGGAATCCCAGGTTTCCACTCTGCAAATAGTGTCAAAGGAATACGCCTGTAGCAGCTCGGTGTTTCCTCTGTTGTCAGATGTTATGACACCTTATCTTAAACGTCTTAAATCCACACGTAGAGGAAGCAGGCATTGGAAATGAACCTTCGTTACCGCCCAACGAGCGCCGGTGCCATCTCTGGGTCAGTGGTGGGATGCCACCAGCAGATGGGATGTCTGCTAAGGGCTCAGAGGTAGGGCAGGACTCATCACGCTGTGTGTGATGGTGCCAGTTCCCAGTCTCATTTATTTTGAGACACCACCTGGAGTCCTGTGTCTAGTTCTGGCGTCCTCAACATAGAAAGGACATCGAACTGTTGGAACAGGTCCAGCGCAGGGCCACCAAGATGATTAGAGGGATGGAGCCACCTCTCCTATGAGGACAGGCTGAGGGAGCTGGGGCTATTCAGCTTGGAGAAGAGAAGGCTCCGGAGAGACCTGATAGCAGCATTCCAGGATCTGAAAGGAGCTCCAGGAGAGCTGGAGAGGGACTGTTTGTCAGGAAATCTAGTGACAGGACGAGGGGTAATGGTTTTAAATTGGAAGGGGGGAGACTTATATTAGATATTAGGAAGAAGTTCTTTACTGTGAGGGTGGTGAGGCACTGGAACAGGTTGCCCAGAGAAGCTGTGGCTGCCCCATCCCTGGGAATGTTCCAAGGCCAGGTTGGATGGGGCTTGGAGCAACCTGGTCTGGTGGGACGTGTCCCTGCCCAGGGCAGGGGGATTGGAACTGGATGATCTTGAAGGTCCCTTCCAACTTTAACCATTCTATGATTCTATGATTTTAAAATGTCACACTCCAGGATGGGGGGCAAGGCCACCTCTCTGCAGGCTTTGCCCCATTGGAAATGGGGGACAGGGTGTCGCTGCTGGTGAGCATGTGGTGTGGGTCCCACGGGTGTCTGTGCTCTTGGAGTGCCCTGAGGCTCTTAACGGGGAGCATGCCTGCACATGGCACCTGTTGAGGGAGAGTGATCTCATGGTTAAATGTCACCTTCTAAGGCCACTGGGCACCCCAGCGAGGCTGAGTGTGGCAATGGAGCTGGGTTGTCAGGAGATGGGTGGATCTCAGAGGCTCTTGGAGTACCTTTCCATCTTTACAAGGCTTTCTCTTGTGCTGTAGTGTAGCCTGGGAGAGGCTCATCTTACCGTCCAATGTCCAGTATGTTGTCTATCACTAACCCACTAACCCCTTGTTTCTTCATTCCTCGTGCTAATCCCACCACATACTTGATGATCCCAAGCAAGCTGGGCTTAAGATGATGGCTGCCTCAGCATCTTCAGGAACACAACACGGTTTAAAAACAAATTTTTCAGGCAGCTGCAAGTGGAAGGTACCTCATGATGTCAAGCACTGAAGAAAAACTGGCATTTGATGGTTGTTCATCCTTTGCAGTCAAAAGTAGTGCAGCAATGTAGGGAGGGGTGTGAAGTGCATGGGGCTTGGGGTATGAAGGACAGAGTTCATGTGTGTCCAGTCTCATCTACTGAACTCACTTTTCCTTGCACCAGCCAGTTTCTGTAATTATTCCTTTCCTCAAGCTTTAATGTTCTCTAAAGTGTTTTGCACCTCCATCCTCTCTTCTGTCCCTGCATGGGAAGTATTCTCTGACCAGCTCTGCTTGGGTCTTCAGCCATGTGTAAGGGGCCACATTCAACTTTCTTTTGGCAAGAGACTGGTGCTGTCTCTTTGTCAGAGACCTTTCGGCCAAAACTTGTTCAGCACCAAGTTCCACTTGAAAGTGGCCTCAATATTTTCTTAACTTCTGAAGACCAACAGTTGGCCACTGGGAAACATGTGCCAGGGGCACTTAAACCATCCGAATGTGGCCTTACAGGTCAGCCTGGAGCAGCTGACAGTTTGAAATTAGCACTTTTCAAAACCTCATCATTCATCATGTGGTTGTAAAAAGTATGAAAAAAGGAAGGGAATGTTGGAAGGAGGTGGTGGGGCAGACAGGAAGGAGGCCACTGATGCTTGGTGGCCGTGGACTATCTTCCTCTCCAGAAATACAAAATTAAACCCAGAATTATGGTTGTTCTCCTGGTATTGAGTTTTGAGAACAGGAGCTTTGTGGTGACTTCAAGTTCTCCAGCTGCTCACAACACACGATAGTGAGCTGGCTGTGCTGGCATGGTCCTCCTGCAGACACCCATCTGCTCCTGGGAGAGGTGATGAAGATGGAAGGAGATGGTTATAAAAGCAGAGCGTGAGTCACTTGAAGCAGGGAGAAAGCTCTAAGGAGGGGAGTACTTGCCTTACCAGGCACCCACAGCTATCGGGGGGCTTTTGGGGCCACCACCAGCGGTAGCAACTGGCTCAGGCTGGATCTGAGCCTGTGAAGGAGATGAAAAGCTGCCTTCCAGGTCCGAGGGAGCCCACCCAGGGCCCTGCAGCCGGCCGAGCACCAGGCGTGAGGATGGATATGGGGGCCAGTGAAAGACCTCATCCAGCGTATATTTGGTTTGTCTTGTGTGACACAGAGAACCTGAGTTATTATTTGATCCCGCTCTGAGTAATAACCAGATAAATGGGCCTGCGGATTTCCAAATAAACACTTTAATAAATGAAGGGTGAATTAAAGGAGAGCTGCTCCCCCCTCACACCCCTCCCCTGCTCCCGATATTAATGTTCCAATGAAGGCAGGCTGTGTCTAACACAGCCCCGCGTACTGTAAATACATTTCTTGCACTGTCACACATAAACACTGGGGAGACGGAGATCAAAAGGTCTTGCTGTGCCGAGCAGAGCCATGTGATGAAGTGAACATGTTGCTTTGTGGCTGGGGTGGGGTGATGGGACGCCTGAGAATAACAGACTGGCTGGAGACGTAGGAGCCCAGAAGGCCTGGGGGGCCTCAAAGGGTGGGGGGCGGGAAAAATCCCCACTAGCAGCAGGAAAAATAAATAATTCCGTTATCTCTGATGAATTTCTGCCTTTGATCTAGTTTTTCCTCTCCCTTGCGCTGCCTTTTCGTTCCCTCTTCTCCCCCCTGCTCACAGCCCCCCCTCCCNTAATAGGGTGTTTCTTCCACAGCCGGTACCTCCTTTCTGAGCCAGGGGAGGCCACATGGGTGCCTCTGAGATTTCCTTGCAGCATTGCCAAAATAATAATAATAATAATAGAATCACAGAATGATTGGAGTTGGAAGGGACCTGAAAGATCATCCCGTTCCAATCCCCCTACCCTGGGCAGGGACACCTCCCACCACACCAGGTTGTTCCAAGCTCCATCCAGCCTGGCCTTGAACCCCTCCAGGGATGGGGCAGCCACAGCTTCTCTGGCCAACCTGTTCCAGTGCCTCACCACCCTCACAGGAAAGAAGTTCTTCCTAAGATCTCATCTCAATCTCCCCTCTTCCAATTTAAAACCATTCCCCTTGTTCTGTCCCTCCACTCCCTGACCAAGAGTTTCTCTCCAGCTTTCCTGGAGCTCCCTTCAGATCCTGGAAGGCTGCTCCAAGGTCTCCCCAGAGCCTTCTCTTCTCCAGGCAGAACAGCCTCAGCTCTCTCGGGCTGGAAACAGAGCAGAGTGGAGTGGAAGTGGTCCGAGTTGGGATGGTAGCACGGGAGCTCTCCCCGGAGGGGCTGAAGAGGGAGCTGTGATGGGAGGCAGTGGGTTTCCTCCTCCTCAGGGCTGGCAGACACTGGACTCACCCTTCCGAGGAGAGAGGGGTAACACCAAAATGAGGTTATGAGGGCTCAGCTCTGAAATTCTTCTGCTAGAAAGGACACAAGTCATGACACAGGTCAGCACAAGTGACCAACAGGGCACTCCTGTTTCAGTGCCCAGGTGAAGATGTCTTCAAAAAAAGAAAAACCGCCCTGCTTTTTTGACTCACCATGCTTGATAACTACACAAAAATGCATTAAAATCATACCGTGGACCTCTTGCAGACCACCATCTGCTCCCTGCAACTGCTTCGGTGAAGTCTGCACAATTTTGTAGATCAGACTGGAAAAAGAGGCCAGCGAAATGCTGTGGAACAACCTGCCTGGGCTGACAGACCCCTGGGCTGATGCATCAACCATTTCCCATGGCTTGAAGCCAACACTCACACAGTAGCTTGACCACTGGCTTGTTAAAAGGTCCATTAAAAAACATCTTGCAATTCTGCTTTGACATCTCCTCTCTCCCGGACCATGCTTCCATATGACATTTAGCATTAACAATTTCCATAAAAATCACAGTGAAATATGTGACATTTCTGCCTGATCCAAGCCCAGAGATCCAGCCCAGCTCCTTGCTCAGATTTCCCTCCCCTGCCAGCTTCTCTATTGCTTTGTGCCTGCAGTGCTCTTCTGGTTGATCATTCCTGATTTTCCATCCCCTGGAGATGCCTCAGTAATGGCAACCTCTCCCTTTGGGCTTCTTGGCCCTGAATAAACTTGTCCTTCTCCCAGACGACGTCAGCTTAAAAATTCATGCTCAACCCTTGGTGATACAGGTTTGAAGCTGTTTGTATATTAATATCGAGGTCTGCTTTCTCCCACAGTCTGGTCACTGATCTACTTCCTTCTTCAAAGTCCTCTAGCCTCTAAACCTTTTCTTTATGCGATTTCCTAATTATTTTTTTTCCCAATGAAAATAAGTTTTTTGCATGGGAGAATTTTAACGGTTTTTATTCAGTCATTGTGTTCATGAAGCGGTGAAATACCTCCAGACTTCTTATCCCCATCATAAAGGTATGTAACCCTTGAAAATACATGTATGAACAAGGCCTTAGGGCCCTAAAATCAAACCCACCCATCAATCTGAGCACGATACAACCCCTTGTGCAAGGCATTTCTACCCCAAACACTACCAGCCAGGGTGAGGAACTGGCAGCCAAAAGCACAGAGAGATGGAATAACTCTGAGAAAGTGGCAGAGCAGGTCAGAGGCAGAGTTGGGAGGAGAAACTGGGTCTCTAAGCCTGCGTTTCTTTTCCTAACCTGCTACCGTGCCCATCCAGCCCGTGTCTCCAGTGTCTCATGATGAGGAACTGGCCTCTGATAATTATGCGTTGGTGTATTGAATAATCAGGAGGTCATACACCTCCCAGTGGTGTTTTTCACAGTCTGTAAGGCCAACAGTAGCAACCGTGGTGCCGGGGAAGGTCACATCCAGCCCCTGGGATGGGTTTTGGGATGGGGCTCCTGGGGAGCATCCAGCCGCCGTTTGAAGACATCCAGAGATGGCAAATCCATCACTTCCCATTGTGGGCCATGCCAGCGGTTAATCACCCTCACTTAAATATGCATGCCTCATTTCTTGCTGGAATTTGCAGGGCTTTGGCTTTTGAGTTGTCTTTGGCTCTTCCTTGCAGAAACACAGACCCTTCCATGGCCAGCTGTGCAGCTCAGCACCCTGATGAAGGACTGGGACATCGTTTCTGTACTCGTTATCAGGAATACTTTATTAATTCCCTTTTTTCTACAGCCCAGCACTGAGTTCTGTCTTCCCATCATGATCTCATATTAAGAAGGAATAAACAAATGTGTTTCCACTGCAAATAAATAGATGCATTTCCCTATCTATGGATAGGAATTTAAAAAAACGTTTCCACTGACAATGGATTTTTTTCTACGCAAATAAATAGATATATTTCCCTATCTATGGGTAGGAATTTAAAAAAAAAAAAAAAATTCACTGATGATGGATTTTTTCCCCTGCTGAATTTCCCTAAAAGATCATTTGCAAAAAACAATCAACAATC
This sequence comes from Thinocorus orbignyianus, assembly GCA_013400375.1. Lineage (NCBI taxonomy): Eukaryota > Metazoa > Chordata > Aves > Ciconiiformes > Thinocoridae > Thinocorus > Thinocorus orbignyianus. The sequence continues at coordinate 139,835 of VXBW01002582.1, forward strand.
AAAAGGCTGCAGAAGAAGTAAGGTGCCCTCTGTAATAAGGTGTTTCTGTAGCATCGCTTTGGTTCTTTGGGTTTTTGCTTGTCTATGCTATCTAAATATAACACGCTGTAATCTTTACCATAAAAAACTGATTTAAGGAAATACTTTAAAATGCCGTTTTGTTTCCAACCACACACCACAGACCAGCTGTAGGGCTCCATGCAGCAGAGGCACAAGTAAGATGACTTCCAATCTGATTTTCAGAAGGAATGGGATGTGCTTGTCAGCACAGCTGGGAAAGACCCAGGAGTGAAGGAAAGAAAGCTAATTAGCTGAACAACCTGCTGGTAATTAGAGAAAGGGCAGGACTTTCCCTCCCTGGGGTAACAAACCCTATATAAGCTCCAGCACTAGGGGGGTGAAACCAATGCTGGTGGTGTTTGTGTGGCAAAGAGAAGTTCTTTCTGCAAGGTATTTGGAGCTTTTTCATATGGGGAGAAGGGTATGTAGGATGGGAAGGTGGTGTTCCCTTATATGCATTATTTTGTGGGGCACAGATGTTCTGCTCTGGGTGCCACTGCTGTTTAGGGAGCAGTGCTTGGAGGGGGTGTCCTGCTGTGCAGACATGATGATCCAGGATGCGCTCAAGGGTGTGGAGCCCTGGGCCACCAAGGCGCAGGATTAAATCTCTCCCCAGGCTCTGGAGACAAAGATTACACAGAGTCCCATCATCAGACAGAGGCTGGTTTGTGCTTTTACAGAGGGGAGAGCTCCTGTTCCAGCTGGGGCAGTTTTGGAGTTAACACAATAAACCTGGTGGATAATCTCTAAAACTCCTAGGAGTGTCTAACTTGGGACTTGGCTGCCTCTAGAAGTGAAAGTAGGAAGGAGGAATGCAGAGTTCTGGTTTTGGGGTTCCCCCTGCCCTCCTATCCCTCCTCTTTCTCTTAAAGTGCAGTGGACAGACAGCTTTTGAGGTGGCCTTACTGTGGAAGTGAGAGGTGGGGCCACTTCTGTGCTGGGGTGGTGTGAAATGAGGAGTGGGGAGGGCTCAAATGAGCCTTGTGCAGGTCAAGCTCTGGTTGCTGGGTGTCCTGTGCCCTGACTAGTGACAGGGAGTAATGGACACTGGGGTAATGATCTGTACCTTCTCTCCTGGGCTCAAGAGGGATATTGATTTTGGGGAAAGCTCTCAAATGCCTGGGGTGAAAGGGGCCCTTGGTGAGCAGAGCACTTAGAGTTCAGTGCAGCAGTGGAAGCTACTGCCTGCTCTGTAAAAATAATTCCTCCTTTGCAGGCTTCTTGGGGAGTGACTTGAAATAGGTGAAATTTTAATTCTGTAAAGTTTTTTCCTATCTGCCTCATCTCTCTGCTCTGTTGCCTCCACTCTGACCTGCCCAGACTCCGTGATGTTCTGTGCAGCCCTGCATGTGGGCTGCAGAGGGAAGGGGAAGGCTTTGGGAGATGCTGGGGGACTGGCAGGCTTGAGCTGAGCAGGCTGGAGCTCACCTTCCAGCAGGGAGCAGAAATACGAGGAGGGGGCTGTTGATCAAATGTTTCTGGGAGACCAGATTTCTGTGTGCTTTTGCTGAGTGACTCGCAGAAATAGCCCAGGCTACTGTCCCTCCCGGGGAGCAGCCACAGCTGGCAATCACCCCGTTGCCTTATCTTTCCCCTAAACATCAGAGAACCGATCTTGCTCCCGAGGCCAGGACCTGACAGCCTTGTACATTAGCACTTTTTTAAAGTGATGTCCACTTTTGAAATAGTACCTGTCCCGAGAGTGGTCACTTCATTTGACAAATGCCAGTGATGACAGCTGGACGCCACTTTACAAACTCCAGCCTTCTGCTCGCCCTCACTCCAGCCCTGCTTCCAGCTCACCCGCTCCAGGAGAGGCGAGGGAGGAGAGCTGTGTTTCCCTTTGCCTTGTCCAGATATTTATACGTAGTGTCCTCTCTGAGCCTCCAGCGATGGGCTGATGTCTACTGGGTCCTTGGCTGCTCCCTCGGGATGTGTTTCTGGCCCCCACCAGCAGCAGGGTGCCCTGAGTATCACCGAAGAGAGCAGCTGAAGGCAGCGACCAGGTTGAAGGCATCTGACAAAAGGTTGGTGGGGTTTTGTCACCCTCTAATGTCTGCCCAGTGCAAGGAGGCAGAGAAAAAAGTTGTCCCTTTGCTACACAGGAAGGTTTTGGCTGAAAACTCCTGGTTGAGGCTTCTGGACTCTGTCACTGCTTGGCTCAAAAGTTGTTCCTAAACATGTTTGTTTGGGTTTGTTTTGGCCTGAACTCTTCTCCTGCTGATGTATGGAGGAAAAACCTGAAGAGTTCTTAGAGCTATCCCCTTGGCCGCTCTCCTTGCTCTGTAGGTTGATGTGTGTTGGTTTTCCTCTCTTCCTTAACTTTGTGGGTCTCCCTCACTTGGTCCCACCTCTCCAGGTGCTTCTGCTCCCCTTCCACTGCACCCGTCTGCTCTGCCAGCCCTTGTTCTCTACTCTTCGTGTAAATCCTGTTGGACAGAGAAGACTTGGGTAGAGTAGATTGTTTAATGGTGATCTGGTACTTCGCAGGAGTATAGCTGTCTCCTGCTGAATGGCCCAGGGAAGTGCTCTGGGCTCATTCATGACCTATGAAATGGGGCTCTCTGCAGCTGGTCCCAAATTAATCAACTTTTTGGTAATTGTGGGGGTTGGGTGGATGGGGAAAATAATTCTGATTAATTCTATTTTTTTTCTCCCTTGATTGTTTCTGGGGTGTTTCCTTCAACCACTAACTTGTCTCCTTCTGAGTTTCCATCTGAGCCACTGCTTGGTGCCTGCCTCCTGGTGGGGGTGGCTGTCCCCTACGGCTGCCATCTGTCCCTGCACACATCTTCCTCCACCTCCACGACTCTGCTGAGACCCCAGTTACAATGTGAAACTTGGACGTGTAGGGACAACTGGCACGGCCCGAGCTGAGCCTGTAATTTCCTGGCTCATAAAAACATGAGCTTCCTTCAGGCCCAGGTCTCCACCAGGTCACACTGATCTGAGCCCCACACGTCCTCCCCAAGGTCCCCTCACCCCCAGAATACTTCGTGACACCAGCTAGGAGCTAGATATATTATTTTTTTTAATATTTTATTGCTCCATATGTTGGAGACGCATGGAAAAATGCATAGGAGAAATCCCCTCAGTGAGGGAGTGAGAAGCCATGGAGTTTACAGGGTGTTGCAAATAATCTGAGGCAAAACAAATGTTTTAAGGCTGACTTGGCTGCCAATTTTGAGTACATGGTTTTAAATCCAGGAAAAACAGGCCAAAGGGCAGTTGTTAATGGGCCAGTAATTTTTCTTCCTTTCTGGACACCCCAGAGCAACAAACATCAACTACTACTTGGGAAAGAACTCAAGTGTTGGGGGGCTTTTTTCATTCGATGTATCAAAAGGCATCATTGACTGGCCCTCATAGGGAGCTGCTCCTTCCAGTGAGGGGCTTTTACAAGCAATAACCTGTTTGCGAAGCCATACAGCCGAGCTGTCGGCTTATTGTTGGTTCTGACTTTTTATAAGATACTGTGGGGGCTTTACAACAGACGTGCTTTTTGTAAAACCAGTCCATTAAACAACACAACCTGAGCTAAACAGCAGTGGGGGATGGAGCCTCTGGGGATCCTTGCCGAGCCGACCCCTCTGTTTCTCTAATAAACTCAGCTGCATCCCACTTAGGGCTGGAGCAGCAAAGAGTCCGGACAGAGAGGCTAATGTATTGCTGCGGAGAAGATCAAGAATGAAAAGACCCAGGTTGGAATTTTTCCAGAGCGTATTGTTTTTGCAAGGGGATCAGTTGGCTAAAATGCTGCTGGTCCCCGTAGTTTTATTGCTGTTGGTATTTTGAGGCTTCTGGGATCCCTGTTGAGAAGGCTGTAGGCAGTGAGGAAAGAGCTGTACCTGCTTTTCCAGTCCTGGATGCTTTTAGTATTTCACTCTGAGCTTGAGGATTGTGCCTGTTGGCAGGTCTTCTGCTCCCTGCCGGGGCTGGGGGAGGAAAAGGGGTCACGGTAGAAAATGCTTGAGTCTTCCTACTGATCTGACACTGGGGTGGACACTGGTTGTGCTTCTCAATGGAGTCTTTAGCTAAAGAAAATACAGCCCTGGCAATACAGGGATGTTGTGGCAGTTCCAGGCTCTGTTGTGTTGCTTTAGGAAACTGAATTTCCCCTCAAGTCAAAACTGCCCACCTCTTCCTATTTGCAGAATAGCCCTGTCATTTGTCTGGTTTGGAAGAATCTTTCCTTCTAATGGTGAGGGCTTTTTGTTCAAACTGAATGGATTACTTTGGAGCAAAGTCCATGCTTTAAATAAATTCTCGAATTTTGTTCTGAATCGGGGTAATACTACTCCAAACCCCTCTGTACTAATTCAGCTGAACGTTTTCTTGCTCAGATACCCACTATTGCACTCTGGAAGCCAAAAGATTATAATTGAGTTTGAAAGCAATTTATTCTACTTGTTCTTGAACTAAAAGGCCTGAGTTACAGGTTTCTGGGCAGATAAAAAACTTAGGAGCAAGTGATTCTGGTCTATGAAGGGGCTCAGGGATGGAGGGGGCTAGACCTGTTCTGTGCTGAGCATCCCTTGGTCCAGCGCTGGTCACCGGGGGGATGCTGTAGCCAGGGGTTTCCATGGAAACAGAAAGATGCTGAGCCTGGGATGCGGTTTGATCCCCACTGATGTCACAGGGGACGAGGCAGCATCCTGGGGGGGACCGGAGGTGGGGGACCCCTCGGGGCAGACTGTCCCCAGCCCGGCGGGGGCTTTCGGGGGGCTTCGGGCGAAGGGTGAGGGTGACATCTTGTGGCGGCGGCTCCTCGCTGGGGCTCTGCAGCCACGGGGGACGCAGGAGCAGCGGCTGTCCCGGCCGTTCGGGCTCGGACGCTGGAGCCTGGGGCTGGGGGAGCTCCTCTGCCCCACCGGGATACCCTACCGGCGCCTTCCCGCAGCTCCCGCACAGCTCGGAGACTGAAACCCCCCTTTTGCCAATTAACATCTGTGCCAGAGGGAAAATTCCAGCCATGCCCATAAGCACGGATGCAGTCAGGCTTTGCCCAGGTTTCTGCCTTGATGGGGACCTGGTTTAGTCCACCCTGATGCTCCAAAGCAAGACCTGATCTAGGTCTAGACCTGCTGAAGACCAGGTCTTGAGCAACCTGGTCTAGTGGGAGGTGTCCCTGCCCAGGGCAAGGGGGTTGGTTAGAGTTGGAATGGACCCTAAAGCCCATCCAGTTCATTTCTATGAAGACCTTGTCCTACCCAGTCTGTCCATGAATGGGAACTCACTGCTGTGAAATGCTGTGGAAGCCAGGGAGTTCAAAAGGGGATGGGGTGGGGAACCTTCAGAAAGAAGAGAGGTGTCTGTCAGGGGATGTTAAACACCATGGTTTGGAGACAATTTGGGATGTCCCATGACCACTGACCACAGACAGCTGAGGTAGGAGTAACTCCATGCACGTGTGACTTCCATGCCTGATGCTGGCTGCTCTGAGGATGAGGATGATGAGGCAGTTGAGTGATTGGACTGGCCCCTTGTATCTAGATTTTTATGGACTTTGTCTTTTGAGAACCTACTTCAGTCCCGTAGGTTGGGATACAGCATTGGGGCAGAGCTCTGAAAACTCATCCCACCCCAAACTGCCTGTCCTTGTGCTCTGCTGTGCGGGGGAGGACCCAGCACCTTCCTTTTCTGGGAGATGGGAAGGGTTTAGAAGTGTTTGGCTCTCCAGGGCTTTGTTCTCGTTATTTATTGTGTGGACAAAAACGTTGATCCCCAGGCAGGGGTGATGGTTGGGACTGCATTGCTGCTGAGCAGCTCAGGAATTTTCTTATTCTCCTTGAGTGTGGTTTGGCCCCTGGCTCCCAGCCCCCTCCTGCCACCATCCTGGTCCCCATGAGTGACAGGGACCTGCCTCCTCCCAGCTGTTGTGAGAGAAGCCTCGACATTTGCAGCCAACAATACTCAGCATGTCCTTGACATGTCCATGCCTTTGGGCATCCAATGCTGTGGAGCAGCTCCAGCAGCGAGCAAGAAATGAAGTGACACTGGGGGTTTTGGTACCTGTGTGTCACTGGGAACCTGCTCTTTGGCTGGAACATCCCTTCCAGCATGAAGCAAGGTCCACCTTCAGCTCTGTGCGTGTATTTTTTGATGGCACAAGGTCCTTGGTTTGAGTCCCCATGACTTTTTGGGGTAGGACCTCGGTTTATACAACTCCACGTGGAAGCAGGACATGAGGTACAGCTGGGGTTTTCGTATGTGGTGGTGGTGGGGTGCAGTAGGTATTTCAATTCTATAATTAAGTGGATTTTTGTAGTGCTGGAGGGAAGGAAACGTGGGGGGTCATGGTTCTCTTTCTCCCCCTCCTGGACCTATGTGGGGGGTGGGTACTTCCCATGGCAGCTTTTGAGAGCCCCTCTTTGGGTGGCTGAGTTGATGGAGGGTTAATGAGTCGAGAAGGCCTCCTGCTTCCTCGCTGGATGGAAAGGTTTAACTCTACCCTGCCCCAGCCACCATTTTTCTGGTCGGGTGGGCAGGCAGCTTAAAATGCCACTTTGGCTGGCAGAAAGATGGGGGCCAGGGGAAGGGTGAAGGGGGAAAAAAAGCTTTTACTTCCAAAAATAACTCTGGAACAAAGTGAAGAGGTTGGAGGGTGAGCAGGGAAAGAGAGAAGTAAATTCCCCAGGGGCCAGCACTGAGGTTTTCATCATCTGAGTACCCCAGGAAGGAGAGCTTGGCTCTATTAAATATCGTGCCCCGCTGCCAGGGCTAAGAGAAGCTGTGGTGTGATAAGTGTGGGCACGTGTGAGAACAGATGGGTGATGGTGGCACAGGGCATCTTGCTGTCCATCCTCCCCACCAGCTGTTTGCAGTTGAGCCTCCCCAGCCCATCTTCTAAGCAAATTTCTCTCCTCAGTGTGGTCAGAACCAGGACACAGGAGTACAGCATGGGCAGTGGTGGCATCACAGTGTTGGCCATGTCTCTGTCGGTGGGACCTCTCACTGCCTGGGTACCTGGTTGATGTTGCAGCTGCTTCCCAACCCCAAGACTGTGGCAGGGGGATAGGAGAGGGGACTGAGGGGCTCCCTCTGCTCCACTGGTTCCTTATCTGCCCATGCTCTGGTCTGTGCCCAGGCACAGGGTTGGCCATCCTTGAGATGAAGATGGGACAGGAAGTGTGGAAGTGTTTGTGGTATTTCACTGGCTCTCTCCACACTGGGGAGGAGATCAGTGGGGAGGAAGAAAGGATTGGGGTCTGCTGTGCATGAACTCAGGCAGAGGCACCTGACATCTCCTCAGTGGGGACTGACCTCCAGATCCCCTGGAATGGATTTGGACAGAAGGAGCTGTGGGGCCACGTCTCTGCTGGTCACATGGGAGCTCTGGCTGGAAGAGTTACAGGTGGTGGAAGGAAGAACTTGCTTCTGGGCTGGCTTTCCCCCCGACTTGCTCTAAACACCAGTGTCCTACCCTTACCTCAAGTTCAGGGCTTCTTGAGAAAGTGGTTTCCTACAGCTTGCTGCTGAGCTGCTCAGAAGGAGCACCATCCCAGTCCAGTGAGACTGGGATATGAGAACCAGGAGCTGGCCCAGCCCTTGAGCACCAGGACACGGGAAAATCTTGTACCAAAGTTGGAAAATAAATAAATCAGAATAACACTCCAAAGTGTGTCTCCTGGCCAAGAGCAGGCCATCCTGTGGCATTCCCACAGGGTAAGGTGGCCTCACCACCCAAGGCAAGGTGACCATAGGAGCTGTCCTTACTCCTTGGACCTGGCACCCATCCTTACCCCATGCAAGGGGCTTACATGTGGTTCCCAGCACCTGCAAAAGTCACTGCTGGAGTGCAGGGTCCTCCCCAATACCAAGAGACTTAGGAAAGAAGGCAGTGCAGAGGGTATTTCCCAAAGCAAGTGTTGGGTGGGCATTCTATCACCGGTGGTGGCCAGTGTCCCAGGAACTATTGTTATTTCTTCCTTTCCTGAAGCTGGGAGATGATAAACACTGGGGTCTGCCTCCATTCAGCTGTGATCCATCAAGGCTGTGGAGGAGGGGGGGGCTTGCACCAGAGGGCGGGTGAAAGGAGGTCAGTGATTGTGTAAACAGGCACTTTAGAGTTCACCCCGAGCTGGTATTACTGTAATTCATTAGAGGTGTCAGCCCTCTTTGTAATTCCATGCTTGGAGAGCCCCCTTGCCTGGCAGCTTCTAACAGCCAGCCTTGCCAGCAGGAAAATAAACGGCGGGAGCTGGCTTTGCAGGAGATGAAATTGCAGTTGCAGCTTCAACCTGAAGGGAAAAAAAAAAAAGAAAAAGCAAAGGTGAGATTTAGCATCTCTGCATGTTTTCAGGGCAGGCTCTGTTGATCTAATGAAGGCTCCTGCACTGGGGTACCTGGTGTTGAGAAAACCCTAGGTGAGATGCAAGGTGGTGCTTGAACATGGCCACAGCTGGAATTACAGAAATTCTGGGGTGGGGTGGGAACAAAAATATAAGGGCACCAAATGCACTGCAAATGTGGATTTGCTTTTGGAAACCTCAAAGTTTGGGGAGTCCAGGAACCCTCTGCCTCTCCTCGCCCACTGGGACCCACGGGCTGGTTGGCCCCTACGGAGCATCCTTTCCTGCTCAGCTCAAGCCCCTTGCACCAAACCCCCACCGAACAGATATTGCTGTTCTCCCTGGGGCAGTGTGGGCTTTGGGGAGCCTGCCATCTCCTCTGTGTGCAGCTGTGCTCTATGTGAAACTTGGTACCTCTTGCCGGTATCCAGGGATGGATGCAGGGAGCCTGCTGAGCCTGAGGAGCAGGAGGCTGCATCACTCTCCCACATCAGAACAGCTTGTTCCCATCCCCTCACCAGCTTGCTCTGCTGCAACACTTCACCCCACTGGCATTGCTTGTTCTAATCGCGTTGTGCTCCGACAGGGGGTCGGGGAGGAGCGAGGGTGCCCTACATTTCCACATGTGGCATTTGGTCAGGGATAACTGTGCCGTGCGAGCGGCAGGATCCCAGGGCCAGGGCCTGTGATTCCCAGCCGAGGGAGGCAAGTGCCTCTAATATTTGCCCTGTTAAGCCTCTCCGGTAGGGAAAAGTGATTGCAGGATGCATGTGGTGGAGGAGAGGACAAGGAAAGGGTTCAGAGTGGGGAGGCAGCGAGTCCTTGATCTGGGCTGCTCTGTGGCCTCGTGCCACTGTTGTGTCCCTTGTCACGTCTTGCCCTTCCTGTGCTGCCTGGTGGATGTGTTTGCTGTGTGTGGTTGTCCCTGGGTGTCAGAGGTGGCCTGTCACCCCAAGCCCCATGCTTTCTCCTCCCTGTTCCTTGCTGCTGCTGCCTCTCTGCTCTCCCAGATCTCCCAGGCTTTGGTTTGCTTGTTGGGGATGGAGCAGCTGCATCCCTGCACCAAGGGCTGTTTCTGCATCTCACGGAGCCTCCGGCCACCTCTATAACCCACACAAAAGTGAGCCTCTTGGCATGGTCCTTGGGTTGCTCAGTGCTGGAGTGAAAACAGCCCAGGTATGCTAAGGAGGGGTTGTGGGTGTATTCCCAGCTCCATCACTAGGCTTTCCCCTCCCTGTGCCTCAATTTCCCTTTCTGCTTTTTGGTTTTCATGCTCAAAGTGCTGGGATGCAGGACTCTGTGCAGGTATGGCTGTGGAGGATACACGTCTTTGTTTTGTTACCAGGTGGGGAAAAAAGCAATTTTTGGTCTCTGGGATATTTTGCCCCTTAAATCCTTTGGACTGGGACTTGTATGACATGACTACATCCATGGGGACATGGCAGTGCGGCTCAGGCTGTCCCTCCTGCCTGATTTCTCCTTGCTGTGAATCTCGTTTTTTTTCTTGCAAACCTTTTCCAGGGGTCTTCAGCTTCGCTAGCTCCTCAAGGACACCCAGCACCCCCCAGCCCCACATTGTGCTGGCACCAGCAGGGAGAATAAAGCGGGGCTGGCACAGGATATTGCACGGGGCATGGCATTGCCTTATCCCATCAGAGCAGAACTGGGGGCTGGGCTCTCTTCTGCCTGGCTGCTGCCCATCCTGGTTCAGAGTGGGACCCCTCAGATGTCTGCTTCCCACAGCAGCTCCTCCATGTGCCTGCGGCTCTCTGCAGGGATGGCCAGCAGCACCATGGCAGAGCATCACTGCTCTGGGAATAAACTGGGACCATAACCCTTGAGCTTCTTGTCTATTCCTGCCACCCTTTGCCTCCCAAATCCCACCTTCCCTTCCTCTGTGCCAGCCCCATCAGCTCTTTAGCCCAAATATCTCCATCCACACAAAAAAAAGCTTGGTCCCTGCCAGATCCCCCAACGTGTTGCGTGAGCAGATATTTTCATGTCTTGATTTTCCCAGGGTTTGCTGATAAATCCTGTCTCCATAACCCCAGCCTCAACTGACTCATTATCAGGCAAGGTGTGGTGAGGAAGCGACCCATGACCCTGCCTGGGGAGATGGGGTGATCCCATGGGAGTAACCCTTATCAGCCCTTTTTAAAAGCTTCCCTTTCTAATGTGCTGGAGGAACCTTGGCCAAGCCAGGCAATATCTACATAGTGATGGGGTGTGGAGGGTGAGGACAAGGGGATGCAGGAAACATCAGGTATGTGAGGTGGGATTATTTCCGCTGGCAGAGCACGAGGGTGTTTGCTGGGGCTGGGAAGAGACTCTGCCTGGGTGGAAACATCCCAATTCCCATCAGAAGAGGTGAGCGTCGTGGTGGAGCTGGGCTGGATGTGGCTCAGGGCTGGGGTGGGCTGAGCTCACTTGAAGCCTTGCCTGGATCCACCTGTTCCATGTGGATGAGCTTCCTGGATTCCCATCAGGGTTACCAGGACAAAGCCCTATCGGACATAAGAGCATCCATAGGGAAAGGTGACATGGGACAGCCTCAGTGTCAGGGCCAAGCCCACAAATTCGACTGTCCCTCACACTGCCACCCACACTCCTGGGCTGGAGGGGAGGCTGTGAGCTGCATCCTTGCTGTCCCCAGACTCCTCGGTGTGACAAATCTATCTTCCTTTTTCCTCCCAGCTGTTTTTAGGGTGAGAGACCTTTCAACCCTTGTCTCGTCTTTACGGAGGAGATAAAAGTGTTAGGGCATTACTGATTCCCTCTCCCTTTGGCATCAGTGCAGGAGCTGCAGGGTTTGGTGTGTGCTGGGCTGGCAGAGATGCTGGTAGGGGCAGGCAGGAATGCTCAGTGTGTGGGGGCAGGGATGAAGCCAGAGAGGGCAAAACAAGAGGCTGAAACCCAGTTTCTTGCCTTCTTGCAAAGAGGAGAACACCTTGCTCAGCAGAGAGCTGCCTGAGGCAGACAGGAGCGACCCTCCTGCCCCTCGCCCCGCGTCAGGGCATGGATCATTCCCTTCGATGGGCTGAGGGCTGGCTCGTCAGTGTGGGTTGCTGATCCGACCCCCCAGCTCCCCAGCAGGGATTAGTGGGGATGGGGTTTTGCCAGGTCCTGGCTGTCACTGTGTTCCCACCTTTGATCAGGAGTCGGCATTCCTGAAGTGCTCCATCTCCCACATGTTGCGCTGATCAAAGGCAGCTGTTGCCTGGACCCTCCCCTGAGTCCATTTACACACGCACACACACCCCAAAAATACAGAAATACAAAGGAAACTGAAGAGGTGGAAGGGGTGATGGATGGAGGAGATACTGGGCAAGGGGCAGCAGCAAGAAAAAAACCTTCTCCTTGGTCTCCTCGCAGAGGGTCCCATCTGCAACCATCAAGGCAGCTGGAGGGGAATCTGTGATGGGTCTAGCAAGGTGCTGGAGGCTGGCTTGGGACACCTGGGGAAAAAGTCGGAGCTTATCTGTCATCTGGAGGAAATGGTGTCATTGTGAGGTGACAGCACTTGCCTGGGCCAGACACAGCCACAGCAGAGCATAGTCAACATCTCCCATGGCTTTAGGTGGCATCAAGGTGGAGACTGGATCAACTTCTCTTAAGCCCTCTCTGATCCCAGCAGCTTGTGTGTGCTTGATACCAAGGTCCACATGGTCCCCTCTGGATGGCTCCGGTAGGGAAACATGTTGCTGGAGGCTCGTGGGCTAGTGGTAACGTCCCTCACCAGCCCAGAGACAGAGAAATGCCATGAGGCATTCGACCTTATGGACCACCTCCAGCAAGAAGTATCAGCTGCTTCGAAGGGAGAGGAAGGAGGTCTGAGATCTGCTCTGGTGGTGGCTCCTCTCCAGGGCAAGCATTAATTGTGTTTCAGTAGGTGATTTATTGTCCATACGCATGATTTACCTCAGCTCCTGTAATACGAAGGACTTGGACTGTCCGGGTTTCCAAGTCCTTTCTGAATCCTTCTCCATGGCCAGCCTAGCCGGCATCAGCAGCTCATTTCTGCTCAGATACCGGACAGGGGAAAGCTCTTCTGCCCTTCCTCATCCTCACACCCACCTGCTTGTTACTCAGCACTACAGTTTAGCTTCAAGGCACTGAAAAGATGCGATCTCTACCCCAAAACTGCAGATACAAAGAGGACAGAAGCGCAGGAGCATGGGGGACACTTCCAGACTGTTTCCTTAACTGAGTCAGGCAGGTTCAGGTGAGGGTTTATCTGGTTGAAAGACAAATTCTGCTGCCTGCAGTGATGCTGCAGCAATTGCACACCAGCCACCAGGCAAGGACGAAAGCTTCCTCTCCCTTGAGCAGAGGGTCCAGCAGACCAGGCTGGGCAGAGACCAGGGATGAAGCCCTTCAGGAGGGCAGTTTGTCCTCCTGCTCCTCCCTTGGCCCCATCTAGTTGTGCAGCACAGGAGGGGCAGGCGTACCAAGGGCCATGTTTCCAAGCACCTGCTATATCATTAAAGGCAGCCTTTTTATTTCCTTCCTCCATGACTGGGCAGGGATTTGCTCATATGGGGAAGGTGCAGCCTTCCCTGTTCCCAAAATCTAACATCTCCAGAGGCAAAATCAAGGATGTTTGGGCAGCATTTCCAATGGTGCTATTAATGTAGCTTTACCTGCGCAAAGAGAGTGCCTCGGGGGGGTGCCAGCACACCCGAACCGGGCGATGAGAGTGGCTGGGTCACATCAATCCCTGTCCTCACTGGCATCTGTAGGTTAATTTCATCGGCTGAAGAAGGTCCTCAGCCAGGTTACAGCCCTCTGCAGTAACCCCACGGGTCTGCATTTCGCTCATGATCCACATCTAACAGAAAAGAGAAGGACTCAGGGTCTGAGTGTCAAGGAAACTAAGCATCATCTACTGCCATCGAGGGGTGTGCTCAGTCCCTACAACCCCCGAACCCGCTCAGCAGCATCCCACGGGCTCTGGAACAGCCACCTGACAAGGCTGCACAGGGAATGCTGTCCCAGCAAGGGTGACCCCGGCTCAGATGGATCTTACCTTCCCTGTTCACCTTCAGCAGTGTCCAGCAGTGGCCGAGGCGCTCCCGATCAGACAGGCATGAAGGGCTCCTCGGGGCTGTGCTCGTCCTTCTCGGGCAGGACTGGCAGCTACTGCCTCCAGCCTGGGGCAGTGCAGGGCAGGCCGGCTTGTCACCACAGCAGCCGTCCCAGCTTGGAGTCACAGCTCTGCCTGTCTGGGATGGCAGGAGTGACAGGCTATGATGGCAGATGCTGTGGTACCTGGGGAAATTGGGGATGAACCTCTGGTGCCCCTTTTGGACATTGTGGGGGCTAAAGACCAGGAGAAGCATCTCTCCAAAGATGGCAGTAGACTTTGCATCTGAACTCTCTTGTGTCGTACCTAGGGATAGATGGGATCTGTAGCAGCTTCTTTCTCTCTCTCCTTCTCAGCAGCACTTTACCCCCAGTTCACCTCCTGGAGCACAATGTCGGCTACTCTTTGCCCCTCCACCCACACTTGCCTCTACTGACTGCGAGATGCCCCCGACACTGCGGTCCCTTGCCCTAACCCTGCTTTCCAAAGTTCAGCTGCTTGGCTGCAGGCAGCCCATAATACCCTTCTACAGCAAGGTGACCCCTGCTCTTTGACGCTGTGCAACCCCCTGTCCGACCAGCCGACGCGCCGGCCACCTAATGCGTTGTGACAGGTCGACTGGAGGGAGCTCGTGGAGGGACCACATCTTCCCCCTCCTCTCGACGGTGGGGCTGGCAGAGCGTTGGGTCCCCCCACCCTCTGCCAAGCATGGAGTGGTGGAGGGTGGGGGGGTGCAGAGGGATTTGGAGGGGTGAGGGCAAAGGGACAGTCATCACCTGGACCACGCCACCAGCCCATCAGGCACCCCAACACGGAGCTGACTGCAGGGACAGGAGGGCAAACCCAGTGGGCTGATGTTGTGTCACCCTTGTCAGGCACGGCACCTCCCAGTTACCCTCTGCCTCACATTGCTGTAAGCCAGTGTAAGGCACAAAATTTGCCAAGAGTTGCCTTTTCTCTCATTTCCCCACCCAATTCCCAGCATGGTTGCCCACATCTATCCCATTTGCTGCTGGGGACCCCTCACAGGAAGCAGGTCCGGCACTGCTGCAGGGACAGTCAGTGACACAGGGACAGGAGTATTTCACACTGTCATCATCAAAGATGATAGGTCCCACGGGGAGGGGGNTTATTCAGTCTCTTCCCCAGTCTTCCCCAGTCTCCACTTTGGAGCGTGGACTGTTTGACCTGCACCCAGTGACCCACCCAAACTGGCTGCACAATACCCTGCCTGCACCACGTGCCAGCAGGAGAAGGGTTAAGGATGGTCTTCAGGACAGATATTCAAGCGCTGGGAGCTGCTTTTCAAAACCTCTTTTGAGCCTCCTCAGGACAGGGCCTCAGTTTCCCTCTTTTCTGCCCAGGGCTGGGATCCCTGATCAGAAATGTGCCTGCCTTGGGAAAGAACCTTCCACAGCAAAGCAGAACCACCCCCTGAAGGAGCAACTCTCTCATCTCTCTGATGCCGCCAAAATCTTCAGTTTTACCAGAAAGAAAAAAGATTTTCCAGCTCTCACATCTGTAAACTGAAAACCTTGACCCACCCTGGGGAGTGGAAACCACAAAGGAAATAAAATCTAAAGTCAATATTTGTAAAGCTTGTGCTTCTGTACTGCATCTGGGGAGGGCTGAAATATGTCATTTCCAAAGAAGCGAGATTAGCAAAGTTCAGCATCTCCATGGATTTTACCAAACCCAAACCCGCGCATCAGACACTGAGGCTTCTTTGCTGGGATCCAGACTCTGCTTGGCCACCTGGCATGGAGCCTGGCTTGCCTGAGCACCTCCTCCCGAGCTTCAGAGGAGAACTGGCTCCTCCTGGTCCTGGGCACATTCAGAGGACTCAGACTCAGCAGCCAAGTGCTGGGGCCGAGCTCTCACCTGGGGAAAATCAATGCCAATGGCAGGAGAGGGTGTTCAGAGGGAAATTGCAGCCCTGGGTGAAGTTGTGGCTGGGGGTAAGGACTTTGGGAGAGCAGGGTGGGTGTCCATGGCCAGGGTACACCTTGGACCCTGCTGTCCCAGCGGTGCCTGGGTAGGAGGCAGGGACAGGCGAGGACAGTGCTGCCTGGCCGGCGTGGGCAGGAGCCGGGCAGCGCTGCCGGCTGCCAGCAGCAGGTGAGGAGGAGATGTTGGGGATGGGGGGAGAGATGGGGGCAAGTGTCTTGGAGAGGACAGGAGTGACAAGGGCAAGGTCTGGATGTGTTAGTGACGGTGCGAGTGTGGCCCTGTCAGTGCCAGCCTTCATCCCAAGTGACAGACCTGACAGCCCTGCCAAGGACAAGGCAGGAACAGAGGGCAAGAGGGGGAGGGAGCCGGGTCCCTGGTACCGTGACACTTCACGGAGACCCCTTGAAGGGCCAGGTGAATGGGAACAGGAGCATCTCCTCCTGTGTGCCCCCAGTCAGGGCTGTGGGGTGAGAGGGGTTTGTGCTGTGTGATTTTCCTTTGAGCAGGTTCCCAGCAGCATCCCACCCTCTCCTGTTTCCCGTGCACTGGGTCTGGCCGATGTCCCAGCTCTCCTTCCCTGGAAAATGCAAGTATTTCCCTTGCTGCTCTCTTGGGGGAAGAGCTTAGGCTCAGGCTGGGCTCTCCAGTTGACAAGCCTGCATCCCAGTCCCACGAAGACGTTGGGATGTAGCCGTGTCTCCTCCAGACACCTTGTTCCGTGTGCTTCCTGCTGCCTTGAGCTGTCAGGATGGGCACAGCCAGCTGAGACAGCCTCAAAGGGGCATCAGCAGAGGGTGCCCCTGCCCATGTTCTTTGCAGGGTGGAAGAGCTCTGTGCCAGGGTGGCTTGGGCAGGGCAAAGGCAGCCTCCGCCCCTGGGGTAAATCAGGTGTGGAGCCCAACAGGGACTGGAAAACCTAGCGAGAACTGTGGTGGAGCTGACAGCCATCCTGAGCATCTTCCTCTAGGAATAAGGATGTCAAAGCCAGATTTTGGGCCCAGACTACTGCCCCTCATGCAAGACAGGCAGAGCTGGGCGGAAGGGCTGTGAGCAAGAGGAGATCATAGAATGGTTAGAGTTGGAAAGGATCTCAAAGATCATGTAGTTCCAGCCCCTCTCCCTGGTCCCCTCCCTTCCACCCCCTGCACCGCTGGTCCCTGCCAGCTGGATGCTCCAGTGATGCTCCCTGCTGCATCCCCGCTGCCGTGGTCCTTCTGTTGCTAGGCCCGTTACTAGGGGCCCCGTTGCTAGGGCCTTTGCTAGGGGTCCCCGTTGCTAGGGCCGTTGGTAGGCCCATTGCTAGGCCTGTAGCTAGGGGACCGTTGCTAGGGCCGTTGCTAGGCCTGTTGCTAGGGGCCCCATTGCTAGGCCCGTTGCTGGGGGAGCCGTTGCTAGGATACGGGCCCGGGCCCTTGCGCCTGCGCGCTGCGGCCCCACGCCCACGTGACTCAGGGTTCAAGATGGCGGCGCCCAGGGCGCGGCGTGCGGGTCGCTGAGCGTGGTGGGGTTTGTACCCGGGGTCGACCGGTTTCTGTCGCCGTTCGGGGGTTTGTCGGCGGCATGTCGCGGCTTATCGTGAAGAACCTCCCTAATGGGGTGAGGCCTCCGCGCGGCTGGGGCGTCCGCCGAGTGGGAGGGGCCTGGCGGGGCTAGAGAGGAGGCTGAGGGGAGGCCCCGGGGAAAGGCTCGGGAGGGGGCTGGGAGGGGGCTGGGAGACCCGGGAAGGGGCTGGGAGACCCTGGAGGGGGACGAGATACCCGGGGAGGGGGACTGGGAGGGGGCCCTCAGTGTGTGTGAGGGGAACGGGGTGAGCGGGGGGATTCTCTGGGAGAGTTCTGGGTTTGAGATGCGGGGGGAAGGTGTCTTGGGGAGCTGGAGGTGTCCTGAGGGGAGAAGCCCCAAAGATCTTAAAGGGACCTTAAAGATAATCCCGTTCCAACCCCCCTGCCCTGGGCAGGGACACCTCCCACAGCCCAGGTTGCTCCAAGCCCCATCCAGCCTGGCCTTGAACCCCTCCAGGGATGGAGCAGCCACAGCTTCTCTGGGCAACCTGTTCCAGTGCCTCACCACCCTCACACCAAAGAATTTCTTCCAAAGATCTAATCTCAATCTCCCCTCTTTCAGTTTAAAGCCATCCCCCCTTGTCCTATGGCCACATTCCCTGATGATGGGAAGGGGATGAAGGTGAAGGGATTCGGTAGCTTTTTTATCAGCATTGCCACAGGACAGTTGTGGTTCCTGTAGCACTTCAGAAGCTCTCTGCTAGCAAACATTTTGCTTTGGATGCAGAGCGTCTCTCGCTGCGTTGCTGATTTGCCTTCCTGTTGTCCTTCCTCATTTCCCAGATGAAGGAAGATCGCTTTCGGAAACTATTTGCTGCCTTTGGCACGCTGACCGATTGTTGCTTGAAGTTCACCAAGGATGGCAAGTTCCGGAAATTTGGCTTCATTGGGTATAAGTCTGAGGAAGAAGCTCAAGCAGCACTGAGCCATTTCAACAGAAGCTTCATAGACACCTCCAGAGTCACAGTGAGTGGATGTGTAAAAATACCTTCTTTTGATTCTTAAGAAAGTTTGTCATTGGAGATTTGGGTGGTCTCAGAGGTGAACAAACAGGGGCACAAGCCCTCTGTGGAAAAACAGCCAAGCTTGATGCCAGGCCTTGTTGCTGGAGTCTCAAGCAGGTCCTGATTCAGATGGGCACTGGCAGTGATTTCAGTGCAGGCTGGAGCAACAGTGTCAGATTTTAAACTGTTGTAGTCTGGACCTTGAACTTGAGCTCACTCTTTTATTTCAAGTCGTTCCTTTGTGGTTCTGGACAGAGTGATTGACACTAAACAGAACAACTTGTTTGTGCTCAAATAAATGCAACAGGCTTCCCCATGGTGACTGAACCCTGTACTTTTAAGATAAGCATCTGTGTATGAATTTGCCTGTTCTTTTCCTGTGGACGCCCCCTCCATCCTGTTGGGGTTATAAGGAGGTTTCCTGAGTGAAGCTCATCCAGCAATTAGAGAACCAGGCCATTGAATATATATTTAATTAAAGATCCCTTTGGCTCTTTTCAGGTTGAGTTGTGCAAGTCTTTTGGTGACCCTTCAAAACCCAAAGCATGGAGTAAGCACTCTCAGAAGGCCTCTGCTTCCAAAAAACAGCCTGAGAAACCTGTGGGAAGCGCAGTTCCTGCAGGCCCAAAGACAGTGAGTTTTGCTGGTTTCCTTGAGGCTCTGGTGTATGGCAGCGACCTGGCAGAGGGAAGCGTGGCCTGGCGTGTGGGGAAGGGGACAGAGGAGTTGGGACAGTGGATGTTGGAGTCTTGGTTCTGGTATTTTCTGCCTTAGGATCTGTGTTCCCTCTGCTGTTAGGTTCCCTGAGAAATAGTCTTGGCTGTGCTTCTAACAAGCCTTTCTAAAACAGGATTTCTTTCCCTAGGATAAAAAGAAGAAAGATCCAGCAGGAAACTTAAAGGAGGTGAGTTGTGGCTGAACTGCAGTCTCATCATGAGCTGAGTGTCTTATCTGTACTGCTTCCAGTGCCGTTAATTCAGGCAGGGTGTGTGATTTAACCAGCCCTGTGACAGCCCAATTTTACTGTAACAAACCATGATTTTAACAACCCCAACACTGGGGACCAGTTTTTGACCATCAGCTACTCCAGTGTGACCGTGCACTGGGTCCAGGACAGCCTTGTTTCAATGGTTCTGATTTTTCACCATATGTACCTTTTGTCACACTTTTTGTTTTGTTTTCTTCTTTAAAGTACTCTTGAAACATAAATTACAAAAAAGAAAGAGTAGGACTGAGAGGTCTTGAGATCTTCAGCCACTTTAAGTGGTCTCCTTGTGTGTGTCAAGTAGATCTTGGGGATTTTGGGGAAAGGATCCTAGGGATTGGATCTTAGGGATTTTTTTTTTTTACACTGCTGGAAACGAGATGGTATCTTTGAGTTCAAGCTTACTGCTAGCTCTCCTGTGTCTGTCTTCGTAGCTTCTCTGCTTGGTTTCTTTTTCAACAGCTGGAAGAAGATAAGAAATTCCAGGAGTTCTTGGTAGTTCACCAGAAACGGTCTCAGGTGGCCACTTGGGCCAATGACACCTTAGCAGAGGAACCCAAGAAGGGAAAATCAAAGCCAGCAGCTGATTATCTCAACTTCGATTCAGATGAGTCTGAGGAGCTGAGTGAGGAGGATGGGAATGAACCCTCTGAAGATGAAGAGGAAACTAAAGGTACTGAAAGGAACCTTTGTCACCCTTTGCTTGTCCTAGTCAGGGTGAAGGTGAGAGCAGGTGTGGTGGGACCTGATCTGGAGTCCTAGTGTTATCGGGAAGGTGGTCTCTTAACTGTGAGACTCACTCTGTGTGCTGTGGATGTGGGCTGTTTTCCCAAATCTGGGAGAATGTGGGAAACGCAGCTTCTGATATGAAGGGGATGTCATTTGTGTTTATCCCTGGGTCCTTACGTCAATGTCTAAATAAGAATAAGAGGGTAAATGTTTGCTTCTTTCTCTTACGTGCTCTCCTAGCCTGCAACTGCTTTCATTACCAGGGTTTCCAGAGCTGGATGTGGTTTCTTCTTTGTCAACTTGTCTGCTCTGCCTTTAGATATTTCTGGAAACGCTGGTGTGGTGTCCTTGGGCCTTGTTAGAGGGTAGTGGGAAGAGACAGAGTTCAGTATCTTGGGTCCTTAAAGGAAAATCACATCTGGTGGAGCAGGGGGGTTAACTTTAAGGAATATGGGCTGCAGTCTACTGTGTGTTGTCTTAGGCTCCAGAACCACCACTGGGTTCTTTCTCCCTCCTTGTATGGTATTTCCTTATGCTGTTCTTTTGGAGTAAACAGCATTTCCCTGCTGGTTCTCGCCTCTGTTTGGGTAATCAAAATAGTCTTTGGTGGGGAGGAGTGTTTTGGAAAAACAGCTTCCTTTACCTTTGGAAAAACAGCGTCCTTTACCTTGCAGAACAAAACTGAACAATTCAAAACCTTTTCTGGAGCTTGTTTGAAGCATTTAGTTAAAATTGAGACAAAATGCTCTGCCATGGAGTTCCTTGAGCTCCTTTCTAGTTTGTTTTATATGTGAATGGTTGCTTTGAAAAGTAGTCATCCAGACTTGTCAGTCTGGAATTGCTGAGATAAAATTGCTCTGCTGTTCTTAAGCCTTTCTTCAGGGAGGTGAGAGGAAGGTGGTTCTTGTGATTGTGTCTGTTCTCAGCTTTTACCTGGCTGGGGAAAGAGCAGCAGCTTCTATCTGCAAAACTCCTCTGGTCTCTCTTCTCTGGCAGCAAAGAAAGGAGGGAAGAAGGCAGCTACCAGCAAGGACCTCTCGGATATGGATTACCTGAAGTCTAAAGTGGTAAAGGATTCTTCCTCCTTATCCAGTTCAGAGCAAGAAACGGAGAGTGAGGAATCGGAAGGAGAAAGTGAGAGCAAGGAGGATTCAGGCATTGCAGAAACGGTTGGTACTCCCACAGATAAAAGGGGGAAGACAAAAGCCCGGCAAACACAGCAAGAGCAACCGGTGGAGAAGAAGAAAAAAGGCTCCACACTAGAGGTACAGCAGAATTAGACTTCTGTCATATCGAGCGGGGGCTTTCTGGGATAGAATCATAGAATGGTTGGAGTTGGAAGGGACTTCAAAGATCATTGAGTTCCAACCCCCCTGCCATGGGCAGGGACACCTCCCACCAGCCCAGGTTGCTCCAAGCCCCATCCAGCCTGGCCTTGAACCCCTCCAGGGATGGGGCAGCCACAGCTTCCCTGGGCAACCTTTTCCAGTGCCTCACTACCCTCACACCAAAGGATTTCTTCCGAAGATCTCATCTCAATCTCTCCTCTTCCAATTTAAAGCCCTTCCCCCTTGTCCTGTCACTCCACTCCCTGACCCAAGAGTCCCTCTCCAGCTCTCCTGGAGCTCCCTTCAGATCCTGGAAGGCTGCTCCAAGGTCTCCGCGGAGCCTTCTCTTCTCCAGGCTGAAGAGCCCCAGTTCTCTCAGCCTCCTCAGTGTGTGTCTATCACTCCAGGGGTGAACTGAAAGCTTGAAGTCTGCTGGACCCCGCAGGTACCAGCTTTCTTGGCTCACTGGGCAGGAGCCATTAAAAAAATTTGCTGGATCTCCTCTTGGTGCTGGCTGGATTCCTGAAAGACAGGGATTCGAAACCAGCACTGCCAGTACCTGTTCCAGAGGCTTTTCTGTTTTTTTTCCCATGTCTGTCTGTCTCTGCAGGGAACACTGTTCTGCCTGACCCAGATTTTAGCAACTGGATTTCACTCCCCCCGCCAAACCTTGTATCTTCATTGGCACCTTCTACCCAGGCTTATGCAATTGGGAGAATCTCTTGATACTCTCTCTCACTGTTCAGCCTCCTGTTTGTTGGACAAGACCAGACTTCTTGTTGTTTTACACTCAATTTCTGTTTTCTTTTTTTCCATTTCTTTCTCTGCCTGCCTCGATCCTTCTGGCCAGCAGCAAGGCAGCTCAGCAGAAGCCACCACACCACACACGGTGAAACTTCGTGGTGCCCCCTTGACCATCACTGAGGCAAGTTTTGGTACTGAGCTGGGAAGGGAGGCTTGAGGGTGTTTTCAGAGTGTAGCTCGGTCTGATCTTTGCAGAGGCTTCTCTCTCCCCTCCTGGAGCTGTTTTGAGGGTTTTATGGGCCCTTGGGGGAACTTTTCAGCTGCTTTGTGCAGAGATGTTGTATGTTGCATGTAATGTTTTTATAGCGTATATAAAACCCAGAAGTCTGAAATGTGCTGCTTCCTGTATCTGGAAACTCCATTTAAACAATTACAATTCTTCCTGCAGCAAAAGATTCGTGAATTCTTCTTGCCTCTGAAGCCAGTGGCAATCCGGATAGGAAAAACCGCCCAGGGGAAGAGTACAGGTGATGTCTGGGTGTGGAAGGGGGGTTGGATCTGTGAGTTAGAGGAGCTCTCCATCACACCCCAGCTCATTCTGTCTGCAATTCCAGATTGTTGTCTCACATCCTGATTCTCACAGACCTTTCTGTGACTTTGGAGTTCACCTGCCCTAGCTCCTGTCCGGGGCAAAGTAATGTTGGCTGTGCTCCCTTCAGAGTAGCAGCAGGAGCCTTTTCTTTGATCTGCCTCCAGAACTTTCTGAAACATCCCAAACTATGCCAGGGAAAGGCCTTTTCCTCTGGGGTAGCTGCAATAGCGCCCATGGGCTTTGCTGTTTTCTTGTCACAGCCTAATGGTGGATGCACCTTTTATTTGCTCTTGGAGGCACCCGTGAAAGCCTACTTCAGCTGTTAAGTTGGGTTTCTTTGGTTTGCACCTAGAGAATAAGCTTTTAAAAGGCAGCCTTCCTGTCTGACTCGGCCATTTTCAGGCTGGATTTAAACTATAATGGGAGTTGAATGCTTTATCTATGGGAATCTGTATTAAAGAAAGCCCTATTCACCCATAATTAGCCAATTAGCGGTTGTGTGTTCCCCACATGATGCTCAGGAGAACCTTTCCTTCCTCCAAGGTTGTATCTTTGTTGACTTGAAGAGTGAAACAGAAGTGCAAAGGGCCTTGAAGCGAAAAAAAGAATACATAGGTAAGGGCTGTTTGTTCCTCCTTGCTGTGGCTGCTGTCTGTGGCAGGGTGCTCAGCTGCTGGAGTGCTCCCTGCAGAAATACCTCCCGTTGTTCTCATTTTTCCCAGGCAGATGGTGGGGGTGGTTTTCTTCCACTTGGCTGATGTGGGATAAAGCAGGTGCTGTGTCAGGAGCAGCAGAGAACCGGCAAGAGCTCCGGGTCTTGCTTTTGGCCCTTGTTTTCTATAGTGTGCTTCAAGTGTGTCTTGCTGTCAGTATTAAAATCATAAGGTTTAAATCTGTTTGGAATAGTGCTGGGGATTTGTGTGCGTGACTCTCTAAGCCCGTGTCTGAAACCTGTTCTCAGCCTAGACCTTTGCTGAACCGCTCGAATTATATTTGCAAAAATCCCACACAGAATGGGAGTATCTGCTTGGAAGCCGGCGGGCTAGGCTGGCACAGGCAGAAAAGCTGGAGCTCTCTGGAGCTGTCGAGCAAATGTTATCCTGGTTTTCATGAAGCCTTACAGTGCTGCCCACCCACTCCCCCTTTGGTTTTTTTTGTTTCTTCTAAAGTCAGGCAGAAATCTGCTCAAAGCTTGTGGGATTGTGATTGCCTGTGTCACTGCTGTAAGCCCAGGCTCTCTGCGCGTTGGCATTGATTGCTCATGGCCTTTGGAAGCATCTAACGGGCTGCCCTGTGTGTTTGGGCATTAGGTGGACGATGCGTTGAGATACTCCGATGCAGGAATACCCCAAAAGAAGCTGTTACAGAAAAACGCGATAACCAACAGTGGCAAAGAACGAAGAGGGACGATGAGGAAGAAGAGGACTTGTCTGAATCGGGGAGGCTCTTTGTCAGGAACCTTCCCTTTACCTGCACTGAGGAAGACTTGGAGAAGATCTTTTCCAAGTATGGTGAGTATTTGCTGTGGGACTGGGATCAGCAGGGCTACATGTGTCCTTTGTGCATGCAGAGGTTCTCCTGCTGGGCGTGAATGGATGAAGCTCTGTGTCCCACAGCTCTCAAACGTGGACCAACTCCCCTCATCTTTATCGCCTGGCATGGTGGTGTGGGATTATGATCACACAGGTTTCTAGATACTGTAGGTAACAGGAGAATCATAGGATGGTTTGAGTTGGGAAGGACCTTAAAGATCCCCCAGTTCCAACCCCCCTGCCCTGGGCAGGGACACCTCCCACCACACCAGGTTGCTCCAAGCCCCATCCAGCCTGGCCTTGAACCCCTCCAGGAATGGGACAGCCACAGCTTCTCTGGGCAACGTGGGCCAGGGTCTCACCACCCTCACAACAACGAAGTTCTTTCTGATACCCAGCCTAAATCTGCCCTCTTTTACTTTGAAGCCATTCCCCCTCGTCCTATCCCTACACTCCCTCATTAAGAGTCCTTCCCCCAGCTTTACTGGAGTCCCTTTAGGAACTGGAAGGCCACTCTAAGGTCTCCCTTGCAGCTTTCTCTTCTCCATGCTGAACAACCCCAACTTTCAGCCTGTCCTCACAGCAGAGGGACTCTAGCCCTCGGAGCATCTTTGTGGTACCTTCTGGACCCACTCTATCAGGTCCATGTCTTTCTTGAGCTGAGGACCCCAGAGCTAGACACAGNCATTAAGAGTCCTTCCCCCAGCTTTACTGGAGTCCCTTTAGGAACTGGAAGGCCACTCTAAGGTCTCCCTTGCAGCTTTCTCTTCTCCATGCTGAACAACCCCAACTTTCAGCCTGTCCTCACAGCAGAGGGACTCTAGCCCTCGGAGCATCTTTGTGGTACCTTCTGGACCCACTCTATCAGGTCCATGTCTTTCTTGAGCTGAGGACCCCAGAGCTAGACACAGTACTCCAGATGGGATCTCACCAGAGCAGAGGGGCAGAATCACCTCCCTTGACCTGCTGTCAGTACTTCTGCGGTACACCCCAAATTCGTGTTCGGCATGTCAGGGAGAAGCTTGAAGCTTCCCTTTTCTAGCTCAAAGTTAAACAAATCTAGAGTTGTCTTGGTGTTGGTGTCCTGTGGGGGTAGAGGGGGTTAGGTTGTGGAAATCTGTATTCCTTTGGGCCAGGAGGTGCCAGTTCAGGACGTGTGATGGCTGTGCAAGGACATCTCTTACCGAAAGGCCTTGCCTTTTGCAGGACCCCTCTCAGAGATCCATTTCCCTATAGACAGACTGACCAAGAAATCCAAAGGGTTTGCTTTCGTCACCTACATGATTCCTGAGCACGCAGTGAAGGCCTACGCAGAAATGGATGGGCAGGTGTTCCAGGTATGGTGACTGATGGCTGTTGGACTGCTGCTGGTGGGAATATTTGTTAGTAAAGTGGCCAAGAGTTTGCTTCTGTGCTTTGCTGAAAAGGTTGAGTCTCTTCTGCCTTGCTCATATGGGAATGTGGTTGCTTTTGGTAGAGCAGCCTGGCAGATACCAAAGTCTGAGAAGGAGATCTGAGTCTCAGTCTCTCATGTTGAGTGGCTGTTCTGACTTGCAGTGGTGCCTCCTTTGAGAAGGATGGTTCCCTCCTTCCGCTGTGGCTGCTTGACCAGGAAAGATGCCAGAGAACTTCCTCCACTCTACCTAGTTCTTGAACTTCTGTGGGTTCTATCAGAGCTGCTGGACCTCTCCTTCCTTTCTTCTAGGGTAGAATGATGCATCTTTTACCATCCACAATCAAAAAGGAAAAAGCCGAAGATTTTGATGCAGAAGAATCTTCCTCCTACAAAAAGCAGAAAGAGGCCAAGGACAAAGCCAACAGTGCCAGGTACAGAGGTGTCTTGTAGTGGAGCAAGACGACACAACCTGCCAAATTCCCAAGAGGAATTTGTGGGGCCCTTGCGGGGGTTTGTAGGTTACTGAAGTCAATAAAAGCACTTGCTGTGCAGCTCCGTTTCCTTTATCTCTTGCCTGCTTGATTCCTCTGTCCAAGTAGCCCTTGTAGCTCAGCGAGCAGCAGAAATTGAGAGAAACATGGGTTTGAATGGCTTTGCGTGTGAGTTTCTCTGGTGTCTAATAAAAGTTGGTCTGATCCTATAATTCTTCAGAATAGTGGGTTTGGATCATTTAGGTCTCTTTCCTCTACTTAGCCACCTGTATTTCTGAAACTTGTGGGAACTTTATCTTTCTATGTGACCCAATTAGTTTGAAAGAAGTGGCTGGTACTTCCTAACTGGAAGGGAAAGGAATTCAACCTTGCTTGTTGTGAGCTTTGTGCTTTTAGGAAACCAGTTGAAAAACCACGTGTTCCTTTGAGCCAACATCTGAACTTCCAGCTGTAACTGCAGATCTGTGAGCAATGAGCTCTGGGGAAGGAGAGCTCAGCTGCCCTCACTGTGGCTTTTCTGTTCGTGTCATGTTCAAGTCATGTCTCCTTCATCCTGTCCTTTCTGTAAGGGTGTTCCAGCCTTCTTTCCCTCTGACTCTCCACCCTGGCTGCTAATGGTGGCATTCCAAGCTGTTTTTTTCCCCAGGACCATTGAATGGAGAGACACCAGCGGAAGAAACAACCACATGAACTGAACCTGGCTCTTCTTTCTCTCTCCAGCTCTCACAACTGGAACACGTTGTTTGTGGGGACAAATGCTGTGGCTGATGCCATTGCTCAGAAGTACAACGCTTCCAAAAGCCAAGTGCTGGATCATGTGAGTTGGGTTGTTAATGAGCTGCCACAGGAGATCACCTTCTTCTGTTTTCTCATGCCCAGGGCCTTCCTTGGTGCATAAACGAGCACCACGTAGACTGGGAGATCAGAGGTGCAGGAGCTTCCCTGTGGGATCTGAGCTAACCATCCCTTTGTCACTGAAAGGCAAAGTGACACTCCTAGCCCTCTTTTCTGCTCTGCTTTTCTGTGGCTGATTTTTGTGTTTCCCCGTAACTCGAAACCGATGGGAATTTTCACCCTAAAGCTCAGACCCTTTTTGGAAACTTTGCCTTGGGAAGTGTCCTGACTCCAGCAGCAAAACTCCCAGAAGAGCTGGATTATTTTACCTTCAAGCCCTCTGCCAAATTCTGCTTTTATCTGCTTTTGAAAGCAATAAGAACAACAGGTGACTGACACATTCTTGCCTGCAGGAGAGTAAGGACAGCGTGGCAGTGAGGGTCGCTCTGGGAGAAACTGAGCTGGTTCAGGAAATTCGCCGGTTCCTCATTGAAAATGGGGTCAGCCTGGATTCCTTCAGTCAGGTGAGGTGCCCAACTGGAGGCAGCAATGCGGACCTGCCTCTTCTAGATGATGGCCTAGTCCTTGTGTCAGCATCTCTCTTTGAAATTATTAATTAAATTCCTCAGCATCTTGCAGGATCAAACCCTTACATGGGTTAGGAAATGTTTTGTCCATGCAACTGTCCTCGGGGTGGTCGAAATACATAGTATGATGGTCTGTAACATGACTGTCAGCTTGTTGTAGGCAGAGGAGGAGTCCTGGGTACATCTGGAGCCTCTGTTTGTTGCACAGGGAGGCTGTACTGGGGAGTGGATTGCATAGGAAATGTTTTCTGGATTGTTTTGGCCTTGGATCTTGGAAAGGAGTGATGTGGAGTGCGAGAGCATAGCGTGTTGGATCTTCAATGAATAAGATACTGGAATTTGGGTTTTTTACAATCCCGTCTCCCCGTTCTTCTCCCGTTGGATGTGACAGGCTGCTGGTGAGCGAAGTAAAACGGTGATCCTGGTAAAGAACCTGCCGGCCAGCACCAGTGTGGCGGAGCTGGAGGATGCCTTTGGCAAACACGGCAGCTTGGGCCGGGTGCTGCTGCCAGAAGGAGGTGTCACGGCCATCGTGGAGTTCCTGGAGCCAACTGAGGCCAAGCAGGCATTCACCAAGCTGGCCTACACCAGGGTGAGCATGATCTTGGCTAGCTGTGAAGCTGCTGAGAGGAGTTCTTGTTATAAATGTGAGAGGCAGAGGACTTTGGAGGGAAGGGAGTTATCCTGGAGCCACTGCTGTTGCACTCTCTCTCTTGCAATTGGGAGGTGCCTGGTGCATCCTTGTGCAGCAGGGGCTGAGCAGGGCTCTCAGCCTGCAGGGGATGGCTGGAGGAGGGGACTGTGACACATCTAGAAAAGTCTCGGTGGTCTGGAGAGGATTTCTTTTACCTTTTGTGATACTGGAGTGCAGCACATGGTAGACTCTTGTCCTGTGCAAAGCTGGATACAGACTCTGCTTTGGTGGAAGAGAGCTTAGCCAGCTGAAAAAGGTGCTCTGCTTTTCCACTGCTGTTGTCTTTTATGGAGTGAGAGGAAAATAAAGCTGGGAGCAGAGCTTTTTCTTTAGGCCTTGCCCTCTGGTCTTCATTTCTCTGTGTTCTCTTTGCAGTTTCATTCCGTGCCATTATATCTGGAATGGGCTCCAATGGGTGTCTTCTTCAGTCCAGCCCCTCAGAAGAAAACCCTTGAGGCTCCAGAAAACAAGGACAAAGCAAGGCTGGTACCCGGTAAGAACTTTGGCTTGAGGACAGAGGCGTCTCTGGTTATTTTGCCTTTCTTTTGTGTGTAAAGCAGCAGTGCTCAAGTTCCTGACTCTTTAGGGATGGAACCAGCCTCACACAGTTGTCTGCATGGTCCTTTTGTGGGTCCCTGTGCATATTTCTTCTGTGTCAAACCTCACTATATGCCGTGTCTGGGTGATTTCCCACTGTGAAGATGCTATATTCCCTCCCTGAATATAACCTCTTTCTCCCCATCCCAGGGGCTGTAAAAATTAAATCTTGCCTATGTATTTAAAACCTTTGAAGATCCTTCTTAAAAAAAAAAAAAAANTGTGGCTTTATGTAGTTCTTGCTAGGAGATATTTCAGGACTCTGAGCTTTGGGAAGCGGGGAGAAAAGCTGATAAGCCTTTTCCTGGGCTGCCATTCTGCACCTGGGACACAAGGGAAGGATGAAGCCGGGGGAGGTGAGGGCCACTTCATCTCCTGGTAACTGAGACCCTCACCTGGAGATAAAGGGCTTTAAGCGCAGGAGCTCCTGGAAGGCTGCTCAGGGCTCATAATGGTCTTTGCTGCCAACCTCTGGATCTGGGAGAGGGGAAGGAGGGGGTTTGCAGTGAACACCTCACTCACAAAAGGGCTCTGGGCGGCAGCCTGTGGCTGTGTCACCCTGTGCCAGCCAGCTAGAGGCACCTCTTCATCCGGACCGCGTCTCACTGAATATCTTACCTCAAACGAGCCTCTTTCAAAGACAGTGGGCTTTTTATGTGTCTTATTGGCAAACACCTGCTTTGGCTGGAGCGAGGATGGTCAGATCATCCAAGCAAAAAGGCTTGGGCTGTCTGGTGCTGGGGTGGGGAGGGTACCAGATAGAGCTGTGGGAGGAAAGACGGCTTGTTGCTGTTGGCCTGAGTGAGTTTTGTGGGTCATCGAGTATAAACTCTGGGAGTACTAATGCCATAGTGAAGTCCTTTAAGACCACAGCCTCTGTGGTGAGGGCAGTTCTTAATTGCCCTTCAGTTTGTGTTTGGTCTTACCAGAGCTTTTTCCTTCATGTGCTGATGGAGAAACCATCATTTCCCGTTCTGCAGATACGTGTTGGCAAGAGATGATGTTTCAGAGGATGCTCAAGTCTGGGGCCCTTGCCTAGTTCCACGGGTTCTGGCTGGGTTTGTTGTGAGGGCGTCTGAGTGGTGGGGAGCTGGGTTTGCAGAGATTCCATGCTCAAAGAATAGGCAATATTTTAGTTTTCATAAGGATGCGTGTATTTACTCTGTGTTGAGTTTGCTTCAGTCCGTGTCCACCCGCAAAGAGCTGACAGAGAAGTGACAAGCTCCCTCCCAGAATTTGGCTTTGTTACATCTTACAAGGTTGAGTTTATTCTTTTTGTTTCAGGTGAAGCCATAAAGAGCTCGGAGGAAACAGCAGCACAGGAGGAAGAAGAGGAGGAGGAAGAAGAAGAGGAGGAGGAGGAAGAAGAAAGCATTCCTGGGTGTACCTTGTTCATCAAAAACTTGAACTTTGCCACCACAGAAGACACGTTGAAGGAGGTGAGCCATAAAAAGAGAGGGGACTGGGTTTTGCTTAGCACGATCTGTTCAGGTGGAGCGGGAAGGGTTGAGCATGTGATTGAGACCAGACTGAGATGCCTGATAGAATAAAACTCTATTCCCAGCATGGGCTGCAATAAAGGGCTCTACTCTGCTGCAGAAGGCGGGGGACAAACTGGATCCACCTCTGTTGTGCTGAGGATAAAGTCTTTAAAGGAGTTAAACTGCTGCAGCCAGTGTGACCTAAGGGGAGATGAGGGAGCGCTGGGTTGAACTGGGACTGGGAACCTCTGCTTTGGGGTTTCAGGCATCAGTTAAGACAAATGTATCCAAAGCCATTTCTGTGGAGTTTAGTTCCACCTCGGGGCAGGTGGAGGCAGTAGGAAATCTTTTAAAACTCCTTGTTTCCCGTGCTTTCTGTAACGCTTCTCCTTGGGACGAGCACTTCTCTAC
Source organism: Thinocorus orbignyianus (assembly GCA_013400375.1). Lineage (NCBI taxonomy): Eukaryota > Metazoa > Chordata > Aves > Ciconiiformes > Thinocoridae > Thinocorus > Thinocorus orbignyianus. Next base: position 170,186 of record VXBW01002582.1, read on the forward strand.
AGCTGTGGTGCTGCTTTGTGTGTTCAGGCAGTAAATAAATACACAATGGCTTCTCTGAGATGTGCTTTTCATCTCAGATGCTGTCAACGTTGAGCTGTCTCTGCCGCTTTACCTCGGCAAAGCACATGGGAGAGGTCACAGCATTTCTAAAGCCATGTGAGAAAAAGCAACTGGGAGTTCTTTGTCTTGGCCACTTCTTGTAGCCATGTAAAATGCCACATATCCTGGCCCAAAAATGCTGGCACAACGTCAGTCTGTTCTGGGCCTGTGCTTCTCTACCTTGGGATGGTGGCACTTTGTAGAGACCATGGTCCACTTGGATCTGGGGACAAACGTAAATGTTCAGAGGAGAGCTGGGACTTGTCCTCTCTCCTTCTTTTGCCTCCTGGCTGCGGTTTCACAAGGGAGTCAAATGGATGGTTTGCAGCCCCTGCCACCCTCCAGCCCCTCCTGCGTGTCTTTCGGGAAGAGCTGGGCTCCAGGGGCGTCTCAGGAGTCGCCCACTCCTGAGGTGGCTGAGGGCATCCTGTGATCCATAATGATCCCCCAGAGCCATCATAGATCACTGCACTGTTTCTGAGGAGTGGTGGAGGATTTCTGGGGATGTGTATTGATATATTTAAAAAAAAAAAAAAATAAAAATCTGCGTGTGTATTTGGACAGAAATAATGTTATAAGGAAAGGCAGAGCTGCAGGCTGCTTGTCAGGTGTGTGCTGCGGTGGGGTGGGCCCATGAGCGTGTGAGTCTGGCTCTGGGAGAAGCCACATTGTCACTTGAGTTGAACTGTGAGCCTGTGACAAAGGGAACTGAGTCACGTGTCCACATTCCTTGCAGACGTTCTCCAAAGTGGGAGCTGTGAAGAGCTGCACGATATCCAAGAAGAAAGACAAAGCAGGTACTCCAGATGTTGCTGTTCAATTCCTTCCCTGGGCTGGCTGCCGAGGGCTCAGGTGTGGTGTCGCTTTAGCATTCATCTGGCTGAGCATTTGTCTTCTCGGTGACGAAATCCTGAATGTTTCTCCAAGTGTGCCTGTTGAAATGGCTGAAAGCAGCAACCAAAAATCCCCCCGGGGTTCAGTCTAGCAGGTTAAGCTCAATTGTGGGATTTGCAGAGATGTGGCCCTCTCTTAGATCTTTCGATAGAGAAGCCAACTCCTTCAGGATGACAGAGAGCGGTTTCAGAGGAGCGCAAGTTGAAAGGAGCCAGTGCCCCATGATGATTAAGCCTGCACACGACGTGCTGTATCTGCTATCACGGCCAGGATTTTCAGGGATGCCTGGTGGAGCGCTGTGCTGAGAGAACTTTGCAGGCCTCCTGCCTGCCGGCTCCCCACCCAGCAGCCTGCTGTTGCTGGAGGGTCAGCTGCCATTGAGATCTGGAAGCTGAAAGCTGGGTGTTACGTTTTTGGTTATGGATTTTTTTCCTCATCCAGCCTTGATCATGGCTCTTGTGCAGGTCAGGCTATTCCTCAGAAGCACAGCATTACTGTGGGGGCTGCAAACCTTTGCAGATGTCTTGTCCTTTGGAATGGACCTGGCAGCTACCTGGCCAGGGTTGTGAGTGTTTGCTTCTCATGTGCATTGCAGACACCAAGGGCATTTTTCTCTCTGAAACAAAACACGGGGCTTGCACTTGGTGGTGGTGGGAAATGCAGCACGTGGTGGTCTGAACTGAAACCCATCTCACAGAACCATAGAATGGTTGGAGTTGGAAGGGACCTTCAAGATCACCCAGTCCCACCCCCTGCCCTGGGCAGGGACACCTCCCACCAGAGCAGGTTGCTCCAGGCCCCATCCAGCCTGGCCTTGAACATTCCCAGGGATGGGGAAGCCGCTGCTTCTCTGGGCAACCTGTCCCGGTGTCTCACCACACTCACACCAAAGAAGTTCTTCCCCAGATCTCAGCTCAATGTCCCCCCTTTCAGTGTCAAACCCTTCTCGTCCTGTCTCCCCTCCCTGATCCAGAGTCCCTTCCCAGCTTACCTGGAGCACCTTGAGGGACTGGAAGGCTGCTCTAAAGTCTCCCCAGAACCTTCTCGTCTCCAGCCTGAGCAACCCAACTCTCAGCCTGTCCTCGCAGCAGAGGGACTGTAGCATCTGATCATCTTGGTGCTCATGAGAAGAGTTGGTGCCCAGGGTACAGGCAGCCTGGCGCCTTCCCTGGGGTATTTAGTTTTAATTGCCCCCAGTTTTGGCAATCCATGCTTGCTTCTGTTCTGTTTTTAAACCTGCTTAATGTTGTCACTGCTTCCTGCTGGCTTAATGAGTCACTTTTTCTCCTCCGATAGGCGCTTTGCTTTCGATGGGCTTCGGATTTGTGGAGTACAAGAAGCCGGAGAGTGCCCAGAAGGCCCTTCGCCGGCTCCAGGTGAGCTTGGGCATTCTCCATCCAGATTTCTTTCCGGAGATGGTGGGCAAAGGCTTGGATGGACTGTGAGGTTCAGGATGTAGCCGAGGATGTCATTGCTGTGACTTGCACTGCGCTAGTGGAAAAGCCTCTAAGATGGGCCAGGAAAGAGGAAAAGGGAAGGAAAAGGAAGAAGGAGGGTTTGTGAAGTGACAAGACTAGATGTGCAAGAGTGTTTCCCAGTGCTGATCCAATATGGAGGTGGCAGAAAGTATGCAGTGATTGAAGTTTAATGAGTTTATTCTACAAGGTGCCCTTTGCAGAGGTGGCAGAGACCCAATGAGAATAAATATTGCTTGGTATTTGGTGCTGTAGAGCCTGGCTTTCCCCTCTGTGGCTTTGCCGTTGCTCCAGGGTCTTCTAGCCTTCTGCCTTCTCCATGGTGCAGAGAACAGGGTTTGGCTGCACCAAAAAAAAGGAATAAATAGCTCTCTGCTGCTGGAAAAACAAGTGGTTGATCCACACAAGCTGGGTGGTGCAGGCCAGGTGGCTGGAGTGATCCCTTTCTAGGCAGATGTGAAGGAATTACTCTGTAATCGCGTTCAGTGACCGGAGTCTGAGTCCCACCTTCAACAGGTAAGTGTTTCCTGTTCCCCAGCCTTGGGGAAACCTTGTATAGATGCATCTCCTCCATCCTTTAGAAAGGCTGAATCCTAGGGAAGTGAATAAGTGGGGAACAGGTGTTTTTGTGAAGGGAATGGGCAACAGGGCTCCAGGGTCTCAGTGCAGTGTCCTGTGCCCTGTCAGGGCTGGTAAGACAAGAGGCTGCTCATGTTCAGTGTTGCACTGTAGGAAAGCCACTTGAGGTGCGGGAAGCTGGAGACAGATTTTCTCATTGTAGTGGCTACCCATGGCCAATAAAACATCCTTGGCTCGTTCCAGAGAAAATAATAAACCAGTGAAGAGTTTGCAGTCTAGAGGTGGAGAAACCACAGCTCAGAACAGTGCAGTGACTTGTCTTTGCCAATTTAGTGGCAGAGCTGAGTCCAATGAACAGCTAGAGCTGCTGCTTCAGTCAGTCAAACTCTCTCCAACTTCCTACCAGAAGTTTTGGTGTTCAACAGAGAAGAACTTTGGCAGGGAGAAGGGGAGGAATACATGGGAAAAGAGCAAGATATTAAATGTTATGCTTGTCTTCTGGAAGCTTGAAAGCTGTTGTGACTTATTATTATTTTTATTTTCAGTTCTTTTTCCTTTGTTTTAACTTCTAGGGCTGCTCTGTGGATGGCCATAAGCTGGAAGTGAAAATCTCTGAGAGAGCGATCAGGTAAAGCTTGTGTCTCACCTCCAACAAGGTTGTGTTTAAGCTGCAGCGATGCTTGGTGGCTTCTTTCTTTCTATACTTAGCATTTCAGCATCGTGAGGGATGCAGTCGGTGGTGCTCTGGCTGCTGCCTTCGTTGTGCTTTACTCAGAATCACTGTAGTCAGTGTTCACAGAGAAAAAAGAAACTGAATAGCTGATCGCTCTCTAAATGACATATTTCTAGTTAAAACCCCCGTTAAAGCCATGTGTTCCTCTGTGACTCCAAAAATGAGCACCAGGCACTTGAGTTTTCTTCCACACTCAAGGAGAAGACTCCTCTAAAACCTCTGCTTGGATGACAGTTCGCTCAATGTTGCGAAATCAGCTGACAGCTCAGGTTCCAGTGGGTATAAAGAGTTCTGGAAGACAAAGATTTTCTAGGTAATGAAATCTTTTAGCCTAGCTAGCACTGGGGAACAGCGGCTTGAGCATAGTATTCTGCTGCCAATTTTGATCAAATCAAAGCAAAAACTGGGTTGTTGGGTTATTTTTTTTCTTGCTTGGAAAAAAGATTTGGCTTTGAAATCTTCTGTTTGGGCTGTCAGGCGCAGAGGTGGGTGAATTTACTTGGGGTTAAGAGTTCTGCTTTCTAGGGTTTTCCTTCCTAGTTTATACTCAGTACAGGATCTTGTTAAGTCCAAAGTTGAAAATTAATCCGGATGTTTGAAGGTGAATGTTGGTACCTAAAACTCTTCCTTTTGACACTTTGGAAACCCTGCTGGAGGAGACATCTCTGAAATATCAAAATTTCCTTGAAAGCCTGGTCCTTGAGGATGGTGTGACAGCTCCCTGTCCGCACTTTGTGTTTCAGTTCTTTTAAAATGGATGAAAATGGTTTATTATTTTTAAAACCCCTTGGGTAGGATTCCAGTCTGCAAAGTGGGACGCTTTGCTTTATGAAATAAGCTGCTGTGTTTTCTGTGAGGTGAATTCTTGTCTTGTTCAGATGTGATACGGTTCTGAAGTTTAAAACAGAAATAATAACAAGCTTATAATCTACTCAGAAATTTCATTTGCCATTTTCTAAGCCAGTAAGAAGAATCAAAATTAGATTCAGTTAAGCTTTTATTAAAAATACTTATTAAATGGCACATTCTCCTGACAATTAAATGGACAAGATTTGAAGTCAAAAGAAAAAGTTAGTGACGGGTGCGAGGCCAGGCCTCCTGCCTAACATCAGCTGAGCTGGCAGGCAGCAAGCTGGAAACTTTGATGTTTCAGTTGTAGGATTTAAATCACTTCAGTTCATTCCTTCTCCGTGTGCTGTGACATTCCCATTCCCATTGTAAGATGCTGGCCATGATGTCGGTGGGACCTTGCTGGCTAATTTTTTTACATTCCTGCTTTTGAAGGACCCAGGAGGCGATGGATGTTTTGTTGCCCAGTGGTGCCCTTACCCCTCTTTTTTGTTGCTGTCCTAGGCCTGCTGTGACATCCTCCCGGAAGAAACAAATCGTCAAGAAACAGAAAACTTCCAAGATCTTGGTCCGAAACATCCCATTCCAGGCCACTGTCAGGGAAATCAGGGAACTCTTCAGGTAGGAAAGTGCTTCTCATCAGGTCTGCAGGGTGCTCCAGGCTGGAGATGGGGTGATTTTCATACAGGATCTTGCTGTCAGGTTGTAAATGAGATTTGTTTTCCTTGTGGAAGCAAAACAAGCCTTTCACTGAGTGTAAGCACAATGCCTTAGTGGGTTATGCCGGTGTAGGAATCCTGCTGGCAAGACGGGATCACATCAGCTAATGTTTTAGCTGGAGCCACTGTCAACCCTGTCCTGTCAACCCTGCCTGTCCCTGTGTAGCAGACACCCTCGGAGCTTCAGGATCTTCCTTGCCTGTTGAGTAGATGACGTAGAATTGGATTTATTTGTTTTGGTTTTTTTTTTCCTCTTGCCTGAGAGGTGTGCAGCAGCTTTGCTGATGCTTGGCACACCTGGGTGGGGAGGAGCAGCGGGAGCTGCTGCAGCCAGCAGCTTCTCCAGCTGTCTTTCCTGTGTGATGGTTTGGCTCTTTCCTGTCGCAGAGGGAGCATTTAGGTCTTGCTTTCCCTTCCACGAGTGTTTTCCTGCCCCTGCCTTGCATACTCTGTGCTGTCTGTAACACCACCTCTGGTCAGAAATACTATCTCAGCCATCAGAGCTGTCTCAGAGGGGGCTGAGCCTTGATTTTTGGGATCCCAGCTCGTATTCTGTGTGCTGGTTGAGCTCTGCTTTCTGTGTATCCTCAGCTCTCATTAAGCATTTTAATGTGTCCCAGAAAAGAGGCGAAATTTTGTGAAATACAGCATTTCTTCATCTCTTAGGAGGAGAATTCCTTGCTCTTTGACCCAGGCTGTGGTCCCAGCTCTGCTGCTGGTTTGCAGAAGGGATTTGAGGGAATCCGTGTCCAGCTCTGCCCATTGGTTTTTCCCATCTGGAGAATAAAATAAGTCACCCCTGCAGGGCTTGGGGAAATACTGTGTTGGGAGACAGCTTTTTCTTCTAAGCAGAAGGCAGGTGCTTTTGTCTGGTCGGGGCTGTGGTGTCTCTTCCCAAAGGGACCAAGTTGCAGAATCACTTAACCCTTTGACACCTTCTTGGACCACTCAGTGAAAACCTTCGTGTGGGCAGCCATGGGGCAGGGATTTATTGGCTGGGGGAGAAACAACTCATTTTCCTTTGTACAGTGAATTTTACCTACTTTATTAATGTGTAATGTTCTCCTGGCTTGCCCATGGGCAGGGACAGTGGCTGTTGTATGGCTGGCAGGCTGTTTCCTCACAAGGTGTAAGGTGGGGAAGAAAACTGGATGTTGCAGCACTCTTTTGGGGTGGGCTCTGGAGATTTAACTGGATACGGACTGTGATGTGGCTTTGGACACACATTGCTGGAAGAGTGACAGTAGGCACAGCCTGGAGATCCCTGCAGAAGAGCAAAAGGTTTTTCTTGCTTCTGCTCTTGCAGGTTGGATAGAATCATAGAATGGTTGGAGTTGGAACAGACCTCAAAGATCATCGAGTTCCAACCCCCCTGCCATGGGCAGGGACACCTCCCACCAGCCCAGGTTGCTCCAAGCCCCATCCAGCCTGGCCTTGAACCCCTCCAGGGATGGGGCAGCCACAGCTTCTCTGGGCAACCTCTTCCGGTGCCTCACCACCCTCACACCAAAGAAGTTCTTCCTAAGATCTCATTTCAATCTCCCTCTTCCAATTTAAAACCCTTCCCCCTTGTCCTGTCCCTCCACTCCCTGACCAAGAGTCCCTCTCCAGCTCTCCTGGAGCTCCCTTCAGATCTTGGAAGGCTGCTCCAAGGTCTCCCCGGAGCCTTCTCTTCTCCAGGCTGAAGAGCCCCAGCTCTCTCAGCCTGTCCTCACAGCAGAGGTGCTCCAGCCCTCTGAGCATCTTGGTGGCCTCCACTGGACCCGTTCTACCAGCTCCATGTCCTTTCTGTGTTGAGGACTCCAGAGCTGGACACAGGACTCCAGGTGGGGTCTCAGGAGCTCAGAGCAGAGGGGGAGAATCACCTCCCTGGCCCTGCTGGTCACACTGTTTTTGCTGCAGCCCAGGCTGGGGTTGGTTTCTGGGCTGTCAGTGCACACTGCCAGCTCCTGTGGAGCTTCTCCTCCACCGTCGTGCTGTTGTTTCAAAGCCTGGGAGGCTTTAGTGGAACCCAGCAAAAAAAGGTGGATTTCCATGTCGCTGTGCTGCATTGTCTTAGCGCGTGGGGCAGTGCTGATTTAAAAGCCAGCACCGTGTGGCTACAGACGTGACCTTTGCAAAGCCAGAGCAAACAAAACCAGGGGGATCTGTTTGCCTTCTTGGGCCCTGGGTTAAGTGGAAGGGGCTGGGAGGTTTATGTATGTCATGAGGACAGACAAGCCCAGCAGAGACTGGGGGGGGAGGAGGAAGGGTGTTTTTTGGTATGGTTTTTTTGTTTGTTTGTTTCCTGCTGTCTTGTCTCACACCTCATTGCTGCGAGAGGAGGGGTAGGAGAACTCTGACTTATATTGCAACGAACACACAGCTTCCAGCCGCCTGCGCTGTTGACAGTGCTCTTGGAGCCACACATGAACATCCGTTTCATTTACCTGGGATGTTGGGAGTTGGATGGGTTATTCTCAAAACAAAACACAGTGGCTTTGGGGGGGCACGGACAGGACACCCACCATCCTCCCTCTGTCCCTGCCATCCCTCCTTCCCTTCAGAGTGGCAAAAACCAGGCATGACAGAGCACTGCTAAACACTTCATCTTCCTAGATTGCTTTTTGTTGTGGTGGGTTTTTTTGTTTTGTTTTGTTTTTTTGTTTTTTTTTTTTAATCAAAAGCCTCTGCAGCTTTTAGCATTTAGGAACCTGTCTTACTGGTATTTTGTTACTTCCCTGCTGGAAGTGGGGAGGAATCGCTTGGCGGCAGAGGTGGCACAGACGGCTGCAGGGGGCACTCTTAGCCTGCCCAGGAGAAGCTGGCTGGGGACCACCACCAGCCTGGGGACAGCAAGGGACAGCCAGCCTGGAGGGCATCGCCGTGCAGAGGGGGGGGGGGCTCTTCAGGGCCAGCGTCTCCTCTATTGTTTCACACGCTCAAAAGCCCCTTTCCAGCTGATGTCTCGCGACCTGCTTCCTTCTGTGCCAGCTGTTTATTTTCCTCTCCTTCTCTCAATTGCCTGGGCAGGAGGAAAAAATTAGTAAATATACATAGACACACATTTTTTTTCTCTATATATACATGTATTATTGTGTGTATGTGTTACCCCAGAAAAATACATATATTATACAAATATGCATTTTCTATATTTATGTCTATATTTCCAAATATGTATCTATATATATTGGATATTTTCATATAAATATCTATATATATTTGGCTATCTAGACATATATTTGGAAATACGTGTGTGTATATACATTAATTCCCATGTTTTGAGCTTTGTCAGGGAGCTGCGTCTTCCTTCTCGAATGGACCTGCGGTAGATGTTAACGACACTGGAAGAGCAAAACAAGGAAGTTGGATGTTTTGAGTAGTGAATTTTGCAAGGTGTTTTGAAAAGGTAGTTCAGGAAATCCCACCTTGCTTGTCTTCATGCTTTTTAGTATGTTTATGGATCTGTTGCTTAAATGATTAGCCTTGCCCTGCCCCGTGGTTGGTGGTCTCCCAGCATTGGAAGGTAGACCATGGCCCTTCCCCTACCTTTGGGCGATGGGTACAAACGATGGGGGAAGGTTCTGGGCTGGACCTTGCCATGTTTTGGAAGTTGCTAGGGACACATATGCCTCTCATCACTCATGTCCTGTGCATAGTGAGCACCCACGAATCTGGGGAGCCCTGTTCCCCAGGAGTTTCCTCCTGCCTATCCCTGGCAGCAAGGTGGATCCTGGAGAGGGAGAAGACCAGGGAACCCCTTGGGGGAGAGGTCTGCCTGTGGGTCTGAAATTCATATTGGCTTTTTTCTAAGCTCATAGTTTGCAGGAGATTCAAAGCAAATACATTTCTTTTCATTTTGGAGTTTTGGGAGTTCTAATTCTTGGGTTGGAGAAAGGCAGTGCTTAATTTTCTCCATATGGGAGTCATGAACACCGTGGCTAACAGCTCAGATCCTCTGCCCAGGAGATAAATATCTCCTTGCAGGGCTCACGAGCCCCAGGGGCTGCCTCCCATCCACTCCAGACCCCATGGCCTTGCTGGGGTGCACGGCGCTGGCTCAGAGCATATCTTGCCATCTTCTGCGGGAGGCGTCAGCCATTCTCACACCTCCAAGGCATTTTATTATTATTATTTTATTTTTTTGAGACCCAATAGGTGTTATTTTCTTCAGAGGGGAGAAATTCTTTTCAATTATAGGGGCCGGTTTGGGGCTAGGTGTGAAGATTTAGCTTTTGTGGGTGTGGTGGTTTTTCCACCCCCCATTTTTGTCCTTTGTTAGATACTACTCTTATCTTTACTACCTGGAAAAATAACAAAAGACAAATGATTCTTAGTTCTTTCCAAAGAGCCACGGTTAGGGGAGGAGAGACAAAGGGGTTTATATCCCATGAAGGCAGCTAATTTTTGCTACCAAATTGTGGGTCTTTTATGGCAAGGATTTTTTTTTTTTTTCAAAAGGAACTCTAGATGTGGCGAGCTGAATTGGAGAACTGTGAAAAGCCACATTTTCAACAGATTGGAGCTCTGGCAATTTCTGAAAATTAGGCTCCTTTAAAATCTATCACATGAGATCCGTGCAGCCTTCACTGGAAGTTCCAATTAACTGTTTTGTTCCACGGCATCCTCTTCCACCCTCCTTCCCTCTCTGCACCAACTTGTGTGAATATTTAAAACCGGGCTGTTCTGTATTTGGTGTATAACGTGTCAGGGAGGTGTATGTTTTATTTTCCTCGAAGTGTGTGTGTGGGGGTGATTAAATTTAGAAAAAGGCTTATTAAAGATTTCTAACCCCATCGTGTGCAACCTGAGGGGTAGAAAATCTGCCTAGACTTTGGCATACCCAATGCTTATACCGTGTTTTGGGGCTGGCATCACTGCTTCTTCTCTTTGCAGAATATAGCTGGCAACTTGCCCATGGGTCTGTGTCTCTAAATTCTCCCAAAATTGCAACTTCCAGCCCTTTTCTAGTGATTATTTGGGGTAGACCCCAACCCTCAAAATTGGGAGGGGGATCAGATGGCAGCGCTGTGAGTGTGGAAGGTGTTTCAGTGTCCCTCTTGGCCATCCTCTGCCATTTGCTTGCAGGAACTGATGTCAAACATAGGCTGCAAAGCTGGAAAAATCACAAAACTGTTATAAGGTGAGATGCTGGACTTGAGTTTGACTAAAGAAGCAGCAAGCAGAAAAAAAAAAATAAAACAATGGAAAGGTGTGCCAGAGCAGGGAACGGGTGGTCAGATGCATTTATCTCCATATTCTGACTTTGTCATGAAGAAAGTGATGCTGCAGTGTGGGAAGGCCTTGCATACTTTTCGGGCTGGGTGTCTCTTTTAATTTTAACTACTTTGCTGACTATTTTCTCCTTCTTGACAAAAGACATGGTATTTATTGCATCTGGCAAAACACATGCCTGGGACTGATTAGGAGAAAACAGATCTGTTCCCTCTGATAGAGGGTAAAAGTGAAGACAAGCAGTAGGAGAAGACTTTGGAGTCCTGTCTCTTCTAGAAGAAGGAGGAAAAAAGAAAAAAAATCTCTGAGGAAAGATACAGTGGATAAACTGGCAGAGATTTTTTTTTAAAGGCAGTCTTTATGAAGTTAATTTTATAAGATGATGCCTTTCACTTCTTCTGACCTATTATAATAAAGTGTAGTTATCAGAATGGGCTTTTCATTTCCCATTACAAAGGACATGGTGCTATAATGAATCCGTCTGCCAGACACACTTGCTGTTCACACCTTTCTCCCAGAAATGGAGCCTACATGACTGGAGACAATTTCTCCTTCCCAGACTAACGTTGCCCTGTTGAAGCTGTGGAAATCTTTGCTACCGAAAGGCAGAAGAGTTTAAAAAAAAAAAAATTTAGTCCCTTCGTAAACATGTGAGTTCATTAAGCAAGTGCTGGGTGGTATTAATTAGAATATTCAGTGCAAACAGCCCTAGGACACGCAGCGCTTCAAGCATCACTTGCTCAACAGTCTAAGGTCAGATTATTCTTCAGGTGATGTTTTGCTTTTAGAACCCTGGATATTGTGCTAGAGATATTTCTAAATCCATTGCTGTTTCCTCTGAGCTGCTCAAAATTGTCTCTCCGTGCTGTCTGCCTGCAGCTGGATGGTCTGTGGATGCAGGGGCAGCTGCAGAAGACACAGTGAACACCTCCTGCTGGTGTTGGGGGTGGCTGGGAGCAGGGCAGGGATGGAGCTGGGGCGTGGGATTGTGGGGAGAAGCCTCGGGAGCTGCTGGAGGTCCAGTCTGGAGATGGTGGGCAAGCTCAGTGGTTTACAGTGACTGTGGGTGCACTGGTCTGGCTGTTCTCTCTGACTGCGTCGCCAGAGCTCATCTCCTCTGGCCAGATGGTTGGTTTAACTCCTTGCTGTCTGCTGGCGGTGATGATAGAATCGTGGGATGGTTGGAGTTGGAGTTGGAAGGGACCTTAAAGATCANAAGGCTGCTCCAAGGTCTCCCTGGAGCCTTCTCTTCTCCAGGCTGAACAGCCCCAGTTCTCTCAGCCTGATGTCCTCTGGCATGTGCTGTGCCCTCCTGGGGAAAGCCAAAGTGCAGATGTCTCTCCGCTGTTCAGCAGCTGGAAACTGCCCCCAGCACCCTGCATAGGTGTGCACATTGCAGGCACAGCAATAGGACTATAAAAAGCTCCTATTTATTATACTCTTAGCCTTTTACAATCAAAGCAGAATGAAATTGATGCAAATAAAATATGGGGACTATTATTTAAGGGGAAGAGGACAGGGCAGGTTTGGTAATATGCAGGTGTTGATCATACCAGGCTACAATACTGGTCGAAGGAAGTGGAGCAGATCATCAGCCTTTTCTTGTGGTGGAAACCACTGTTGGGTTCATTCCCTGTTCATCTGGCTTATCTCAACGAACACATTAAGCTGTATTTCTGAGTTATTTTGTCAAGTGTCCTGTTAGATCCAGTCGGAGAACTTGGAGAAGAGCTGGGGGAAGCTGTTGGGGTTCTGAGCAAAGCCTGCCGCCTCGGTGTCTCTTGTCCTACCTCCGTGTAGTTACTGGTTTAAAGTAAATAGTTTCTACTCCCATATTCATGAATACTAAGATGTTCCGCAGAGCAAGGGGCCACTTGTCTCCAGGAGGCTGCTGCTGCTGAGGAAGAGCCTCTTGGTCTGCCATAGCGGGGTCCCTGTGGCCCAGCAGCCTCCTTCGTTGCTTGGTTCCCAGCTTTCTGACTTCCCCTGGGAATCAGGACGTTGGTTTCAGCACATGGAAAGACTGTGGCATGTGTATCTTGCCGAAAGACACACGTTCAGGTGGAAACCTGTCAAAAATAGTCTGAGGAGCGAGAACTGAAAGGTTTCTCTTTCCACATTTGGGTGCTGACAGCTGTGATGATGCCTCCGGGTTGGGTTTGGTGTTGAGTGGGATTGCAGTGTTGGGTTCTCGAGGAAACAAATGGGTGGGTTAAAAAAGTGTCCTGTTGTTCTTTGAGATCCCTGCAGAAGGCATCTCTCTGTGATCCCTGCTCCTGGCCATGGAGTGCCATGAGCTTATAGGTGTGGTGGTTTACATCCAAGCTCACATGTTGGTGCTCTGAGATCTTTAATCTTCATATCTTTGGATGATTAGCACGGTGGATTTCCGTACTAACAGCGCTTTTGCCCTGTTTTTGGTCTATCTCCAGGAATAGAAACCCTTCTTGTTTTAAAGGTGACCTCCCAAAACCATGGTCCAAACCTGTGCCCAGAGCATGTCAGGGATGAGTGTGTGGGAAGGAGCATCAGTGAGATGGTTCCAGGCCACATCCTCAGGAGGTGGCAGGAGATGCAAGCGTTTTCTGATGGTGCCAGCAGATGATGTGGTGCTTTGCGTTCGTTAATGCTGGATCTTGGCTTCCTAATTAGGATGCGGGGTCTGTGCCTTGGGCTGCTGAGCATCTGAGGAGGAGCGTGTCTGGCTTTGAGGGGGCTGTGGGGCGCTGCTGTGAGCTGAAGCTTCCCAGCATGTGGCTGTGTTGTCTTTGGTGGGGCTGGGGCACTGTTGGGTTGATTCCTCCCTCCATCCTGGCTGAGGAACTCTGGATTTTTTTGGCTTCCAAGGAGAAGACTGAGTTTCTTCCCTGCATCTGTGGCAGTCTCTCCTCCTTGCACCCTTCCAGCAGGTCCAGGGATGGTGTTTAGACCAGGTCTTGGCTCTGCAGTGCCTTGTGCTGCACTGCTGTGCTCCCCCCACATGCCTGGCTCTCCTCCTACCCCTGCTCTCTGTTACCCCCCCGTTTTCCCCTCCTGTGGGATGCTTTTGGAAGACTTAGGATGTTTCCCCTTAGGCTGAGCTGCTGGACCACCCTGTGTCATCTGCCTTTGCCTGAAGCTTGTTCTCCTGCACGTCCTGCCCTGTGTGCACCCTGACAGCCCAGCTCAGCACCGGGGGTTTATGAACCCCTGGGTGCTCCAGGTGCAGGGGGAAAACATGAGGTGCAGATGCTTTTCTGGGCAGCAGTTTGCAGATATGTGCTGCAGCAGCTTCATGAGTTGTGGATGAGAACATAGGGATCTGCTGGGCTGGTTTATTTCTTTCACTATCTCAAAAATTGTAAATTAAACTTTTTTTTAATTATTTTTTTCTTCTGGTCCTTCTTCAAGCCCTTTCCTTATGTGCTGGAAACCCAGATGCAGCAACGTTGGGCTGACACTCAGAGACCAGAAATGTAACTGGCCACTTTAATTTGACTCTCCAAAATGAGCCATGGGGTGTGTGTGTCGGGGGGGGAGAGCGAAATAGGTTTTTCAGTGCTGTTTTTCAGTTTGAATCATAAAGGTGTTTAACATAGATAAGGAAATGTTTAACTCTCTGTTATCTTGACAGGGTTGCTTTAAAAGGTGGATCTTCCCAAGAGCAGAAGGAAGATTATTATTTTTTTCCCCACACATCCTTCTTTCCTTGTCTTGAATATTCACTGCAATACTTGATATTTTATATATATATATATATAAAAAATATATATTTTTCCCCTTTTTCTGCACTCCACGAACTCTGTACCCGTAAGTCCCTTTTTCTGCTCACCCGAAACCTCTGCTGGTTAGTTTTTGGCCGCCTGCTTTGGCGCAGTCCAGTTGTCCCATGTGAATGAATGGAGTTTTTTAGGCTGCTTCCTTCCGACTCCTGCTGGAGCATCATCTCTCGCTGGGGCACCAAGCCTGAACCTCCTGATGGAACTTAATTAGTTTTCCACCCAGGCTCCGTTGCTCATCAGCGTGGAGGGGCTCGGGGTAGGAGTTGGAGAGCAATGGGGAAGGGGCTGCTGGTTAAATGTCTTACTCAGATGTAACTCTGGGACTTTGTTTTGGGGGTTTTGCCATTTTTTTTGCATGTGGCCTGCTTCTCCTTGATAGGAAGCAAAACCCAAAGCCCACAGGAGCTGCTGCCTCCTGTCAATAACCCACTCGGTGCTATTGGTATTACAAGGTCTCCTTTTGTCTGAATTGTTAAGAAAGGTATCTGCATCTGTGCATAAGGAAGGCAAAACCTATCGTTTTTTCGCTTTATGTTGTAGCCAGTTCTTGTCCCATGGCCACTGAGGCTGCTTCAGGGGCTGGGAGCTGGGGGGTTGCAGAATCTGCAGCACTGAAATGATGCTGGGCTGACTTCTGAGCTTGTGTCTTAGCCTTTACGTCAAGGAGCAATCAAGGTGATTATTTTCTTCATCTTACAATTCTCTCTGTTGCGTTTCTTACCTAGAGTTCTTGCAGGGTGACATTGGCCCACCCACCTTCCTGTCGTTCTCTGCCATGTACGTCTGGGTGTTTTTCAGTCTCACTTCATGAGAATGTCCTGAACAAGCCTCTAATGAATCAGTTTTCTCCTCAGGATGACATTGTGTCCTTTATTTGCATCTGTGTTTGCATTATTATGGGGTTGGGTTTTTTTGACCTGGAGCCTGCTACAGCATTTCTGCCTCTTCCAATCACTGGGTTTGAAGCCTCAGGGTATGATTACAATTAAGGACCTTTCATTGCCCGCCCTTTTACCTCCCTTGGGGCAAGACCCCCTGCCAGAGGCATTTGAACCTCGGTGGCTACTGCAGCTGGTGGCACCATGAGCATTTCTGTCTGTGCTCCTGCCCGCGCCTGGCTTTTCCTGAAGAAATCAAGCTAAAGCAGATCGAGGTTACCATCTGTCTTCTCTCCTCCCTTTCCTACTCTCCCAGAGGTATCCTGACCACTTCCAGGCATCTGGCAGAGGGAAGGAGACCTTAAATTTGAGAGCTTGATGCCATTAAGTACAGGAGGAAGTTCTTGAGGCCACCAGGAAGATGGTGTTGTGGAACTGGCCCTTATTAGACATCCAAGAGTTCCCATAAGCTGCCCTTAAAGATGGGATGGTTTCTTCTGACCAAATTGTCATTTCAGTAGATACCGGGCAACCTGACCATGGGGTAAACCATATCCTTTCTTCTCCTTCTCACAGCCTCACTTGTTAGTTGAAGAACTGCCCATCAGTGGTCTGGGCACATCAGGCTGCCCCCTCATGGATGACCACCTGGGGCATGGCCAAGGGTGTTTGGAGGACAGCTTTGGTCCCCCTTACTGTTTTCTTCTTGACATCTCCTTGTGGATTCTCGCTTGCAAAGGCAGAAGTGATGATTTTTTCAAGCCCAAGGGCGCTGATCTTTGCACCTTGACAGGCTGGGCCTGGTTGCAAGGAGCACCCTTGGGATTTGTGTCACTAGTCTTGCAAAGTCACTTGTCAGGTGGGCTCCGTGACCCCTCTTTGGTTCTTTTTAATCCAGGTCTTCCTCTTCCCACCCTTTGATCATGCTGCCATGCTAGCAACCGAAGGGTTAAAGGAGTTTGGGAGGGGGGCGAAGGGGTGGAGACAGGTATTTCAGATGCTCATTACTCACTGCCACCTTCCCCCAAAATCATATTAATTTCACGCTGTCACGCAGGACTGCGCTGTCTCTCTCGTCAGCATCCAGGAGGGTGACGGGGCTGGGGGGAGCGTGGGTCCCCCCAGGCCTTGCTCTGCATCACGGCTCCTGTGTGGAAAGCTCGAGGGTAACCTTGCTGTGGGAAGGGGCTGGGGCTGCTCACCTTGGAAGGGGAGGGGGATCTGGAGAGGAGGGGAGGGAGGTGTTTTTCCACGCGCTGCCTCCCCGTGATCATTTTCCACCCCGCTGCTTGTGCAAAACCCCCATGAAATTAGGTCTGTTGCAGCAGAGAAGTCTCAGGGAGGGATGGAGAGAGGGAGGGGAGTTGCCAACCTGCCCTGCCCTACCTGTGGGCACCCAGGAGGATGCTTAAAAGTTGGGTTTTTTAACCAATTACCTTCCTTCCCTTTTTTTAATACGAGCAAGCCCAGCCTGGCTCTCCCTTGCAGAGATCGCTTCCCCACCTGCTACTGCCTTTCTTTCTTGTTTCTCCCACCTTTTCTGCAACGTTTTCAGCTGTTTTGCTCCCTGCGTCTGCCAGAGCTGTCACCTCTGCAGGGACTTCTTGTTGTCACACAAGGTAGGGCTGGGACTCCCAGGGCTCCTGGGGGCAGGCAGCTCACTCACTCCCCCCGGCAAGTTTTCCAACAGCGGGCATTCTGCATCATCTCCAGCAATTTTTGTTATTCGTACCCCTAGGAGCTGTCTCAGCCTTTGTCCCCATGTGCTCTTATTGTATTTTTTTTGTGGAGGATCATGGCCAGAAGGATCATTTCTTCCCCTTTTCTTTCATTGTGTGCCCTGTGGTTGCTCTTCTTGCAGCACTTGGCGAAACAGAGCAGCAAAAAAGCCCTTCCTCCTCGTCCTGTGGCTCCCCTCCCTCATCAGGAGTCCCTCCCCGGCTTTCCTGGAGCCCCTTCAGGGACTGGAAGCGGCTCTGAGGTCTCCCCAGAGCTGCCTTTTCTCCAGGCTGAACCTCCCAAACTCTCTTGGCGTGTCCTCACAGTAGAGGGGCTCCAGTCCTCTGGACCTGCTCCGACAGGTCCATATCTGTCTTGTGCTGAGGACTTGGGCTAGCTTTTATGGCACCAG